>CM044967.1:1808626-2291258 GCA_024516035.1 Bactericera cockerelli
ATCATTCAATACCAACTTTTCAGCCAAATAACAGTTTTACTGTTTATGCTTATACCAACTATATTCTATTACATTAAAGTGTTATTTTTCGAATATATTTATATAAACCATGTTTAAACAATTTATATGAATTATTCATAATATTTTAAACAAATTATTTAAACTACCTATTCATATTATTTTAAACAATTTTTATAAACTATTTTAAACAATTTTTTATAAACTATTTATAACATTTTATAAATTTATATAAACCATACTGATTTAATTCCAGTCCATTTTCTAGACGCAGGGACTGAAGACGACATCGCCTCAACCCAGTGACTCCCTGCGATTCTCGTCATACCGACCTCAATAATTCTCAACCACTACCAAGCCAGATTACTGAAGAAGAAAACTGGAGTCATCATCATAAATTAATAATAATAGACGTACTAAAAGTAATAATCATTGTAATCTTAATAATAGATGATAGCACTAAACACCTTCATAATAATAATAAAAATAAATATATCTTGGTAATAATAATACTAATAAATCTAATAATAATAGATATACTAACAGTAATGATCATTGTAATCTCAAAAATAAATGATAGCACTAAACACCTTCACAATAATAATAAATATATCCAGGTAATAAAAATAATAATAATACTAATAAACTAATAATAAATCTAATGATCATTGTAATCTCAATAATACATAGATGATAGCACTAAAACCGTAATAATAATAATTAATATATCTAGATAATAATAACAATACTAAAAAATCTAATAATAATAATGTTAAATGATAAGAATCGTCTTTGAGAATTTCCCAGACTTCTCACTGGAACTGTTAGTAAACGGATGTTCGATATTTTAATTATTTTATTGAAACGTAAGAGGTGTTTAAATGTTTTGATCAGAAATTTAGCAGTGTTGTTAAAAGATGAGTTGATCGATAAGGCGGCAGACTTCACCGCACTTGTAACCTGAAGGTCGGTGGTTCAAGTCCGGTTTCAGCGTGGATTTAGTTAAGCGAGTATGAGTAGTTGTGATATCACGTATGTGATTAACACAAATATGATAACATGACTAGATATAAGTTGGGATTAAATTATTAATGAGTGCAGATGTGTGTGTAGTGATTGAATTAGTGTTTTTTCATCAAGGACCAAAATATAACGTAAGATACACCAAGGGACAACTTAGGATACACCAACTTGGTATAATTGGTGCAAATTCTTTTCCATCGAGGACTTTCTACCAATCAGAGGTCTTCATATGAAACATCTCAGATTAACCGTCTTCCCTGATCTTTCTTTTCTCATTTCAAGGTTTTGCTCCTTGGTGTCGGATTTTTCCTTACGAATCACACAGTAAACTCTCAACAGCTGAAGCTATGAACACACTTAGCGCTCTTACAGATGACCATACACCTCGAGCTATCTCAGCAGAGCGAGGTAGGTATAGTGGTATACACTTTGCAAAGTGAAGCTATTTGCAATGCTTCGATACCCTTAAAGTTTTCTAGCTATTAGCAGAAATACTCAGAACAGCAATGGGTTCCATTTCAGCAAAATCATATCTCCGCGATAACTATTGAGCTAGCTATCTCAAACTTAAGAGATAACTAGGAGTTACTCATTGCAAATATAGGAAAGAAAATATAGGGTTACTGATTGCAAACATCAGAACGATAATAATATGGAACAATAGTTGGAGCATCTTCTTGCAAAGAGAATGGTCATTAAGTGCGAACCTCTATCCTTCATGTGGATATTGAACTTTCCCATTTCGAAAAAATACGAAGCACAGGCTAAGTTCAAATCATTTCAGCGAAAATTCTAATTTAGGTAAAATTGCACTGTAATGCAAAAAATTGCATCGAGGTATTTCTCGGAAGAAAATTTTGCTCAAAGATAAGGCTAGAGATGGTTTTGCCTGAATTCCTGGGTAGGTTTATTATGCTATTGAAATAATTGCGTTGGATCATCATGAATTTCAAATCGATTTCTTCATATTCATGTCTAAAGATATGGATGAGAAAATTGACCTATAGTTTTGCTATGCCTAGGATACAAATATGGATGAGAAAATTGACCTGTAGTTTTGCTATGCCTAGGATACGAAAGATGCGTTGTATTTTGAACATTAAACTAACCTATCTTCTTCTTTCACTTTGACTTTTCCTAATCCTACCTGGGGTTGGCATTGTTCAACCTCTTCTTCATGTTTGAGGTTGGTTGGTTTTGGCACTACTTCCACATTTTACAGTTGAATGACCATCCCGACGCTTTCTCTGTTATGAGAACTAATGAGTTGTGTAATTGTCTTTTGATCTAAATCATGACAAAGATTTAACTTAACCTGGTTTGTGGACATATTCTAAAATTGGATTTTTCAGTCTGAGGCATACCTATTTCATAACAATTCTACCGATAAATCGTTCATAAATAAAAATCTTAAATGCATATAGGTATTTCAAAATTATTTATGCCCCATTAAGATATGAAATTCCCATAAAATAACATTTCTTTAGACCTCTAGACAGTTGGAATTCAATTTAGGTACTTTTTGGTCTGTTTTTGACACTATAAAAAAGTTAATAGAAAAAAATAACAAGGCAATAGCCCTAGGGAACATGGTTTTTTTTTCTTTCTTTTTTCTTGGCACACAACTCGCCATAGGAAGTATTATTTTTTCAAAAATGAATCTTGTTGCAATGCCAATTGAAATTGGAATAATTTTATTGATCGCCGGGATTGATTAACTCTCGAGACATTGAACCAGGGCAAGTTCAAGTTGATATTGAAGTCAGATGAACAAGACAATAATAATAAAAATATCGCCTTATTTATACTGCCCGATTAGGACTATTAAAGTCCCATTATTCCAGCAGTAAGCCCAAGACATTTTATTATGTCGTAAAAATCCCGAATGGGAGGATAACTTCTTGTCATGTCCCGGCTGGTTTTCGAACCCGCGACTCTGGAATCTCTTCAGGGAGTCCCATTATGCCATATACTTTTCAAGAGACACTAACTAGTGATGTTTTTTTTACAACAATTTTCATTTATTTATTCTTAATTTTCAATTTTTACATGGTTGACGTTAAGGAAAGCACCTAGTCATAAAATGAGGAAGTAAAAGTGCCAGAACCAAAAACAGCCGCAAACATGAGGAAGAGGCTGACCAATGCCAACCCCAAGACCTAAGAAAGTGAAAGTAAAGTGAAAGAAGAAGAATTTTTACATTTTTTTTTTACAAAGATATTTTTCCTAGGCTTGATGATGCTTCCAAGAAGTTCTAAGTGAGATATTGTTCAAAAGCTTCTGTTTTTGTTCTGCACACCTAGATTTCTAGAACATTCAGTATAATCAGTGTAGACAGAAAAGTGAGAAGTTGTATTAGATGATGTACATGAATATCAGAATTGCACCTGCAACTTCCATAGTCATTTCTGTTTCGACTGATCGACTGTTAAATATCGAAAAAATACAGGAAAATTTCTTAATACTTTTAGAAATAATGGAATCTTTCTTTTAAGTTTTAAATACTAACGGTATATTCCCATGTTATATCCAGACCCATGTAGATGTATTGATAGGATTAAACATAACTAGCCGCGTTGCCGCCAGGACTGCGACGTGGGTGTATTTATCGAGGCATGGCCGATTTGCAATTAAAGAACTGAGAATAACATCGTACAGCTTCAGAGTAAAATATGTGAAATAATAAGTTTACCGTCAATATTAAGTGAATACAAATATGAATTGTAAATGTAAAATTTATGTACAAATATCATTGAAAGAATACACTTGTAATTTTTAGTACCCGCTGGGCTTTGTGAGCACACCAAGCTTTTGAACTGTTATTTATATTTGAAATAGAAATCTTTTGGTATCCAACCATTTTGTGTTGTGTACAAGTATCCCTATTGATAATTTCCATATTAACATAATATTCAAATTACGTTGCCTATTTATTCAAATTTACTAGTTCTGCGAGAGTAAGTGTAGAACTAGTATGAATTGAACGAAGTAAATACTGTTATGAAGCCCAACTCAATAATTACATACATAGTAAATCCAGTATTTGTTATTTTTCCCCAGGTTAATATATCTACCTAATAATAATAATAATATCGCCTTATTTATACTGCCCGAGTAGGACTATTATAAAGTCCCATCTTTCCAGCAGTAAGCCCAAGACATATTATTATGTGGTAAAAATCCCAAATGGGAGAAAAACTTGTCATGTCCCGGCTGGGTATCAAGCTTGAGACCTCTGGAATCTCTGGGTTCACAGAGTGCCGCCTTTACCACTGAGCTATTTACCACCTAATAAATATAATTTGTTCTTCGGGATTAATTTTATTTTGCATAACCAGCGTGACCTGTAAAGCAAGAAATTCAAACACTGGAAAACAAATAGATTTCAAATTCCTACATTCATGAAATTTAGGTAGATAAAATTACCCTCATCAAATAATTATTATTAAACACTTTAGTAAATAAGAAGACATATAATAATGGGACTTTAATAGTCCTAATCGGGCAGTATAAAAAAAAATGTACAATAAAAATAATCAGTATGAATAGAAAAGTGAAAATATCAGAACATACCTGGACTTGGACAGTGGACAACTGTTTTAAGCTTATTAGCTCTCATCAGCAAGTAATAGTTCTGAATATCCATGCCATTAAACCTTTCTATGTTAATCAGTAAACAGAAGAACAATAAAAGAATAAGTAAAATCTTGGGAACAGGACCCGAATGAGAACTCTTCCTAATGGTGCCAAATTCCTGGAGATATTTTACTTGAGTGGTGTTAAATTCCTGGAGATATTTTACTTGAGTGGTGTTAAATTCCTGGAGATATTTTACTTGAGTGGTGTTAAATTCTCGGAGATATTTTATTTGCACAACAACAATCAACAAATCCCAAGCTCTCCTACTGTTTTGAACTATGCGAATAAATGACTGGAGAAAAAGAGAAATGGCATTTCAAACTTATATCCGCTGAACAAAACTGCACTATCTTCACACAGATCGGCTTATTTTCTTATGGTACTTAGTTATATCCTCTCAACAAAGGTTCACTATCTAGAGCTTAAGGTGTACTTATTTGAAATGGGTTTATTCTCATTCAAAACTGCATTAGACATGAAAGTTTATGTAGCCGGGTAATTGAGACACTACCTGGTTGTTAGGAATGACCTTTAAAAAATAAAATGAAAATAATGAGAGTAAAGTCTCTCCTCTGGATAGTAGAGCAATCATGAAAATTGTGAAGATGAAATAGTAGCAATTGCAGTTTTGGTATCTCCACTAGTAATTTGAAATTTGGCATCTCCTCTAAAAATTGAAATACACTAAGCAAAACAAAATAGGGGCCACCTGTATTTTCTAAGATCATCGTGTATAGTACACCTTGGATTAAAAGTTTATTCTTGTTATCTTACTTATCTTGTTAATTAGACGTTTAGGTATGAATTGTGACCTTAACTTGAATAAATGGCATGAGGTAAATATCATTATTTGAGATAATACTCAAAACAGTTAATATTCCTATCGCGAGCGGTTTGGTTGATTACCTTAATATTTTTTCTTAATAACTTTTCCTCTTGATTGAAAGTCACTTTTAGTGTTTCTTATCGACATGCCGAGGGTTCGACACCATTTAGGTCAAGAATTGCGTATCAGAGCCGTAACTCTACTTAAAGAGGGCCTTTCTCAGCGGAGTGTGGCCAACAGGCTTCAAGTGTCACGGCGAGCCATTCAAAATCTATGGAGTCGTTACCAAGAGACTGGAAATTTATCAAGAAGACCAGGAAGTGGGAGACAGCGCTCAACCACTGTGAGAGAAGACCGATTTATAGCCAGGACAGCCCTGCAGGAACGGTTCACATCCGGCCCCCGCTTACAAATGGACCTCCAGGAGTACTCGAACACAGTTGTAAGTGCTCAAACTATTCACAATAGATTGAGAGAGGTACAAATTCGCTCTAGGAGAAAAGTTCGTAAACCTAAACTTAGGTTTACGAACCTAAGTTTAGGTTTACGAACTTTTCTCCTAGAGCGAATTTGTACCTAAACTTAGGTTTACGAACCTAAGTTTAGGTTCGTAAACCTAAGTTTAGGTTTACGAGAAAGCTCATAGAAAAAACTGGAAACAGCAGAGCCAGTGAATTTTTAATTCAGCAAATCAGCATTGCCACTCAAAGAAGCAATGCTGGAAGCATACTGTCAGTGCTTCCAATGAAAAAAAAAAGATGACACATTGTTTTACATATAATTAAAAATAGGAATGGAAGTGTGTGCTCTTCTCGGATGAATGTAAAGTGAAATTTGAAAGCGACGATAGACGTATTTGAGTGTTCCGATGCTCAGGAGAGAGGTTTCAGAGCTCTTGTAATCATGAAGCATCCTCATGAGGGGACCAAGTGTTATCGTGTGGGGTGGCATCAGTAGCAGAGGGAAAATCTGAATTTCCTTGTTGACGAAACGGTAACCTCTCAACTTTGTGTGGATAATGTCATCGTTCCCCATGTCCTTCCATTTAGCGAAAGAACCGGGCCCAACTTTATCTTCATGCATGATAATGCCCGCCCCCATACGGCAAGAGCCACTGTTGAGGTACTTTAAAGCAGCGGGGATCAGAGTTCTCAGCTGGCCAGCGATAAGCCCAGACTTCAATCCTATTGAAAATGCACGGGGTTACCTTAAGAAGGAGATTAAAACCCTAAAAGACCAGATCCAGACTCAAGATCAGCTCATGGAGGTGTTAACAGCTGCTAGGAACAGGATTCCGGAAGTCATCCATGTACTCATCCAAAGCATGCCAAGAAGAGTCCAGTCATGTGTAACAGATCGTGGAGGTCACACTCGGTACTAAAGAGCCGATAAATTTCAATTTCTTCTTGGTATGCTGTTGTGATGGTTGAACAAGCGTCCTAACTTTCATTCTCAAGTTTGTTCTAAAACGACCATTTTCAAAAAATAAATAAAAATCTTGAAATTTTTTCATAAAAACTCGTTTGTTTATATCAAAATAGTTAGAGAAGAATGTATTGGAGTAATTTCAACCTTTTATTTCATATTTAAACCTATACATTTGAAGTAGTAGGTCCGAATCTCTAAAAATACTTGTGGCCCTTATTTTGTTTTGCTTAGTGTATAAATTGTAGTTTTGACATCTCCACTAACAATTTGAAATAGTAGAAATTGTAGTTTTGGTATCTTCCTACTCTAACAATTTAAAATACATACATAGTAGCAATTGTAGTTTTGGCATCTCTAAAAAATTGAAATGCTAGCAATAAATTTTAGTATTGGCATATCCACTAACAATTTGAAATGTTAGCACTTTGTCGTCTCCACTAAAGATTTGAAATTTTATCTCGTAATTTGTAGTTTTGGCATCTCCACTAACAATTTACGACTTTTCAGAGAGTCGTAAATTCAAAATCGACATCAATAGCTCGCTCGATTGTTAGCAGCAAATTTATCTGTAACTTTTAATAAAACCTGGAAGTTGGTGTTTCGAGCTAAAACATGGCGATTTTAGTAAAGCTCGGTTTGAGCAATTGCGACATTTCTCTTGTAAGTAATAAAAATATGGATGACCTTTAGAAAAAGAAAAATTGTTTACTTTGTAGACACAAATGCAAAAAGTGGAACGGGCCCCAGTCCGCTCGATCTGATAAAAAGCCGCAGGCAAGTTGCTTCTTGAATTGATTAACTCACTATAGGTCAGTAGTTAGAGACTTCGCCGAGGACTGACCTTGTCCGAGTGTTATAAAACTCGATCGAATTCCTCAAATACTGGTTTCTGGTTTTCATTGTGTTGGTTTCTGGCGAGCTTCTCATATGTCTGATCCACGTGTTAGCATGTCTTGATGATATAATGCTCAGGTTATGAGCCATTCACCTAAAGCCTTACCAATCTCAGTAGCTTCATTGATAAGGCGGCGGACTTGTCATCGGAGGTCGGTGGTTCAAGTCCCAATTTAAGCAAAATACTTGGTAAAGCGCGTTTGTGTAGTTCTGATATAACAATTTTGTGATTAAGACACATACGATTACTTTACTCCAAACACGTAAATCTCTGATAGCGTCTTCTCTACAAAAAAAAAAAAAAAAATAGACTACATTTCTCATGTCCAATAGCTTTGAAAACTTTTTTACACACAAGAATAGACAAAATTAGTTCTGCATTGTCCATTTAGGTCCTAAACTTCCTAAAGCTTGGTTTTAACACAGTTTTTTTAAATCTATTTTTTATGTACAACATTCGTTCTGCGTTGCCGTTATGAATTCAAAATGTAGAATATTATGTTTGTTAATAGTGCATGCATTAGAATTTTTATGATGATCAAGCATGTTATGTCGTATTAAGTTCTCAACATTTGAATCCTCAAGAGTTAATAGGTAAACTCTTAAAACTCAAGAAGTGAGGACTTGGGAATGGTTGTTGTTGTTGTTGTTGTAGCCAGTTTGGCTACAGCTGGAGGAGAGAGTGATTTTTCTTTATAAACCATTAAACCCTTGGGAAACTGCAAGCTAGCCTGGCTTGCAGTTAGCCTGGCCAGGGTTGGCTAGTGTGTTCTCTGTTTCTAGTCCTCTATTGAGACACTGGTCTTCTCCCTATTTAATGTCCCTCTGCTAGACTAATGGTAAATGGTCAGTATAAACAGTATGGTATTATGAATGTGTGTCGTTTTATTAATGATTTTTTTAAACAGCAATACTAAGGTCTCTTCAACTCTCTAATTTTCACAGGTTTTAAATTCTCCTGCAATGTGTGCAACTGTGTGCACTATGCATTTTTTGATGTTGCACATAATGCTGATATTGCACTTGGTCTAAGTCGTGAAATTAGAATGTTTAAGAGTTTATTCTTTCAAGTTGAAACAATTCATAGTTAAAAGTTTTATGACCCATTTATTTCTTCACATTAATTGCTTCAGTGATTTGATTATAAACTCTGATACTTGAACCGTGTTCAAGGATATCTGATGACTTCAAGTCCAGAAGGAATGACTGGAACAAGTAGTTTCCTGAAGATTACTCTCCTGAAATTAGTTTGAATTTAATCCTTAATGGATTAATGGATTGGATTTGACGGAAGAACAAAAGCATTCTAATTTGTCAGACGCGGGTATTGGAGTTGTCTGTTAAGTGTAACAAAAATCCGAGACATTCCTTCCATTCTTGCTGTAGAACAAACATCAAAATTCCAGCCTAACTGTATCTGCCTACTAATTTCCAATCCGTTCTGCATCAAGAGTATTGATGGATTAAAGTTGGATGGGATTACTTCAACCGCAATGGTCATTATAGATTGAACGGATTTTGGATGGGCCTGTTGCATAGCGGAATGCGGTGGGTAGGGCCAACAAAGGTGGACATTGGTAGTTCACTTGAAATAAGTGCATGCAGAGTTCATTTGAATTTGTACTTTCAAGTATATCTATATATTTCTATCATTTCAATTTGAATAATTTACTCTCTCTACACTACTTATAACTTACATAAAGGTATACTTAGATTTAAGATAGAGTGTAAGTGTTGAAGTCGGCTATTTTTTTTTTGGGTGCAGTTGTACATAATGAGTGCTCTTAGAATTCATTATTAAAATCAGATTTTTCTTTCTTTTTTGGAATTGAAGAAATAAGTACTTTGAGGTTTCATTTAAATTTTGATGTTTTCTTTTCTATAACATTTTGAGGCAGGTATAGAGAATATTGCTACCGGTCTATTCTTTTCAGGGTAATTTGATGAAATAAGTGATTTGAACTTCATTTAATTTTTGTTTTTCTTTTGAAAGTCATTTGAAATTATGAGATATATTATTAGGCTTGAATCGCTGCACTTTGGGTTCCAAACTTTGAAATGCTATGATGTCATTACAGTAGTAGTGGGTTTAGACATACATTTGAATAAATGGTTCAGTAGTGACTAAGCCAAAATTTAAACTAATACTACCTTATTTGAGATTAGGCAAACTATGAAATCAGTGAAAACAGAAACAGATAGTGAGAATTTCAGAAGGTTTGTGAGAGCATATTATGCATTGATTCTGCCTTGGTAATATACCTTTTTATATTGACACCTTAAACAACTTTTAAAATTTAAGGTTAAAACCTATTCAGGTCATATTGTAAACAAGGTCTATTTTAATTAAGATTTTCAGTTATATTGATCTGTTCGGTTATTTAATCACGTACCACAATCATTGACTTAGGTGTTGATTCAAAGGTCACATAATAATTTGGTTAAAACTATGTAGTAAGATTTACCATTTCTCGGGTACCACCATCTTTGTTATACGGATTCCATCTACTACTATTAATTCTGTATCTTTGTTAATTCTCAATTCTCGATTTTACCGTTTCGTTTTTCTGTTTTCTGATTATTCAAACATTGTGGTTTTGGTTACATTTGAAGCATGAAAAGATCTTCATATACATTGAATTTTCGTGTTTTATAATACCGTTTTCAACAAAAAATACCGTTTCCAACAAATTTCCAGCAGTAATTTTATGAATTGATTAAATAAGCTGTAGGCACACACAAATTTTGATCAAGAGAATGAAAATCACAAGAAAGCCTATAGTATTCTGTTTCTAGTTTTGATTACAACAGTATACATATTGCTACGTTCTTCCTCATAACTTTTGAACGTTATTTCACTGTTCAATCTAACTGGACTCAACATGAACTTTTTTTTGTTCTAGGTACGCCATTCAATTTGAATTATACTTGAATTTGAAATTTCCCTCTTCATTATCTTCTATTTTAACTTCCATTTTAACTGCATGGTCATATCACGACGGAGGTTTTACCCTCCATTCGCAGAAAACTCACAAACCAGCTACTAACATAAGCCTCACCCAGCCTGAGCAGGGCTAGGAACGCCCAGCATCACGAGGGTTTGAATTTCAATGTATGTATGATTTTATTTGTGGTGAAGCACAAGGCCTCTTCACAATTTTTGTGGGTAGCGCAGAATTACTAAGAGCCTCCTGTACTTTTCGAATTCAATTACATTAATTTCTTTTTACTCTGGTAATGCCGCCACTGGTCGTTACTCATACAAGTAACTACTCATTTTTCCTCACGAGGTATGAGTGGACCCCGAGGAATTTCAACGTTCGCCTATCAAAGTCATAATCTCGCTGGACGTTGCTTAACTTCAGAAATAGAACGAGAACTGGTGTATTCAACGTACCATCGACGCAGACTTTCAATATTACATTATTCTTGGGGGTCTTTTCTAAAAAAAGAAGAAATTCCTATGTGCTGCGTCCATCATTTAGAACTATTGCACCCAAGGCTTTCAATATCTTCTGATTGCAACATTTCGCGGTCACCCTGTAGAACAACTATTGCAATTTGACAGATATTAGGTGTGGAGATGCTGCAAAATTTCATAGATATGATGGGTGCAAATCAAGAACCAACAATAAGTGCAATTCATTTCCCAAGAACGGAGAATCGTTTTCCGAACAGTACTGATACAGTATCGTGAACAGAATCGCGAGTCTGGCACAATGGCCGATGCATGTGGCAATGTCTCTATTCTCCTATGTCTCTCTGGTCCTTGACTTTACAATACCTGATGACAGACTTGTATTTAAGGGGGGGGGGTGGGAGGACTAAAGAGCCTCCTAAACCAAATGCAAGAAATTGAATCGCTAGCCAACGTCGATGGTTAATTTGAGTAGCTTGTTTGTGAGTTTCCAGCCAATGGAGGGTAAAACCCCCGTTGTGATATGACTTAATTATTTGACTAGCGCGTTAACCACTTGACTACCAGTGCAAGTAAATCTATTGCTTCTTGTGATAAGATGAATCTTCCGAGCGCCTCCAAGTATTTCTTGTTGCTACGGCCCTGAGCAGTGTCCAGAGAACTGAATGGGAAATTGCTCTCTAGTTTAAATTGATCACTATTATCATATTCAGCACAATAATGATCACTAGGAATGATCACTATTACGTAAACCTAATATCATGTTCAATAATATTCATAACATTTCCAACAACAATAGCATCCGTCTGTGATCAAGTGATCATTGACCAAGGATTTCCTCCAGGTAATTGACTCTCCGCTGAACTTGGCAATAGTACTAATTAGTCTGTTTACTGCAACAGTAGGTAATTAAAAATAATAGTAGACTTGATTTTTAATGCCCGATTAGTAGCTTTAAGTCCCTTCAATCCAGTAATTGTTGAAATAATGCCACGTAGATATAATAAAATTGTACTTTTAGTGCAAGGTAACCCATTAGTTTCTGTTAAGTCTTGGTACATTTTCTGCTGCTTAACCCTGTAACTCTTATTAGATTTACTTTACTTTATTCTGTTAAGTCTTGCAACCACTTCTGCTGAGTCATTCCTCTTCTATCTGGCTACCATCATTCACGATGACGCCACCCTGTGATGATCTTGCAACATTTTCTAATACTTAATTGACCCTGTAATTAATATTTTTCATTTTTTCTGTTAAGTCTTGGTACATTTTCTACTGCTTAACCCTGTAACTTTTATTAGATTTTTTTTATATACTTTTTTCTGTTAAGTCTTGGAACGTTTTCTACTGTTTATCCCTGTAACCTTTATTAAAGTGGTCACATTGGGTGGGATCCACGTGCTAGTAGGATTAGAAGTAGAAGGCCTACGCTCTTATTTTTATGATTGCATGTTATTGGGAAATGATACTAACTATCAGGAAATGTAGCTGTAATCAGATAGCTCTCTTAGAAGCCCTTCAAATCTTAGGAGAAGTACCTTTGTATAAATGTTTTTTTTTTATAAAGAAAATAAATAAATTAACTATATATCAAAAAAATGAAGCTAGTTTTCAGGAAATGAAGCGCACTGCTTTCTTGATACAGAAACTAAGAGAGAGGTGGTTTCAGTGATGAAAATGGAGCTATGAAGAAATGAAGCTAACTGCTTTCTTGATATAGACACTGAAGAGATGATTTTTGGAAATGGAAATGGAGCTATGAGGGAATGAAGGCATCAGGAAATGAAGGTCACTATTCTTTTGATATAAAGGCTGAAGATATGATTTCAGGATATTGAAATGGAGCTATGTGGAATCAAGCTATCAGGAAATTAAGCTCACTGCTTTCTTGTTACAGATACTGAAGAGAGAGGTGATTTCGGAAATGGAAATGGAGCTATGAGGGAATGAAGGGATCAGGAAATGAAGCTCACTGTTCTCTTGATGATTGAAGAGGCGATATCTGGAAATGGAAATGGAGCTATGACGAAATGAAGCTCACTGCCTTATTCATACAGAGACTGAAGAGAGTGGTTATTTCGGAAATGGGAATGGAGCTATGAGGCAATGTAGCTATCAGGAAATGAAGCTCACTGATTTTTTCTTGATATGCAGACTGGAAAGAAACACTGACTCCATCAAAGATGGAAACGTCGGATCTTTTATTTCTATTAGCAAAAGAATGTTTTTTTTTTTAACTTTAATTGTCCGTTAATTGTACATCTTTATGAATGATTGCTTTTCATGCAATGACTTTTATGTGTATAAAATGTAAAATTGATCTTCCGTCGTAAAATGGAAGAAAATGAAGACAAAAAAGGAGAAAAAAGAACAAATAAGGTAATTAAAAAAATGGGAAATTGAAATTTTATCTTGGTGAAGATCAAATTCACTTTTCATGGAAACTTACTGTGTAAGTACTGTAAATCATCTCACGTAAATAACTATGAGAACTACTATGCTCTCATTAGAAAATCAATTATATTATTCATGATTTTTTTAACGAGATATTATCTAATTTTACAAGAAAAAAATATGGAAAATTGTGCTTGTTCAGTCTAAAGACTTGGGAAAATACTACCTACTAAGAAAGGTTTTATTTGCAGAACTTTCAGATTTCAACTGAAACAATAGGTTTCATACATGACATAACTCGTAACACGTTGAAGTGAAAAAGTTACATAAAAGTTAAGATTAAAAAGAAGAATTCTATGATTTCAAAGATGTTCATGCCAAAATAATTCAAGTGACATACAAAAAAGTGAGAAGTTATACTTAAATCTATAGTAAATTTAATTTAAAACAAGAAAGAATTCCTGCAGATGCACACCACAAAATCGTCAAAAAAATGCCTAAATTCAAGCGCTGTAGACCAATGTCACTAAAGCTTACAGGAGGGTTTTAGTCGTTGAAAAAGTTTTCAGCACCACATCTAAAGCACTTGTCAATTCATTTTGCAATGTCATTCTCAGGGTCACCCTGTATATTATTAGAAATATAACATCATAATAATATTCAGAGTGTAAAAAATAGCATGATCGTATGTGAAGCATTCAGTGACCCCAAGTAACTGAAGAATTACCGCTTATCGGCAGACTAAAATATGAAAATGACGAACAAAATAAAGATTTTTTTATTTTCAGATTGTGAAATATTAAGGCAATGTTAAAAAATAGAAGAGATATAGTTCACATTGTGAAATTGATACGAGGTTTATCTCAACCAAGTGTTGGGAAATTATTGGTAAGATAGTCTGCTTGACTATTGATGTAATGTTAGCACCGTCAGTTGTTATGTCTCAAATATTTTAATATTCCAATGGAAGAATGCATGAAGTAACAGAATTCAATGACCATTCAATTCTGCAGGACATTAAATTTGGCATCTGTAAAAAGAAAATGCAAAATTTGTCATTCAGTTGGTTCGGACAGACAGACCCGGTACCTCGGAGGTCAAGGTGTCGGTCTGGCAATCAAGAGGCTGCGGGTTCGAATCCCACCTGGCTCATGACAAGTTATCCTCCTATTTGAGATTTTGATCACATATTAATACGTCTTGGGCTTACTGCTGAGAGTCCTGTTCGGGTAGTAGTATAAATAAGTATTATTATGCCAGAAGATAATTGTATACATAGTGCAAGGAACAATTGGTTTTTAAGAATATTGATCAAGATGAAGTAATACAGGACTGTAAGTAGTTTTTTTTTTTACACACAAAAACTATCTCTCAACGAGTCAAACCGATTGAAAAACGGTAAAAAGTTATTAGGTATATCACAACCAATGTGGGAGCTTCATCCCAAGCTCTCACAGTGGTTGATCGCACATAGAAATAATGATGTGCTTCAAGACAAGATTTTATCTTGTCTTGAAGCACAAGACAAGATTAGGTGGCTATACCATTATTGATTTGTATAATTGATGTTATTTTGTAGAAATAAATACATGGAAACTTAAAAACAAAAACAAACAAAAAAACAACAACACAAAAAAGACGAGCCAGCTTTTGAACTTATTATGTCTCCATTCAAAGCGCGTCTCCAACAAACCATCATATTCCAATATCAATATTGTAATTCCACCACTGGTCGTTGCCCACTCTACAACTACCCCAATTTTCCTCACAAAACTAACTTGGGCATTTAAAGTACAGAGCCGCAAAAATTCCGATCCCGCCGGGATTCGAACCCGGGTCACCTGGTGTGCAAGCCGAGCATGTTACCGCTAGGCCAAGGATACATACTTCTATTTTGAAGTGCACCGCTCTTATGTTTGTGAATCCGACCGACACGGACATTGAGTCACAGACTTGATGAAAAAATCATTCAATAAGCGAAATATTGCTTATGAAATCATCCATCTCGTGAATATCATATTCGTAGGTAACCTGTTCGAACAACGGTGCTTTCATAACGGATAATTTCGTGTTATGATCGATTTTTCAGTTATGATCGATAAAAAAACATTTAAAAAACATGATTTTTATAATTATTATTTAAGCGTTACCATATCAAAACAGGCATATCATGGTGCTTAACCTTGTTTGAAGAGTGCATAAGGAGTATGTGTTTTAAGCAACATCATAATATTGTACTTATGTATGAATCGAATCGTCTTGGTAAGTTATAAATATTATAATGTGTGGTATCATCTTGGCAAGGAATAATGTATGGTATGAGATAATTAACATAATAAGATTATGATGTTCTTATGAGTGTGTACTGTATAGTGGTAATAGTAAAAAATATTATCAATGGGAATGTGCTCTTCTTTCAATTACGAAACCAGTTGGAAGAAGTAATTAGTTTTTCAACATTCCTATTCCCTGAGGATTTTGGTAGTTAAAAAATATTTATTGTTTGTTAACAGTTTACATAAGGGTTTTGTGGAAGAGATTTCCAAAGGCAATAACCCCGCCCTTTAGTTAGGACTTTTGTAAAATTATATTTATTTATTTTTTCTTAATTTTTTTTCTTTTTACTTCTTCTTACATTGTATATTAATTTGTAATTAATTATCTGTGTTGAATTATATGTCCTTATTAATAAACTGTATAATAATAATACATCGAAATGCACATTGATGTGTATAGAATAGAATAGTACTTTTACATTAAAGATTAAATAAGTAAAGTTTCGCCAATGTGATGATTTAAAGAGCAAAAAACGTGGGGGAAAAAAGAGGATGGGGAATTAATCTTCTTTATGTGCGGTAAATTGTTCAAAATGGCAAAATATTTATGATAATGAAACTATTTTTATGTACTTTCATCCCACCACAACCAGTGTTTGATTACAAATTACAAGCCAAACTGATTAATTGGTAATCAAGTGGTTTACACGCTAGTCTGGTAATTAAGGTAGCGATAGCGTAGGGATCCGTTGATTTGAATCCCACCCAGTGCATGAATTTTCCCTAATAAATTTGAGTTGGTGACTACATAATCATAAGACTCTGAGGGTTAGTTGGTAGAAAATGTTTTAAGCATTAACCTCGCCTGGTGGTTACCTTCCATTAAAGTGACTAAAGAGTATTGCAATGTAATGAAATGTAAAAAGCCTTTATTTGTACAATTAAATTTACACACAACATAAATAGTATAAATACATAGTATATGGGCATCTCTTGTACAAAATCAGATTAATATCTGAGGCTTACCTCCGTTTACCACTAAAGTGACTAAAGAGTATTATTATTATTATTATTATTATTATTATATTAATGTGACCAATGCAGACTCACGCCTATACCACTTGACCACATGCTTCGAATTCACCGGGGTTTGAACCCGGCACATCGCGTGTGTTACCCGCTGAGACTGCTGAGAGGCTGCTAAGGATAAACACAGCAATCATTAACGCGCTCACATCGAGAGCACATGCATTTCTTTTACTTTGGTTGTGAGGTTATGATTGCTGAGATACTTATGAGCGCTATGACTTGTGGTACAGGAAATGTTTTATGGCCCTTTCTGATCTTATTGAACTGGTGTCTGGCTGAAAGCAGAGCTTGTGATGTGCGGAGGATTCGCCTGTGCGGTCATTAGCCATGCGGTGTGACGGGGGTGCATAAACTTGAACCATCACACAACTGGTGGAACTCCTCACTTTTCTGTTTTTATTGTTGTTGACAAGGATCAGACAACTAGTAATTGTAAATTTCACGAACCAAATTTTTATGTCATTTTAATTAACTTCTTTAATTGTATTTTTCCTTTGAAATTCTTTCTATATTATTAGTATTAAGACTAGGGTCACATTGTAAAATTGGGTATCTCCCGTTAACTTGACTTATGAAATAAGTAAATAAATTTTTTTTTTACTGATTAAATGAAGTATATCTATTTATTTATAGTACAAAAGCCTCATCGAGCCATTGGTTACAGGAAATGTGCCAAGTATGGCCGCCGCATTGCCTCTTCGGACGCTGCAATGCGGCAAAATAAAGATTAAACTAATAATAATAATTCCTAAGTTATGCACCCCTGCTTTGAATAACAACTCGTGCACTTAACTGCAGTTATAAGTGCAGAATGCATGCATCAATACATCATGCGCATCAGATTCTTAGGTTTGCAAATGGTCTGGAGGTTCTATTTATCTCTTGTTTCTAGATAATCGGAACATTCCTGATATTTCCCTAGCATGCCTCTAGTCTGAGCTGTATTCAATTGAAACAGAAAGATTGCTTGAATTAAACTTTAAAAATGTAAAAAATAAAAGAATTATTATTATAATTATTGGGATTAATAGCTTTACTTATAAAACTTTGCCCTTATAAGGTTTTCTATTATTATTATTATTATAACAATTCGATCAACTTGGACATAATCCAAACTCATCATTCATTACATTGATAATTACTTACGTTAACAGTCACCGTGGCAGAGTGAGTTAGCGCGCTAGGGATTGCACGCATGGTGACCTGGGTTCGATTCCCAGCGGGATAGGATTTTTCCTAGTCTGTACTTGGATGTTCGGGGTCCAATCATACCTCGTGAGCAAAAATGAGTACCTAGCTCCTTTGATGTGAAGCAGCGACCAGTGGCAGAATTATAGGCAAAAAATAATACAAGATATTGTAAATTAAAGTGGTAAAGTCCTATGATTTTGCGCTACCTACTAAAAATGTGACATATAGTAACACAAAGAAAAAGCATTAATTATTATTATTATTATTATTATTAATTACTTACATTAACGTACCAGTAGCATGATGACAAATCATACTTGTGACATTTACGAAATCATTTTTTCATCTAAGTATAGGTCAGGTTGTTTTCTCTCAAAATTCTTCAAATATTTTTAAAATTTCTTCATTCATGTCATCCTTTTTGAATTATATTAGTATTAATTTAATGTTCTTCAAGTTTTAACCTAAGATATCTCCCTAAGAAAAAAAAAAGAAAACCCAGGACGTAAATCAAATAGAATCGTTGGCGGTAGGAAGGGCATCCAGCCGTAAAAAATGTGCCAAAACCAATCAACCTCAACCGTGAGGTTGAACAACGTCGACCCTGCTTAAGCGGGATAAGACAGAGTAAAAGAAGAAGAAGATCTCCCTAATGGAAAGGATTCAATCCATGGGGAACAGAGCCGGTGATGATGGGCTTGATTTGTTTCATATTTCAATCATTAATTTGCTAAATTCTAGGTAGGTCTAATTTGCTAAAATTTAGAGTTTGGTAAATTTTAAGTTATTCATAAGTTTTGTTTAACATATAAAATCGTGTTTTGTATAAATGGACACGAAGTCCGTAAAATTAAAAAAAAAACTATGAAACGCAATTTCAATTAGTTTAGAATGTATGTTGGACGAGGATGATATATTACGCTGCATTGTTACTCTTTTCCTAAAAGGAGTGCAGAATATTATTCTAAAATATGTTAAAAAAGGGAATTAGATTGCGAAATATTTTTTTTTTTTTTTTTTTTTTTTTTTTTCGCAAGTACCTATAAGTATTTTCAAAAGAATATTTCTAAATACCAAACTGAGAAGATTCAGTCTGCAGTTTCTTCATTGGAATCTTTTCTATTTTTTTTCTCGAATGCTGGAATTATAATCTCTTTTTCATTCGTACGATTATTTTTCGCAACGCATGACCACAAGTAACAAGATCGAGATAAGTAGACCATTGGCAGATAATGTTATTAGCTATGCAACAACCTAGTTAGTGAAGTACGCACTCAGTGTGCAATGATCACAATTAAATAGCACCAAGTGGGGAAATTGAAAAATACGCGAAGGAATGTTTTTCGTGAGAAAAAGCGAAATCTATCGAAAGTGCGAACAGAATCCTGGGTCCTTGCTTGTGAAAGAATAAATAATAATATTTCTTATTCATTAATGATAGTAATATTACTCCATGTAATAATAATATTACACCTTGTAGTAATAATAATAATAATAATACTCTTTAGACTCTTTAGAGGAAGGTAACCACCAGGCGAAGTTAATGCTCAAAGCATTTTCTATCACCTAACCCTCAGAGTCTTATTATTATGTGGTCACAAAATCAATTTAATGCACAGGGTACATCTGGCACAACTTCTCACTTTTCTGTTTATACGGATACTGAATACATAGATGGTAAAAGAAAGAGAGGGAGACCAAAGATGAGATGAAGAGAACAAGTTGAAGAAGACGTAAGAGGAAAAAAAAACATGGAAAGAAAATATGAGAAGACAGCGAAAAAAAAGAGAGAAAAAAGTATTGAAAAATATCGTAACAAACGGTATCAGTGAATAACAGTGTTTCTGCTCATCCATTGGCATTCTCGCTGGTCAGTGATCATGATTCTGTATCATGAGGAACCGTGTGCCATGTCTTGTCACAGAGTCCAACCTATCACGGGAGGTTGTCACAAACCTTATTTTATCATAATAATACAGTCTAAAAAAGATGGGTTTGATGGCAGAGATAGCCTCAGGCAATAATCACGCCCTTTGTCAATATTATTCTTGTCAATAAAAAGTTATTATTATTATTATAATCTGGATATAAGAGAAACCTCAATATAAGAGACGGACTCGATATAAGAGACTCTTTAGTGGAAGTTTTTAATGACTCATAAAGAAATAGCTGGCTGGGGGACTATAAACAGGGAGTATACCAGTAGTTTGGCTGAGGGACTATAAACTGGGAGTAGACCAGTAGTCTGGCTGGGGGACTATAAACAGGGAGTAAACCAGCAGTCTGGCTGGGGAACTATAAACAGGGAGTAGACCAGCAGTCTGGCTGGGGGACTATAAACAGGGAGTAGACTTGTTAATTAGTAGCCTCCTTGTATAGACAGTGGTAGAAGTGCTGAGTCATTAATCCACTGTCTGGCTACCATCGTTCATGATGACGCCACCCTATGATGATGAAAGAAATAGCCCAAATTCTCACAATGGTTAATCCCACATAGAAATTTGTAGTTCAGAACGAGCCAACTTTTCTACTTAAGATGGCTGGAGACTATCGCTCTCTCCAGCTGTAGCCAAACTAGAATTACAATAAGGTAGAATTATCTTAGGAGGTGTCATTTTATGTAAATTCATATTGTATAAAATAAAGAATAAATCAAAATAAAAAGAAAGATGGTTACAACAAAAATAATGTAACCGAATTTGAACTTTACAGACCATAGATGTGTTCAAGACCAGGATTTAAGCTCTAATTGTGTCCTCACTGATGTCCAACTTGAACGAATGGAAAGTAAACTTAAAAAACCGTAAGTCACACATCTCTTCTACACGAGAGAACGAGTCCTAACATGACAAATCCTCCTGACCAACTCCCGCTAACCTACATCTGCTCCAACAATGACCGAATGATGTAATTATAAATTGATTTCTTTCTTCTCTTCATGATTATTTTTGGATTATCTGCCTATTAGTAGCGACTTAACTGAATACCTGACGCTTATTGTGATTATAATGGGATCTTCAGGCACCTAGAGGAATAGTAGTATCTCAATCCTGCCAGGATTCACAGATATTCAAGACTTTATTGTTATTAGTATGATTAATATTATTATTATTATTGGCATGATTATTGTTATTATTGGTATGATAATTATTCGCCTATTAGTAAGATTGTAGAAGAATTCAATAGTTTAATCTGAATGAGATTTGTGTTGACAATGGAATTAGGAACCGTTTTCTGTGCGGAACAATTCGCATGTCGCGACCGTTGGACTGACCAATGCCAGTCTTTGTCTCCTTTCTTTCTCCACTCCTCGGTGTTCAGTGTGGTCCAGGTGGGTTACTATGTCAAGTACTGGAAGATGGATAAGCTCACGTCAGTTGGAGTGGTTTGCCTTGTCATGCGGAAGGTCCCGGGTTCGATCCTTCGGGCCGACAAAGAAGTTGTATTATAAATTTCGTTTCAATTCTGCCCGCTTTAAGTATTCAAACTTCGGGCAGTACAAATACTTATGGAGTAGTTTGCCTTATCAAGCGGAAGGTCCCGGGTTCTATCTCCCGGGCGGACAAAAAATTGTATTATAAATTTGGTTTCAATTCTGCGCGCTTTAAGTATTCATACTTCGGGCAGTACAAATACTTAATTATCTACTATTACAAATACATATCTATAAATCGGTTAAAAGAACCAATAAGTCGTGACATGTTTCAACCTCCTATGTTATTTAACTCAAAAATAAGTTGTTTTTTTAACTAGATAGTCAAATGGAGACCTGAATTTTTCTACCATGAACAGACAGAACGTTGCCGATAATGATGGCTATTCTGACCCTGTCAGCTACCTCACTGAATAGTAGGGCGGAACCACAATATTACTGTTAAAAATAACATAAATTTTCGAAACTTATAACGGCGCGAACTTGGATAATTGTTAAATTGGCTCACTTAGTTCACTTACCCACCATTTACAGTAAACTACCTTCACAGTGTACCTTTAACCTAGCAAATCGTGATAGCTGACGTTAGATTAACATTCCATTAACTAAATTGCTCCTAACCTATTATAAACCGAGTTACCTACATATTTCAAAAGCACAACTTTCGTTTTGCATTGTTCGGAGAAAGAGATCTAAAGGCAGAGTAGTTAGACTATATATAGTTTTTATGTATAAACAGATAGTTTAGCTTGGAAAGATCACGAGGATTGCTACATGCTTTACATAGTCCGGAGGAATTTAAATATGGTGCTTACTGTATTTATCCGAACCTTATGGAAATAGTACATTTATTTCTAGAAAAAACATTGTTGGTCATTGGCAATATCTGTTGTACAATGAGTGTGGGTAGGCCATCACATGTAAGATTATAAATTTTCAAGGGCGAAATTAATAGACAGAATCGAGATTACAAGGACACATTCAAAGTCTGTCCCGGAAGCTCAGTAGTAAAGGCGGCACTCTGTGAATCCAGAGATTCCAGAGGTGTCGCGGGTTTGAAACCCAGCCGGGACATGACAAGTTATCCTCCCATTTGGGATTTTTATCACATAATAATACGTCTTGGGCTTACTGCTGGAATAATGGGACTTAAATAGTCCTAATCGGGCAGTATAAATAAGGTAATATTATTATTATTATTCCGACCACACTGGATCATTGGAAAATATTAGTAATTTTTTATGAGTAATTTTTTTTCCTTATCATGATTGATGGCATCACTAAAGTAATTAAGCATTCTTTCTTTCATCTATATGCTGACGACCTCAAAATATATCGTCCAATATCTTCTTCTCTTGACGTATCACTTCTTCAAATAGATCTCGACTGTATTCAACAGTGGCTCATTTCCAATAAACTTTCATTTTGCCCTCAGAAATGTGAATTTGTATCCTATAGTAGACGCCAAAATCTAGTTCCTAGCTCCTATAATATTAACTCTATCCCTTTAAATAAAGTCCCTACTAAAAAAGATCTGGGTGTTACATTTTGTGAAGACCTATCCTTTAACTCTCATATTGATAATGTCACTAAGTCTTGTTTTCGAACTCTCGGATTTCTAATGAGAACTTTTAAACCTGTCAAAAATCCTGATCCTTTCCTTCTTCTTTTTAAATCCTTGATACTTTCTAAGCTTGAGTATGCAGCAGTGATCTGGACGCCCCAAACTAAAGTCCATATGAAACAACTTGAAAATGTTCAAGCTACCTTCTGTAGAATGCTCTTTTTAAAACTAAATTCTTTCTATCCTCATCTAATATCCTATGTATCTCTGTCAGAGCAACTTTGCCTTGATCTGATTAAAGTCAGACATACACGTATTCAACTTATTACTCTCTTTAAAATATTAAACCAAATAATCGACTGTGATCTTAAAACTAAAGTTACCTACAATACTCTATCTAGTCGTACTCGTAATGTAGGTTTTAAATTTTTTAACATTCCATCAAATTCTTTTTCTTCACATTCTCCCCTCAATAAAATGCTTGATCTTTTTAATAAACACCAGAATAGCCTGTCACTCTCCACCACCTTCAACTCATTTCTCTGCTCTCTCTCTGAAATTGAAAATTAATTACCATTTTTCCCCCATTTCTTTTTACACTATATTATTATGTATTTCTTTCAATGTGATATTTTCAAATAATTGTTATTTTTAGAAACCCTAGCTATAAGTTGTATTATGTAATTTATGTGTAATGTATTGTGAAATATGACATAAATAAACAATTAAATTAAATTAAATTAAATTAAACGCCACTGCCCGATTAGGACTGCGGGCCAAATTATGAAACAGGATTAGGTTTAGGGCGAAATCAATTCACAAATCGAGAACTAAATCCCTTAGCATCCGTTTTCCCCATTTAAAACGTTATGCAAATTCTATTCTCAAGTCCAATAGGAAATAAATTCATGTGTTCCATCTTATGTATAACGAACTATGGGTAGTAAGTATGTAGGTATTGTACTCTGTTACATGTTGAATCCTCAACGTAAGAAAGAACGGGAACTAATTGTCGAAGAATTTTTCAACGAATTCCGTCACCAGTAAAAAAAAAAAAAAAAAAAAAATATAGGTGAGGTTGACATTTCGGGCCCAACCCAGGATGAGGGAGGTTACAGCTAGTAGCTGATCGCTAGAAATGTGGACATTATGAGTTAATGCTACAGATTGTGATTAATATCATAACAAATATACGATAGAATCTAAATAAAAGAAAACGTGTCACAGCGCAAACAAAAAATGAAACGTGAATAACAAGAGACACTTGAGTCACAAATATCAAAGAACTAACCACAAAAAACCAGCAAGACGATAATGAGAGAAGAAAAAAAAACACTAGAGACAACACTTGAAATCCTTTTGCACACAATTCTAACTGTTTCTGTCGTGGGAAAAGACGTACAGATCTTATCGCTAATTAAAATTATTTAGCTTTGGAGGTACCTATGGGTATCATTCTTTAAAATATTTTAAAAGTAATTAAAGGTATGAACATAACAAAGGCGATGAACAACAAAGATAATAATAATAATAATTGGGGTTATTACCTATGGCAATCTCTTCCACCCAACCGTAGGACCTTTTAGTATCATTATTAGTTGAATATCATTCTTAGCCAGCCTCCGTGGCGTAACGGTTGTGACTACTGCCCGTAGTCCAGAGATCCTGAGTTCGATCCGCGGACGGAGCAGATTTTTCACACAGAAAAATCTGTTCCCTCCGTACATGTGAGGCTGGCATTTCCGGCCCTACCCAGGCTGGGTGAGGTTAATGTGGGTAGCTGGTGCGATTCTCAGCGAAGAGGGTGAAAACGTCCCAATTCAGGACGTTAAATCAAATAGAATCGTTGGCGTTAGGAAGGGCATCCAGCCGTAAAAAATGTGCCAAAACCAAACAACCTCTACCATGAGGTTGAACAACGTCGACCCTGCTCAAGCGGGATGAGACAGAGTAAAAGAAGAAGATTAGTTGAATAAAAAAGCTTTTTTAACACTAATGACTATCACCACCAAGGTCTTGTAGTAGCATTCTAACAAAAGCTGTTTCAAGATTTATCTGGACCGCGTCGCAGTGGCAAATAATTCTTGTCGTGGATTTCAGACTCCCCGGGGTTTCTGTCTCACTTTCTATTTCTCGCCCAGTATTGTACACAATGGCCATGATGGAATCAGGAGATGTGTTTTATAGACAAGCTAGTTCTGTGCTTCAGGAGATGTGTTTTTTATAGACAAGCTAGTTCTGTGCTTCAGGAGATGTGTTTTAGAGACAAGCTAGTTCTGTGCTACAAAAGGAGATGTGTTTTGAAGACAAGTAAAAAGTAAGTTGTGTTTTTTAGGGAGATGTGTTTTACAGACAAGCTAGTTGTGCTTCAGGAGATGTGTCTTAGAGACAAAAAGTAAGTTGTGTTTTATAAGGAGATGTGTTTTGTAAACAAGTTGTAGTATTATATTTACGGCGAAATAATTAGACAACATCGATAACTTAAGTCATTGCTAAGCGTTGGTTTTCCCTATCTTACACAGTACGCAATCCGTGACTTAGCGCCACTGAGGTATAATTTCCCCCTACTGTTCACCTGTAGGGATATTGAGGCATTAAAATTGGAGACACGGGCCTCATTGCTTTCACACTCTCATAAATCTCTTTTTACATCAACAAAATCATCTTGAAATATTATTTTCATACGAGCTTATTCATAAAAAAAAAATGCACAAAAGATAACAGTTACGCGGATTTCTTTCGTTCATAGAAGACACGAAGCAAATAATCACGTATACGTAAACCTCTATTAGAATTAAGACTGTAAGTACATTAAAATTATATAAAATACCCACTCACATGATTCACATCCAGACATAATCATACAATTCCTGTAGTTTATGAACACGGATATAAAATTGCAGTCGAGAGGAACTAACTCTTACCGCCCGTACGGATAATTTCAAAACCGTTGCGTTTTTGATAAGTATGGACCGACTCGGAGGGTACAACTATCGTACGGTACAGAAACGTACGTGAACACGCGAAATTACCGTACGGTACAAAATCGCATACGTGGACGCTTGCACTCGTCCATAATTAAGTCCATAAGGACATGGAATATAATTGGAGATGCATCACAAACATGAGCTGTTTGTGAACATTGTCAACATCCATAGCGACCTTTATCGTTGCTTTTAAGTCATACCTTATGCCAAGAAAGGGAACAGGCTTCTGGACATAGGGTGTTCAGTATTGGACAACCAATCCCAACTAAGCCCAGATGGGCCGTCAAAGGCACAGAACTGGGAAATAGGATGAGATTTTCTCCCTGGTCACACTAGATCTTACAAGGTCGCAGTGTTAAATGTATGGTGTTTCATCTGAAACCCTGCAACCAGGTTTTATAATAATAATAATAATAGTATGCCAAGAAAATTTGGCTTCACAAATAAGATTCAGAACATTAGTTGAAACAGTCCAGGTATGTTCTGATATTGCCTCTTTGGACGCCGCATTGTCTCTTTAGACGGCCATAGCGAGTCTCTGTTTTAAATAATGAAATGCTGACTTGATGTCGCCTGTTAATAAAGAGATAAAATTAAATTAGTGTGTTAAATTTTGAATATGCAGTCTGCTTCTTTACCTTGTTGTTTTTGCATTAATTTTTAACATATGTTGATAGTTTTACTGCCTGTCCACATACCATGTTCGTCGCATCTCCTAAGGAGATTACCTACAATCATATTATGTTGCTGTATGAAAACACACTCACAACATTTAATATGATGCAGTAATTGGATTCTGAATTATCACTATCCAATTAAGATGGATTGTACATCACACTTTCCTGATCCATATCACTAGTTCAGTTATTATAATGGTTGTTGTTGTTGTAACCAGCTTGGCTACAGCTAGAGGGGTGAGTGATGGTCTCCAGCCAACTTTATTTCAAAGTTGGCTCGTCCTGAATCACATATTTCTATGTGCGATTAACCATCATGAGGACTTGGACTTTTCTTTATAAGCCATTAAACCCTTAGGAAATTGCAAGCTAGCCTGGCTTGTGAGGGTTGGCTAGTCTGTTATCTGTTTATAGTCATCTAGCGAGACACTGGTCTTCTCCCTGTTTACCGTCCCCCAGTCAGACTAGGTTATAATGGTCACCATATATGCATAACTTCTCATTTTTTTGTTTTGAGGGACTTTATATCACAGTTACCGTATTAGTAGATGTCTGGTTATGTTGATATTTTGGTTAATTTCTAATTAATGTTTCACTAAATCAATTTTATTTGTACATCTCCTTCCATATCTTTCTGAAAAGCATGTTCTCTTTTTCCAGTTTTTGTGTCTTAGGTCCTCCTCAAACATACTGATGAAATGCTCACGCGGTTCCAGGGCGATTTTCCTATACTGATCAGTCATACGTCAGGGAGGTTTTACTTGGTAGGTGCTGGTAAGTAATATACCAGTAAGTCCAACATAACCTGGCGAGATCCGAAATAGGTGTACATTAGCTATTTGGATAGCCACACTTGCATGTCTATTCTGAGGTATCGTCAGGTAAACATGAGCTTTCCTACCTTGTTGTATGATTATCAGTATAGTTTCTTATTAATAGAAAAAAAAGTCCTCCTCAACTTTGTCTCTGCATCTCATCTTTGGTCTCCTTCTCATCTTTGGTCTCCTTCTCATCTTTGATCTTCCTTTGTAGATCTTCCATGTATATTATAATCTTCTTGTGAATAAAATTTGAATTGTTTAATATCTCTTCATCATCCCCAAGTGACGCCACTGATCGACAACATTCACCAAAAGAAACCGTTGGACACCATTTGCCCAGGCAACAATGAGACAGGAGAAAACAAAGCTATCATTGAAACTTCTCTGCAAGTCTGCGCCCAGCTATCAAGTTCAATCAGCTTGCATTGAGAGCTCTGAGAGAGATGTTTAGAAGTGTTCCAAGACCCATATTGACATTAACAAGGTCTCGACTTAACCGAGTGCAATCTGTTCTCGGGATCTGACCGCTTTCTTGAGCATGTTGTAGCTCACACAGATGATGACGAGAATGATAGTCTTGTGGTAATATTGGTGATAGTAATAACAACATATAATTCTTTGTACCGACCTCAGTAGCTTGATCGATAAGACGGCGCACTTGTAACCTGGAGGTCGGTGGTTCAAGTCCCGGTTTCAGCGTAGATTTAGTACAGTGAGTTTGAGTAGTTGTGATATCACGAAAGTGAATAACACAAATATGATAACTTTAACTTAATCTTTGTCCGTGATACGTTTATTTTTTGGGTTTAAAGTCATTTTTCAACTGTATAGGTCATATACGACAGGGGTGTTACCCTACAGTCGTAGGAAACTCACAAACCTGATACACACAATTATCTCACCCAGCCTGGGTTGGGCTGGAATGCCAGCAATATACAGACACTAATGGCAATGAAGAAAAAAAAAAGAGAAATGAGAAAAGGGACGAAGAAAAATTAGAAGTGAAAAGAGAACAAAAATAGACTTCAATTTTAAAACATTTAGCAGTTCTAGCTTGACCAATAGCAAGGTATGGATCACATGTTCCAAAAAGCACCATGGTCTAATTCCAAAAATCACTCTCACTCTGAAAATCCCCAAATCTCCCTTTCAACCGTCAAATATTTGCTCAAACAAACCAAACAAAGAGTGTGTTGTTCACCCAAATGACCCAATAAGTGAGACTCTATCATAGAGCAATCAGTTCACTTACAAAAATGTGATTTACTTTGAGTATTTGACTCTATCAAAATCCATGGGTCCCAAGCTAAAATTGAAAATTTCCAATGACCAGATTTGAACCCGCGTCCTACTTTAAAACCACACTAACCACCATGTTACCAACATGGTGTCGACTGATAAAATAACTAACTATAACAGTTCACACATATTCATTCTAAGTTCCTGTTATTATTGATATTATTATTCCACATAATTATTTTATTATTTATTACCCACTATTATTATTCATATTAATAAATTAATAATATTACTATGAATAATAATTAAAATTAGTATTGTAATAATTATTGGTATCGGGTCTTTCATCGACTATTGGTGTCATCCATAATTCAATATTCATATCCCACTGGCTTCCTCTTCTCATCTCTAAGGCGCCATTGATCTTTTTGTCACACCGCAAATAATGAATTTGCATCGGTAGTCGAATGACTAGCGCTGTCGGTGGACTTCGCATCAGGAGGTCCGGGGTTCGAGTCCCAGTAATATTTTAAGAAAGATGTACATCCAATACAACTTCTCACTTTTCTGTTTATACTGATTTAAATAGAGAGGTTAGTTGATGGCATGGATATTCAGAACTTTTACCTGCTGATGAGAGCAAATAAGCTCGAAACAGCTGTCCAGGTGTGTTCTGATATTCATGTACACCGGCTGGGTTCGAACCCGCGACCTCTGGAATATCTGGATTCACAGAGTGCCGACTTTACCACTGAGCTACAGGGATAGAAAAAATATAACTTGGAAGATTTAGAGCAGCTATGTGGCCGTCGTCAGCTGATTAGCTTCTGCTGGTAGCTCGGAAAACCGCAATCTGGTTTAAAATTGATGCTACAAATGATGCAATCCAGAGTCCGCGAAACGAAATATTTGTGGTAGGTTGTTAGATATCTGGGAAAATTGTACTTACGTGATTCTGAAACTAATTTTAACTATTCACACCTGAGGTGATATGGTAGCTGATAATTCTAATTAGAAGTATTCAAGCTCTTCAAGGTTCAATGAAGTTCAAAATAAATGGTATTTCTTTCTCACAGTACCTGAATTTTCAAGAAAGTTGAAATTGCTTTTTTTCATTTAATTAGTCACCTAGTTATTGGATGGATTCATGTGGCGTAGACATTCAGAACTAATGAATGCTGAAGACAGCCAATGAGACGAAACAGCTGTCTAATAATAATAATAATAAAATAGTAATACTCTTTAGTGAAAGGTAACCACCAGGCGAGATTAATGCTGAAAGCATTTTCTACCACCTAACCCTCAACTAATTATATGTTTTTTATAATTCCACCACCTAATTATATGCTCAATAAATGAGGAAAAATGCATGCACTGGGTGAGATTCGAACCAACGGAACCCTACGCTACCTCGATTACCAGACTAGCGCCTCAACCACTTGACTACCAATGCATGTAGTACAACTTCTCACTTTTCTCTTTGGACTGACTATTGATAAGTTGGCTAATTCCTTTCGTTGAAACCAGTTTTTCATATCATTCTGCTGCTTCTCCTTAATATTCTTTATATTTTTTATATCGCCAATGAGCCTGTCATTGGTAACTATGCAAAATTTCTGCTCAATCTGCCTTGTGGTTCTCACACACGACTCATTTTATAATATGAAATACACCTTCTTGCTTCTTCTTTCACTTTCTCCACCTGTTTCCACTTCTTTTCTTTATCATATTTAATATACTTCCCCTTCAACTTGTTCTCCTAACAGGTACATTCTCTCATAACTGTATTCTAATATACTTCTCTTCACCTTTTCAATTAAAAATAAACTCCCGATGCATCACATAGGTGGAAGACCTCTGCTAATTAGCGCCCGGATCCCGGCTCAGTCTTCCAGCACGGTAAACAAATGCAGCGCACCTCATTATGCAGAACAAATCGAGCATCTCGCCGGCTTCGATCGCCATAATTTTCCTCGTCCGAACACGGTATGCCACTTTTTCTCTGCGCATTCTGGAACGGCTGAAGTAATGATATCATTATGAATAGCAATCATAATAATAATGTAAAGTAATTATGATGGTGACGAATAGTAATAACAATAATTAATATTATTTTAGACCGACCTCAGTAGCTTGAACGATAAGGCGATGGACTTGTAACCTGGAGGTCGGTGGTTCAAGTCACGGTTTCAGCGTAGATTTAGGGCGGAATTAATAGACGTTTTTGTAATACCTCTGTGGCGCTAAGTCACAGATTGCGTACTGTGTAAGATAGGGAAAACCGACACTTACCAACGACTTAAGTTATTGATGTTGTCTATTAATTCCGCCCTTAGTAAAGCGAGTTTGAGTAGTTGTGATATCACGTAAGTTATTAATACAAATATGATAACTTTCCAAATAACTAATATTATTTTAGATGGTGACGAATTATAATAACAATAATGGATATTAATTATGAAAGTGACGAACAAGCGCGGCCGGTGCTAAGGAGCTGCGGAACTGCAGCACCCCCAGACAAAAAGAAAATGAGAGGATTTTCTCAAGTCCTAGCCCGTACACAATGAAAATTTTCACACATTTCTAGACTAAATAATGCATAATTATTATGGTTAGCATTGTAAAAATACTTGAACTCTTTATATTTATACTGAAAGAGCGACTCTGTAAATTCGATTTCAGTCCAGTTTATGTGGCAGCACCTCCAAAACATTTCCCCATCGGCAGCGCGTGGTGACGAATAATAATAACAATAATGAATAATAATTATGATGGTGACGAAAAAGTTGATGAAGACGATAGAGGTGATGTTTACAAACCTGATGTTGGTGATGATCACGTCATAAAAATGACTTATTATGTGATGATAATTTTACTGAGGATATAAAAGTTGAAGAAGTTCATGTTTAATGTACTTGATTTTCAAGAAATTGATGAAGTTCATGATAATCTTGTTGAAGATTGAAAAGTAGAAGAACATGATGCCTGTAAGGATTATGATGTATCTATATGATACTGACCTATGATGATGTGATGTATATGAAAAAGTCGAAACTTATGTTCTGATGAAAGTTTTCTCACTCTAATAATCCCCAAATATCCCTTTCAACTGGTAAACAACTGCTTTCAACTGCTAAACATTTTGACTGGTTTGTTTGAACGAAATTTGACGGAGAGAGTTTGGGGATTTTGAGAGTGAAAGTGCTTTCCGGAATGAGGTCCTGATATTGATTTTTATGATGATTTTGAGAGTGATGTATAAAATGATGATGAGGTAAGAGTTAAAATAATTAGCGTATAGAGAATGACAATGATTTTGATGTTTATGATAAGAATTATGATGAGACTGATGATATATCTTGACATGCATGGTGCTTTTGATGATGTGATGAAAAAAAGTAGAAGAACATAGTGACAGATAGGATGAATATTTTCATGACTATAATGTATTCTATGATGATTATAAGTAATATGATGGCGAAGAAAGATTTGAAGAGGCTACTGATTATGATGCCGAGAATGGTATAACCCAGGGAGCAGTAACAATAACAGCACGGTATAATTTAATAATTTCTCTCATGTAAATCTGATGAACAATATTTTGTCCATGGCACTGGATGAGAAGAAAACTGAGCGAGACAATTTTCATAATGCATGGAGAGTGATGGCCAGTGATTCGAACACGTCCGAAAGAGTCCCGTTCCAGTGATGCCAAACTGGGTGGACTCTTCGGTTCCAGAAGGATTCGAGAGTGGGTTGCACATAGCTGGAGCCTAGACATTGAATATGGGCGTCCAAATCCTTGTATTATCATTATCCTTCTATTAGCATGAGATAGGTATATCTGGCAAACTGGGAACTCTTTTGATTCCAGAATAATTCTAGATTAGATACGAGAACCAGAATACAATTATAAATGAAAAAGCAACTGATATTCCAGATAGAAGAGAACACTGCCGTGCTTGCTGGAACTTGGTCTGGCGCGCTGCCGTGCGCTCAGATCGTGCGCATACAAAAAGGGCCAGCCCCATCTGTTGCTACTGATTAGATCGGCCGACCCCTCCTGAGTTATTGATAAGGGAAAATGAAAAGAGAAATCGTTTTATTAATTTGATGGACACGAGATCCAGAATGATGCCAGTGTGACCATTTTGGACTCATGAACCACAGAAAAGGGAGGTTTGAAAACTGTTAAGAGGGGCCTTTGCTTCAGAACAGGATCGAACAGGCTAGTGATGAGTGGTACAAGATCCAAGGATCTCTGTGTCACTATCTATTTACTAGATACAAGTAATTTTTGAAATTAGCAATATTTGGGACACATAAAATTAAATCTGAGCATAATCCAAGGAAGTCCATTTTGCTGATAAGTGTCCAGTAGCCCGTTCCAGAAACACTCTCCACTCTCATAATCTCCAAATCTCCCTTTCAACTGTCAGACAACGTACTCTGATTGGTTAATCTAAACACAATATTATTAACCAATCAGAATGCGTTGTGTGACGGTTGAAACGGAGATTCGGGGATTTTGAGAGTGGATAGTGTTTCTGGAAAGGTAAGTTTTGATATTTATGTTTAACATCTTCTCAGTTTTCTGTTTTGACTGTCCAAGTAGCTTGTAACTTGTAACTTTATGACACTGAGCCTAGAGTTATTAAGTTTTAAATGTACTCTCACTGACTGTACGAGTTCTCACTTTTCTCTTTCGAGTGTTTCAACTTATTGAATGAGTAAGTAGAATCAAAATGTCGGACCGAAGAGACACATGTGGCAAATTTCATCCAGTAGGTATATCATTCACACTTCTTTTTACATTGTAATGCTCTTTAGTTACGTTATATCATTTCAATGACAGAATATACTCTCCAAGTTCCTCTCCAGCAGTGTACATACTGTACATGCGATTTTCAGAGTAAATATATGTATATATGGAAGTATACTGTAGCAGTATACATGAGATTTTCAGTATAGGTATATGATGGTACACTACAGCTATACATGTGATTTTTAGTTTGTATGAAATATGAAAGACGCGATTTTCCGTCCGGAGATAATATCTAAAAATGTTAATCGAACAAAGAGCCAATTATACTTCGTCTGGTGAGGAAAAACCTGCTGGCTAAGGTAACGCAGACCGAGTTATGGCCATGCGTGTATGTGGCACGTACAAGCGAACAGTTAGCCACTGCAGAGTGGTCATGGAGTTGAACCACCTCTGAGCATCAGTGGGTTTCGCCGGGTAGCGTGCACCATGCTGGAGACCTGGGTCTCAATTCCTGGAGGGTAGTAATTTTATGAATAGTAATAATAATATTTGGATGGATGACTCAGTTATTTTGTGAAGGTCCATTTTAATAAATGAGAACAATTAAAGTAATTTTTACTAACTTTACTTTTGTTAGTAAAAATTACTTTAATTGTTCTCATTTAGTAATAATAATAATAATATCGCCTTATTTATTCTGCTCGATCAAAACTAATGAGTCCCATTATTCCAGCCGTAAGCCCGAGACGTATTATTACGTGGTCAAAATCCCAAAGTGGAAGGATGACTTGCCATGTCCCGGTTGGGTTTCGAATTCGGGTTTTTCATGTTAAAATCATGAAAAACCAAAACCTTTTGCCTCTTTTGTTTGTTTGTTTTTTTTTTTTTTACAAATTAACGGCGATTACCCATGTTTATAATTGATTAAAACCTTACGGTTTCCTACGCACAATCCCAGGATGACACAGTGCCGAGCACAGGAATGTTCCGTCTGGAACTCCGCAGTCAGGTCAACAATGAACCAGAAGAGAACTCAGTTATAATGAACAAGAACTCACGAGGAACCTGAGAATCCCGTCATCTGGGAAATGTCATTAAAGAATCAAATTTATTAATTAAATGAAGACTCGGCGAAACATTAGAGTGATTACTGTATATTTACGGTGACTAGCGACAGAACGTGTTCACTGAAATCGCTGACGAAATACTAAACTGAGCGTTATAGTTGGGTAATATTGTTTCTAACGTAATTCTTCGGAAGTAATTAGTGTTTTCCAATCGATACTGACAGGTCATTAACTGGGTTTACGCGTTATTTAACAGTCATATTCTTGTAGTCATATTCTTGTGGTGTATCAAGTCGAATTTGGCAACCTCAAAAAGCATGGTTCGCATGGTAGGTTCCCACAAAATCCGTCAAAACATGCTGAAAAACAGACTTTATCAGCAATATTTTAGCCAGACTTAGAAACCTCAAAATACAAGATGAATTGTCAGGGAGCCATTGATTTGTAAACCTTAAAACCTCGATTTGAACTAAATAATATCACGACAAGTTGCTAATCTAATCGAGCGAATTTATCCAACAAGGCCCGATCCGTGAGACAGTCATTCCCGTACAGTCTACCTGTACATACAATCCGTTGAGGTGTGATAGACATGAATATAATACTTATAAATTACTAGAAATTTACCGGTACGCCGGTACGGAGAAACAGTGATGAAAAGGTGAAAATGCGCGTTTTCTCATGTAAATGCGCCCCTTTTCCCCGCGGCTGGCGCCCCAGTTAGAATATAATAAAAATCTAAAAGTGACCTACATGCCAAATTTCAGCCTTCTGGGAAATGCCAGTGCTGAAAAATCGAGATGAAAGAGTGAGTGAGTGTTAACTTTCGCATTTATATATGTATAATTGTATATAGATTCTGAATAAACAAGAAAGGTTAGTTGATGGCATGGATATTTAGAACTATTACCTGCTGATCAGAGCAAATAAGATCGAAACATCTATCCAGTAGACCATTCCAGAAACATTTTTCACTATCCGACTCCCCGTTTTAACCGTCACACGACGCACTCTGATTGGTTATTGCGTTAAAATCAACCAATCAGTGTGACTTTTGAAAGGCACATTCGGAGATTTGGAGAGTAGAAAGTTTTTCTGGAACGGGCCACAGGTATTCTGATTTTTGTCCTTTTGTCCTGATTTTTGTCCTTAACATGAATCTTCTTTCTCAAATTTATATCTATGTGTGGCTGTTGGACCATCGTTAAACCATTATGAATGAGGCTACGCTCAGAGCCATATGTTTTATAAAATTAGATACTGCATGGATTGAACAATCAAGCCACGTGCTAAAATCGTAACTTCGTAACTAGCAGAATCAACTTGAATTCATTTCTAAACATCAAAGTTCGGAACATCAAAAAGTTCTTCCACAAGCGTCAACAACTAGTGTGACGCATAACTTCCTCTCATTTTTTTCTTCTTTTCATTTTAATGTTTCAGTATACGAGTATATCTACTGTACCATTCATATTATTCTCTGACTCCTCTGATAGTAGGATTTTTCATATACAGCGACAGAAAAGTAAGAAGTTATACGTAAGAAGTAAGAAAAGTAAGAAGAAAAGTAAGAAAAGTAAGAAATCTATGATTAATGACATTGTTATCACAGCTATTCGCGGTTCTTGTCGCATTATTCATAACCACCTATACAAACCATCCTGAAATATAACCATTGTCAATGTCTACTTCAAAACACAATTAAGAAGAGTACTGTGTCCTATGGCAAGCATCGATAGTGATGTCAGTTGTTAGTAAATAAATTTTACTTTCTTTCTCTCTCCTAGACTAGATGTACTTGAATATCAGAACATACCTGGACAGCTGTTTCGAGCTTATTTGCTCTCATCAGCAGGTGATAGTTCTGAATATCCATGCCATCAACTAACCTTGTCGGCTCGGGGGTTCAAATACAGGACCTTCCGCCTGGCAAACGAGTGCTTAACCACTGAGCTAATCGTGCGCTCACTTGTCTGTTTGGGCTGATCGATTACCTGCTGATGAGAGCAAATAGTCTCGCGCCAGTGTTGTAAGTTGGTTGGGTGGAAGAGATTGCCAAAGACAATAACCCCGCCCTTTAGTTGGGACATGTGTTTTTTTTGTTGTTGTTGTGTTTTCTTTTATTTTGTTTCCAATATTGTACTCTAATATTAATTTGTAATTATCTGTTTGTATATTATAATGTCCTTATTAATAGTGTATAATAATACTAATACAGGTTCGTGTAAATCTAATGCAACCGCTCACTTTTCTATAATGAATGAGTCCAACGTTCGGCAGGCTGGGAAGTAAAACGCACCCATACAAAAAGTTAATGCAGGGAGAGCGCATTAACACAGGACTTATATCAAGATTTTCAAGTTAATATTATTGTTATTATGTATTATTATTACTAATATTATTATTATTAACACGGGACTGACAACTGTGTTGTGTGCTTTTCTAATGAACTAATTTAATAGAGAGATCAAGCAATTTCGAGACGTCCATTTGGAGGGCATCAGCTGCCGCGTCAATCCAGAAGAATGAAGCTCACAGCGTGAAGCTTGCCGCCATAAGTTTACATTAAGATAATCCATTATGATATTATGAATGAAGAAGAAGTGGTCGATGAAAAAGTAGGAGCAGTCTGAATGATGATAAATTGATGATGATGATGATAATGATAATAATAATATCGCCTTATTTATATTGCCCGATTAGGACTATTAAAGTCCCATTATTCTAGTTAATTATTGTATTTATATTATTTGTTCACCTTATTAACCAATAAATGAGACTTTGTTTAAACTTCTGACAAAAAGGAATTTTTTAGTCATACGCTGTCAGTATTAATAATAATAATATCGCCTTATTTATATTGCCCAATTAGGACTATTAAAGTCCCATTATTCCAGCAGTAAGCCCAAGACTTATTAGTATGTGTTCAAAATCTCGAATGGGAGGATAAATTGTCATGTCCCGGCTGAGTTTCGAACCCACGGATCTTTGGAATCTTTGGATTAACAGAGTGCCGCCTTTGCCACTGAGCTACCGGGACAGACTGATGATGGTAGGATGATGATTGTGCCATTACAGAGGCGGCACTCTGTGAATCCAGAGATTTCAGAGGTCGTGGGTTCGAAACCCAGCCGGTACATGACAAGTTATCCTCCCATTTGGGATTTTTACCACATAATAATACGTCTTGGGCTTACTGCTGGAATAATGGGACTTTAATAGTCCTAATTGGACAGTATAAATAAGGCGATATTATTATTATTATAAAAAAAAGATAAAGAGCTAGTTATTAGTATGTAACATTTTTTTAGTGGGTAAAATTGAAATTACAAGAACTTATGCATCACGTTGCTAACACATCATATATTCTTTTGGTGCAATTATTATGTGGTTAAAGTCCCAAATATATGAGGAAAAAATCTGGTGTAAACATCACACGACTTTCCTTATCATATTATTAGGAATGGAAACGGGACCAAAAGCCACTGGTGACTCAAAGGTAACATTTAGCTAAAAATAAACATCAAATTCGTAATCAGCACCTTAAAATCATTGGATTTGATATGTCACAACCCCCATCTAGGATGAATAATAAAAAAGTTAGTCCAAGCGGGTTCCCCCCAAAATACCGGTAAATTGGGGCCGAGTTCAAAAAAGTTCAAGATATCAAAAAAATGATCAGAATAGACCCCTATTATTTTTTTAATCTAAGAAAATGTTGTTCTCCAACTTTTTTTGTATCTTTAACCAATTCATAGAAACGGCGCTTGCGGCCAATATTTGCGGCCCTGCGGCCGCATTCTGAGGCCGATTGCAACCAAAAGTTTCGTGGTTCGTCTGGTGTATAAAATTAATTTCCATACCAAATTTCAAGTCTCTAGCTCTAACCGTTCTTGAGATATCCTGTTCACACACACACACACACACAGACACACAGACAGACAGACAGACAGACAGACGCACGGACCAATGGCTGAAAATAACTTTTTTGGTATCCTGAGGCTTTGATTCGTCCAGAAATGTGAAAAACTGGGTAGGTCAAATTTTCGACGAATACAATACTTTCCTTATTATAGGATAAGGAAAGTAAAAAGTATGCATTATTTGGGATTCGAACCCACGTATCCCTACGTTGCCTGGATCACCAGACTAGCGCCTTAACGTCGCGACCACCAATTCAACAAAAAGATCTTCACAGAAACAAGACATTTTTACGCACAGGCTCGTCTGACCACATTTGTGGTAGACCTAACCAGCAGGATCACAAGTAGTGTACCTAGAAACAAGTGAAAACAGAATTGTTTCTGGGAGATTGATGGCGAGGATGTTGGTTGAGAGGAGGACTGAAGGACAGTGGAGAGATTCATCGTTAGATAGTTTCAGGACTTGGTAGTAAGCCAGTAAGAACTCGTTAGTAAGGTAGTAAGGACTTACTAGTAAGTTATCAGTGGAGAGATGAATCGTTAGATAGTTTCAGGACTTGGTAGTAAGCCAGTAAGAACTCGTTAGTAAGCTAGTAAGGACTTACTAGTAAGTTATCAGTGGAGAGATGAATCGTTAGATAGTTTCAGGACTTGGTAGTAAGCCAGTAAGAACTCGTTAGTAAGCTAGTAAGCACTTGCTAGTAAACATTCTGCTAGGAAATACTAAGTACAGTCGAACCTGATTATATTAGAAATTTAGAACCCAAGGGACAGAGCAAAAAGTCTATTGCAAAGAGGTTTCTTATATAGACAGATGTACACATAAACAGGACCCCAGTGGCTGGACCGATAAGACGGCGGACTCGTAACCTGGAGGTCGGTGGTTCGAGTCCCAAGTTCAGCAAAGATTTAGGAAAGAGAATTTGAGTACTTGTGATATCACGTCTTGATTAACACACATTTAATAAGATAAATTATTAAGTGCACAGGCCAGAAGGACTATGTCTTACGGCAAGCATCGATAGTGATGTCAGTTGTTTGTGAATAAATTTTACTTTCTTTCTCTCTCTATTGACGTAATGGGTGAGGAGTGAGGATTTATCAGATTAGACTCGGGAGTTTGAGAAGAAGGAGAGAGATATATAGATACAGGAAGAAGAAGACAAGAAAGAGAAAGATAGAAGAACAATGAGTGAGAGAAAAAATGAGAGAGAGATAAATATACACAGATACAAATAAGAGGGAGTAACAGAGAGAAAGAGAGGGAGAAGGAGAGAGAAAAAGAAAAATAGCGAGAAAGAGAGAGAGAAGGAGAAATGGTGAGAAAAAAGTGAGAGAGAGAGAGAGTGAGAGACATAGAGAGAGAGAGAAGAAAACAGAGCTAGAGATAGACTGACAAAGAAAGATAGAGAGAAAAAGAAAGACATAAAGAACCAAAGAGCTTTGACTGGTAATTAATCAAAATTTAGTTAGACTCTGAAGGTTAGGTGGTGGAAAATGCTTTCAGCATTAACCTCGCCTAGTGGTTACCTTCCACTAAAGAGTTTTATTATTATTATTAGTTCAACATCCATGCGCTAGGTACTACAGGTATTTATTACTATTCAATATCCATACTAGGATCTACGTACAGTTTTCCAGCTACCTACATATTATAGGTATTATCTTATATAAATGTCAAAGTCACTGACTGACCACTGACTGGTCATCGCTCTACAGCCTAAACCGTAAGTCCTAGGAAGCTGAAATTTGGTAGGTAGCTTTGTCTTATAGTCTAGATGTGCAATAAGACGGGATTTTTCGAAATTCCCACTACAACACCTGCCATTGGCGAAAAAGGATTTTTGCTTACACGGCCATGCCTCGGCCCGCAAAGAGGGCGACAGCCCGCTAGTTATGTATAAAGAGGTTTCTAATATAGTCAGTTCTGTATTACACATAAACAGGTGACGCGAGAGAGAGAGAAATAGAGATGTTGAGTAAGAGAGAGAGTGAAAGAGAGAGAGAGAGAGGGTAAGAGAGAGAGAGAGAGGGAGAGAGAGACATAGAGAGAGAAGAAACAACAGAGCTAAAGATAGACTGAGAAAGAAAGAGATAAAGAACCGAAGAGCTTTAACTGGTAATCAAATTTTAGTTAGACTCTGAGGGTTAGGTGGTGGAAAATGCTTTGTGCATCCTCGCCTAGTGGTTACCTTCCACTAAATTAAAGAGTTTTATTATTATTATTATTTGTTCAACATCCATGCGCTAGGTACTACAGGTGTTTATTACTATCCAATATCCGTACTAGGATCTACAGTTTTCCAGCTACCTACATATAGGTATTATTACTGATAATTTCATTTATTCCAAGTTTGGAAACAGTCTCGAACCGCGACCTTCGAATCACGATTCTTCAACATCGACTGCCAAGGATGATTGAAAGAGTAAACAAACAAATTACCTGCTCAAACAAGACAGAATAATCCGAGATTCTTTTTTTACTTGGTTCGCTAATTAGTTCGTTACATTACCGGCTAACTGTATCCTAACAACTCGGGATGAGTATTCTTCCTATATCTGTATAGGTATTTCCTATAGCGACCAGATAAATCTGTGTATAGGTAGTTCCTACAGCGGCGGATATACACTGTCGAATCTGGACACAAGAGAACCGGAAATTTTTTCTCTTATAAAGAGGGGTTTTTCAGGTTTCTCTCATAAAGACGTTATTTTAGCTTATCTCTATAAGTTAAATTATCTCTATAAATACCTTACCTCTCTAGGTAAATTCGACCTGAAAATTGATCTCTTATACCTAGGTTTTCTCTAATATCCAGTTCTCTTATACCAGGTTTCTCTTGTATCCAGTTCTCTTATACCCAGGTTTCTCTTATATCGAGGTTTCTCTTATATCCAGGTTTCTCTTACATCCTGTTATCTTATATACAGGTTTTTCTTACATCCAGTTCTCTTATATCCAGGTTTCTCTTATATCCCGGTTTCTCTTATATCCAGTTCTCTTATATCCAGGTTTCTCTTACATCCAGTTCCCTTATATCCCGGTTTCTCTTATATCTAGTTCTCTTATTTAAATCTAGATTTGACTGTATCTGTGTAGTTCCTATAGTGACTAGATATAAGATATAGCTACTGTAGCAGATATAGGTATAGTATAGTTATATACCTAGTATACTTGTACAGTACAGTTCCTGTACCATATAGGTAGCATAGCTGACTTTGAAATTACCATCACTCATATTAAGTAGATTCAGTGAAGAGGAAGCAGATAGAGCAGTTAGCTGTTCTCAAGGTACATTCCTTGTCCTCATTTTTATGTTATTTCTATCATTTTAAATTAAGTTATCATATATTATTAGTATCATAATATATAATTAGTATCATTACATATATCCGTAGTTAATTTTTATAGTAAAAAAAGTACCTCTGCAAGTAAGCTGACTTCAAAATATTTGATAACTGCATATTATTTATTTATTAAAATAATATTTGCAACATTTCTTTTTTTATATAAATAGTTGCACCTAATTTTCGCGTGTTTGGGAATCACTCTGAATCGAGCTATGTATTTACGGGACTATAATCAGCTCAAATGGTATTATGTTAAATGTTTTGAAGCAACGTGTGTACATTATTATCCTACACAAATGAGCATTATTTCAGCTACATACATCATTTCAGTTTCCAGCCACTTCATAACATTATTACCAGGCGGGGCCGGTGCTAAGGAGCTGCGGAACTGCAGCACCCCCAGACGAAAAAGAAAATGAGAGGATTTCCTCAGAACAGCTCGTACACAATGAGAAAATTGATCACCCATTTCTAGAATAATAATTAATGCATAATGTTCAATAATTTGAATTGTAAAAATACAAATACAAATACTTATTATGATTGTATTATAAATCCCATTTTAGTCTGTCCCGGTAGCTCAGTGGTAAAGGCGGCACTCTGTGAATCCAGAGGTTCCAGAGGTCGTGGGTTCGAAACCCAGCCGGGACATGACAAGTTATCCTCCCATTTGGGATTTTTACCACATTATAATATGTCTTGGGCTTACTGCTGGAATATTGGGACTTTAATAGTCCTTATCGGGCAGTATAAATAAGGCGATATTATTAATTAGTGCGGTTTATGTGGCAGCACCCCCAACAGATTTTCCCACCGACCGCGCCTGCTATTATGTACTCCGGAACAATTTGTACAAATTATTATTCAAGTATATTTATTTATTATTATTAAAATATAAAAAAAACATATTACATTGTAATAAGGTACAAAAACTGTACATCTTCCAGTGAAGTAAGTTTAACTTGCTTCAAAGTAAGGCGCCCTCAAATTATACAGAGAAAGCCAATTATCTCCTCATTCTCTTCTTAACATTGAGAAAGATATCCCGTTTTGCAGATAACCCTAGAGAGGCAAATATTACCGTGTGTGTGATCCCACAAGAATGCATCCATTCTTCCTTTACACAAGGTCTTCATACCGACCTCAGTAGCTCGATTGATAGGGCGGGGCTCGTAACCTGGAGTTCGGTGGTTCGAATCCCGTGAAAGTGCGAGAAATTTGAGTAAGGTGGGTTTTATTATGATTACCAAAAGTGTGATCAGTCACCACCTATATTCTTACATATTCATACAGGTAAAATAATAATAATAATAGCGCCTTATTTATACTGCCGATTACGACTATTAAAGTCCCATTATTGAAGCAGTAAGCCCAAGGTCCTATAGTCCAGTCCCTTCCTTAAGGAAACATAATTATGATTCATCCCGATTCATTTATAGTATTTTTTCATTATTTTGACCGACCTCAGTAGCTTGATCGATAAGGCAGCGGACTTGTAACCTGGAGCTCGGTGGTTCAAGTCCCGGTTTCAGCGTAGATTTAGTAAAACGAGTTTGAGTACTTGTGATATCACGAATGTGATTAACACTAATATGATAACTTAACTTTTTTGTCATCATATTGTGATAATTCCTTCCTTCTCTCTCTCTCTCTCTCTCTGTCTCTCTCTCCCTCTCTTTCTCTCTCTCCCTCTCTTTCTCTCTCTCTCTCTCTATCCTCTCTCTCTCTCTTTCTGTCTCTCTCTCTCTCTCTCTCTCTCTCTCTCTCTCTCTCTCTCCCTCCCAAAAAGTTAGCATTAGCTTGGGGGATGTAATTTTTGTAATAGTAAAAAAAAATATAAAGAAATGAATTTTATCAAAATCAAAAAAAAATCTCGCTCTCTCTCTCTCTCTCTCTAGTAGGTACCTACCTATCTCTCTCTCTATCTCTCTCTCTATTCGCGACTCTGCTGAAAGAGTTACTGGGTGTCTGGAGAGCGGTTCCGTTATCCTGCTCACTCAAGTGAGGAGGTTGTGGTAACATCATTAACTCTCCTGCTCTTCCCGTGGCTCTCGGAGCACGGCATGAAGGAAGTTGTGGAGCGGGAACTCTGAAAACGAAACAGTCCATTGGTCGCAAAGTTGAAGCGAAAGCGAAAGGGACACATTCCGACCGCACTGGATCATTGGAATACATGAGTATAATGTCGAATACATGAGTAATGTCGCCTTATACTGTTCATGAAAATCCGTTCTGGTGGGCTGCCAACTTAATGCGTCTCTTATACTGCCCGATTAAGACTAATGAATCCCATTATTCCAGCAGTAAGCCCAAGACGTATATTAAATCCCAAGTGGGAGGAAAGTGGCCACAATGGTAGGTTTTCTTTTCTTTTCTACTCTTTCTTTTCTTTCCTTCTTTTTCTTTCTCACAGCTTCCTCTTTCTCACTCTTTCTTGACCTTAGCAAAGAGGCGTTATTAAGGGTTGGATGGCAGAGATTGTCATAGGCAATAATCACGCCCTTTTTACATTTATTGTAATTTCTTACTTTGATGTCAAATAAAGAGTCATATTATTATTATAACCTGTCATGACCCGGCTGGGTTTCGAACCTGTGACTTGTGGATTACCAGACCAACGCCGACACCTTGACCACTGAGCTACCGGGACGTGGAATAGTAATTATCATACTTCAACACATCATCATAGGGTGGCGTCAACTTGAACGATGGTAGCCAGACAGTGGAGGAATGACTCAGCACTTCTACCACTGTCTTTACAAGGAGGCTAATAATTGACAAGGGCCCCCAGAACCAAGCCTATGCTGGTTCTACCCCCTGTTTATAGTCCCCCAACCAGACTGCTGGTCTACTCCCTGATTTAAAATTAAAATAATCATGTTTAAGAAGTGTTTTTTTTTAACTTCAGCACAAGACAGGTAGTCCCATTATGCTAAAAAACAGCTTGTCCCATTATTCAAAGAATTTTATGCTTTTTTATTTATTACTAATACCTTCAAGCACTAACAGTAGCCATGCGTTAGACCAGTTTGGTGAACCAAAGTGTTCTTTTGGAAATATCACTGGTTACTGGTCCAACGGTTTTATATCTGGATCACTGCTGAAGAGTTATTTTATTTTAAATGCAAGTAAAGTCCATCTTATATTCTTGTACTTTACTATATATACATGAAGTTATCATATTTGTGTTTATCACGATGTGATATCACAATTTTACTTAAACTCGCTTTACTAAATCTTTGCTGAACTTGGGACTCGAACCAGTGACCTGCGGTTACGAGTTCGCCGCTTTATCGTTCAAACAACAGAGGTCGGTTACTTTATCATAATTATATATTTCAAGCACGTTCAAATATTCAGTCCAATGCAATGATGAGCATTACTTGAAGGGGTACTGTTCAAACAATTTTGAATCACTATTGGAGGGAGAAGTGACATTTGTTTCAAGCCTTTTTCATGCTCTTGTGCAGTACCAAACTTTTTTTTATCAAGATCACTAACTAGTTCAAGAGTTTACTTTTTGTAAAATAAATATACTCGAACTATAAACTGATCACAGCTGCACTGGTAGTCAAGTGGTTAACGCGCTAGTCTGGTAATCCAGGTAGCGTAGGGATCCGTTGTTTCGAATCCCACCCAGTGCATGAATTTTTCCTCATTAATTTGTGTTTGTGACCACATAATAATGAGACTCTGAGGGTTAGGTGGTAGAAAATGCTTTGAGCATTAACCTCGCCTGGTGGTTACCTTCCACTAAAGAGTGTTATTATTATCACATTGATACTGTGCTCTATCCAGGATTGTTTACGTTGAATTATAGGAGTTTACAGTTTTGGACACGGAATGGTTTGCTTTGGGAAGCGCTTGTTTCTTGTGTCGGGATTTTCTGTCTAGTTCGCCTCTTTCCCGGTTAAATCAACTATTAGATTATTTATATTTATTTATATTGGATTATTTATATTTTAAGCTATTTATGTAATATTTGTTTTTAACATTGTTGTTTTTTTTATGTATAATTTTTTTTAAATGTTTGTGAGCCAACTCCACTAAAATTTGTAATACCAAAAATACAAATAAACATTATAATAATAATAATTATCACATTGATCAGAGCACTTGAATTGAACAACTCTATAATGTAAACACCAAAACCACTCCATCCTATTGAACACTACGGCGATCAAGTTTATCTAAACAGTTCTTGAATTCCAACTCCTGAAGTAGTTACTTATGCTTCAGACCCGCCTAGAGGTCAATGCAAATATATCTACTGCTTGAAATCTCTGCTAATTTTCGCACTTGAGACTACCTCTTTATTTGAGCGTGTAAAACAGAAAATATTTGCATTCTTAGCGCAAACACTTGATACCAATATGCAAGAACACGGAACATGAACAAATTTCTAGTGTGTATTTACCGTGTTTGTGTAGTTACCTCTTAGCCAACTTGTAACTAAATATGCTGCAAGGATGTTTGTACTATCATTTAAAACAGTATGCCTTTGGAGTTGAAATAACTGTCTCTTGATGAATATCATGGTGTAAACAGCGTAGAAATGGATAGCAGAAGTAATAAACGATTTGGCCTCTTTAGCAGCTTTCCATTATAAGATAATCAGACATCTTGGAAGTAATTCATAGGTAGTTGTACTGTAGTTTGATAGTATAAATTTAATAGTTGCAGAATTCTGCATCTGTGTCAGAATTATTTCAAAAGAGGAGAATACTTGAATAAATTGTTGTATGAGAATTATTCATTTCATAGCCTTTCTAGAAAATCAACTTACAAAAGATTTCATCCAGGAGACACCTCTATATTTCTACGAAGTCCTAAACTCGACTGATAACTTTATTGAACAGTTTTTTGTGAAAATCTACTGTTGTGGTTATTTTTTTTGAACAGAATGATAAATGACCTGGTTTGGCTGTGATTTTAAATCTGAAGTCCTACCATGAACAATAATTTAGCAAATGAACAGTTGTTTTGGCAAATTGGAATAAATGAAGTCAACTGTTGGCAGAGTGGGACTGCTTATTTTGGGCTGACAGTTTAAATGAAGCACTATATTTTTTAAGAATGGGTTAGGTTAAAAGAGTGTAATATTACACGTCCTCTGTTAGGTAGGTCAAAAGCTCATGTACCTACACAGCATCCAGGCTAAAAACTAAATAAACGTTCAGAATCTGCAAATAAAATGGCAAGTTTGCAACAATCTGCCCAAAGTTATGACAGACAGATTTATCTTTGAATATTTCCTGTACTTTACTGATAGTCTGTGAGAAATATTCCCAGATTTTGTTGGGTTGTGTGCGGAATATAAAATTTCGGAGAAATTTTGAAGATTGAAAGAGATGCTATCTTTTGTGTCTGAGCCTCTTCTGGTTATATTCGTGCACGTAGAAGTGAATGAAATATTAGAGAAGGAATTTCGCCATTTGAATGCGATACAGTCAAGTCTCATCACACACTAAAAAAGTAATTTGGCCAACTGTAAACTTGCTTCTTCTTCTTGGACCTCTATTCTTTTTACCGCTGCTTTTTTGGTCCTGTCAAAATTTCAAGTTCAAAACTACTCGGACAAAATGACATTCAAACAATCGTGAATACGGTCCCAACACAATTCCTTATCTCACATGGCCAAGAGTAAATCTCAGATAGCCTACATAGAAAAAATTCTGCAAACAAAAGGATGAAGAGATTGACACATCGATAAGAACAACTTAGTGAGAGAAAAAAAAAATCAATGTACCCGAATCAGATTAGATGTTAACTGTTTTCTGTGCCATTCATTCAAATCTCTTTGAGATCCTTATCTCAGGACAATCAGGAATTGTAGAGGTCCTCGTGCTTAGGAAACTCTGCATAAAAGAACATTGTAAGGATCAAAAATGTCTGATCCTCTCTATTGTAATACATATAACTACTCTAGTTCTAGTATGTTCCATCAAACCAAATTTGAGGGCCACAAAGCACGGTTACCTTGTCAGAAAACTTCATTTTAGCTTGTCAATTTTAGTCGAAGACGAACTTTGGCTCGAATAGAGTTGAAACTCTACATAATGAAAATTCTAGGAAGACATGACATCCAAAGAAGGCGTTTTAAGGACAAGCTCAATAAGGAGATGAGTGGAGAAAAACTGATTTTTTTTAATAAAAGGCAAAAATGTTTGCGAAATAATATAATAATAATAAATTAGAAGAGGTATTTAGAAGACTAAGCAAGTATCCATTATAATAGAGAAGATCAGGAAAAAAACTGTCTTTGTACCTATTGCCAAAATAACACATGGTGACTTGGTAAGTGTCTACAAAAGCGTAGAAGACTCCTCGAATAAATTACAAACTTCGGAACTTCCCAAGCTTGGAGAGTGAGGGACGAGGGTTGGAAGAGGGAGGACGACCTAGACAGAAACAATAACAAGACTTCATCAAATCAACACCCAACTCCAGTAGTTTTGGGAAAAAGTAGAGTGAAGAAATTTTAAGTTTGATGAATTGTGACATCACACTTGAGATCAAAACAAACATTGAGGTCGGTGGTTCGAGTCCCAAGTTAAGCATAAATTTAGTAAGGTGAGTTTGATTAATGATAACTATAAAGAGTTTACAAGAAACTGAATAATTTGTTTAATGTTTTATAAATTGTGACACCACTAAAAAAAATCTATAAAGAGGTTACAAGAAACCGAATAATTTGCAGGACTTGTTAAACTCTAAAAACTCCTACACAATAACTTTTATGGTACAAATCTGATAAGCTTGCCGATTAATACATTTCACTTCTGCCTAATGACAATAACAAAGCCCTTGTATGCGGGTACATTGACTAACGTAACAATTCCTTCATAGAAATATATGTCATACAAACGTTGTTAATAATGTTGATGTATATTTACAACACTATGAAAAGTTCTATCTCAAACACCATTCGAATTAAAATCGATATTGGATTGTCATTTCCATATTGATGGTCCTTTCAAGATCCAACAATAGAATAGTATCTAGTACAACTTCTCACTTTTCTGTTTATACTGATACTGAATAATATGGAAAATGCAATCCCACATCCTGAATGGCATGATAAGGCACCAATGCTGGAAAACTGTACGTTAGTCCTTGCATGGATATTGGATAGTAATAAATACCTGCAGTACCTACCTGCCCGAATAACAGCATACAGTGAATGGATGTTGCACAAATAATAATAACACTCTTCAGTGGACGGTAACCACCAGGCGAGGTTAATGCTCAAAGCATTTTCTAACCCCTAACCCTCAGACCCTCACAGTCTTATTAATTTTATGTGGTCACAAATTCAAATTAATGAGGAAAAATTCATGCACTGGGTGGGATTCGAATTGGATCCCTACGCTACCTGGACTACCAGACTACCGCCTTAACCACTTGACTACCAGTTCTATGTTGTTCTAAATATGAAGTAATGATTGATTTATTTTAAAATAAATCAAGAAAATAAAGAAATACCTACTCGACTAAAAAATTCGAGCTTCATATAATTTCTAGGAACATCATCCGTTCAGTTTCCTTTCACCAGGCGAGCTTTATAGGTGGCAATGATATTGAGCTGTGGTCGCGATATTCATATAAGTCAACGCGACATATAAGTACCGTTCTCAATTAAGTCTCGTGACAACCGCGATATATTAAGACCCTTATCCCATGGCTATTCTATTTTGTCATTATGTTTTGCCATCTGGATTCTCACACAAGTGGTCTAGTGGTCATCAACTGTTTTGAGTTTCAATAAGATGCAAACTTCATCCCGCCACCAGATTTAATCTGAATGGGGTACAAAATACTTCCATATTTTATTACTCTTTGAAATAGTCTCATTTTAAATTAAAATTTTATGTCTGTAAAATAGAGACTTAAAATATACAATAAAAGTAATATATTTAAAAGAAAATACGACTTTACTTCAATAACTTTAACTTAACTAATTTTGCCTTCAAAGATAACAATTTTGTATTAATTGATGTAGAAGTTATCATATTTTTGTGTTAATCACACAAAAAACCGACTTCAGTAGCTTGATCGATAAGGCGGCGGACTTCTAACCTAGAGCTCGGTGGTTCAAGTCTCAGGTTCATCGTAGATTTAGTAAAGCGACTTAGAGTAGTTGTGATACTCGTATCAAGAAAGTGATTAACACAAAAATGATAACAATAACACAAAAAATATAACATTTACTCAAACTCGCTTCATGTAGTTCTATAATCCATATTCACCGAACTCAGTAACTTGATCTATAAGGCGGCGGACTTGTAACCTGGGGGTCGGTGGTTCCTATGTACGCCAGATATACCCAAAATCTCTATTGCTTTTTTTTCTTCCGAGTTTTTTTTATTTTAATTTTAACATATTCACGGGGTTTACCCATGTTTATTAAACTGTTCCGGTAGCTCAGTGGTAAAGGCGAGACTCTGTGAATCCAGAGATACCAGAGGTCGTGGGTTCGAAACCCAGCCGGGACCTGACAAATTATCCTCCCATTTGGGATTTTTACCAAATACTAATATGTCTTGGGCTTACTACTGAAATAATGGGACTTTAATATTCTTAATCGGGCAGTATAAATAAGGCGATAATATTATATTATATTATATTATTAATAATTTAATGCGCCCATGGTAATGGTTTCTTGGTGGATCAGTCTGAAAACCACTGGCTGAAACTCAGAAGAGACATCTAATCATAGGTGTGTAGGTCCGATGCATCATGTCTGCCGATATGGGGAGCACACACACGTGTTTTATTATGTCTAGCTGGTGCCTTGCAATAACTTTTCTTGCAGAAAGGATCTATAGTCTGTTCTGCTACTAAAAAAAACAATACTTTCTATCTTTTTCTTCTCCTTTTGCTCTGTCTTATCCCGCTTTACAAGGGTCGACGTTGTTCAACCTCATGGTTGAGGTTGGTTGGTTTTGGCTCATTTTTATGGCTGGATGCCCTTCCTAACACCAACGATTAACGTCCTGGATTAGGACGGGGGTTTTACCCTCCATTCGCTGGGAATCGTACCAGCTACCCACATTAACCTCACTCAGCCTGGGTAGGGCCGGAAATGCCAGCTTCACATGTACGGAGGGAACAGAATTTTCGGTGAAAAATCTGCTCCAACCGGGAATCGAACTCAGGATCTCTGGACTACGGGGAGTAGTCACAACCGTTACGCCACGGAGGCTGGCAAAAAAAAAAACCAATACCTTCTATAAGGTATAAAAGCAATACTTTCTATACCTTAAAGGTAATAGAAAGTAAAAATTCAAGCTAGACCCTCAAGTTTTATTATTTTATTGTTATTAAAAGACACCTTGCAGAAGCAACACAGTGAGTGTTGCAGGTCGTATCTCAAGTTTCCTAGCATTAAGTTTTTGTATGAAACTCAAGCCACAACCTATTGACTGTTAAATCCAACAACAAAAAAACTTTTTGAATGTTGTATCAAACTCAAGTTAGTAAACATTGAGTACCGTAAGACGGGTTTAGTTTGCGCCTTAAGGGGTAAAATTGCTCCACTCTATGTCCATCATGTGCAGCCCTCTCGTGGAAACAGAATGCACTGTATCTAAAAATAAATCCTCCCAAAATAATTGTTATGATTTGACAGTCGTGCCTAATGATCAAAACACTCATTCAACAAGTTGTTGCTGCTGTTATCAGTTCTCAAAGTTGATCATAGTTTTTTCCCTTAAATTATGGCTGGATAATTTCTAGGGATTTATATGAATTTTAACTCTTTTTTTAATAAATGGTACCTACATGAAAAATCAATATTTTTTCACCATTTTTTTTTCTGTTTTCTTAGTTTTAAATTCTCTCTCACATGCTATAAAAACTGAGCAGTTTTATTTTGCTCCACTACGTCTAAAATAGGGATTTCCTACAGCGTATCACAGGTGGTGCAATGTAACCCCACCTATGGGGTAAAATTGCTCCAAAGATTAGTTGAGTTTTTTTTCATAGTTAGCAAATGGAAAACGAAAGTTTCTAATTTTTATTGAAAAACAATGTCCTTGCCTACAAAATGAATTATTAATTAATTGTTTATTTGGAATAATAAAAAAGTTATGCAACATTTTGTAAGAAATATCTTAAAAGTGGAGCAAAGTAACCCCGTCTTACGGTATTGTATCAAACATAGGTCAGAACTTGTCGAGAGTCGTAAACAATGGAACCAAAAGTTCCCCCGTCCCACAAGTAAGCTACCAGTGAGCTGACCTCCTGAACCTTTAACAGATAACAGCTACTCCTGACAGCACGAATTAGGTAGCGTCTCGATTTCCGTCGATTTAAATGAAACACGAATCAACTACACTGACCCAGAAGAACAAAATCATGATTCAGTAAGTCACCAGGTAGCGGAAAGTTCCGAAATACTCGTATGGCCGTGGGAGTCGAAAATTCATCTGATTCCGAAGTTCAGAACCTTCTTTAAGGTTATTGTATTTAAATTTTTAGCTTGATAGACCACAGTAGCTTTTGATTGATAAGGCGGCGAACTTGTAACCTGGAGGTCGGTGGTTCAAGTCACGGTCTCAGCGTAGATTTAGTAAAGCGAGTTAGAGTAGTTGTGATATCACGAAAGTGATTAACACAAATACTTTAAAACTTTAAGATAAATATAAAATATTTAAATCAACAAGATGATAATATTTATAAGTAAAAAAAAAAATCTTCATCTGGACAGCATCTTATATAGTGAGCCAAGGATGCTGGCCGCATTGTCCCTCTGTATGTCCAGGGAAATTCTCTTATATCTAGGTTTCTCTTGTACCTAAAGATGTTATTAGGTCTAATAAGACTCTGAGGGTTAGGTGGTAAAAAATGCTCTGAGCATTAACCTCGCCTTGTGGTTACCTTCTACTAAAAAGAACACTTATTATTATTATAGTAATAACACTACGCTTAAAACATTTTCATTTTAAAACATTTTCTACCACGATAGGTGGTAGAAAATGTTTTAAGCATTTAACCTCGCCTGGTTGTTACCTTCCACTAAAAAGTGTTATTATTAAAGTAATAATACTCTGATAGGTGGTAGAAAATGCTTTAACCAGTAACCTAGCCTGGTGGTTACATTCCACTAGAGAGTATTATTATTATTATAATCCTCGCAGATAGTTCCAGGGAAACCTACGATAATATCGTGAACCAGGAATCTGTTATTTCATTTCATCTTATTAATTTCTATTATTATTATTATTAATATCTAGACTGGAATCCTCGACGGAGAGAGAAATGTTATATGTACGATCGACCTAGGTGTATACTACTTTTCTTGGTCCACTTATAAGATAATTAAATGTTGAGGTAGAGGCTCTGAATATCGGACCCAACCCGCGAGAACATCACGATTCAACTCGAATTATCTGAGTTTACCTTTTCCGTAGTCTTATTATTATTATTATAAAGCGAGTTTGAGTAGTTGTGATATCACGAAAGTGATAAACACAAATATGATAACTTAACTTAAAACTTAATATGAAAAAAATATTACATTTATTTCTTATCGTGTATCAACAGCAAAATAATTTATGTTTCTCAAGTTCGAGTCAGAGTTTGTATTTCCCCATTTAAAACAATATTATTATCAAATGTACTTTCGTGATACCACAACTACTCAAACTGGCTTCACTAATTCAACGCTGAAACCGGGACTTGAACCACCGACCTCCAGGTTACAAGTCCGCCGCCTTATCGATGAAGCTACTGAGGCCGGTCGTTTAAAACAATGCGTAAAATTTAGTCTTCAATTCTACAGAGGTATAACAAAATTTCTAATTTAACCTTGAGAGTTTTCCGCGTATGACTCTTTTATCACTCGTACTGTGAGGAAATTTCTCATACATAGAGGCTAGTAGATAGAGGCCCCTAGTAGAACAGACATGTTTTCTCTTATTTAGCATCTTGGCTCGCGATAGTAATTAATTATATAACAGAACATTGCTGAAAAATTTAGGTCCAAGTGCATATTCAGTAGTCACTAACAGCCTGATTAAGAACGGCCATTAGCCATTTGATCCGTTGGTTTGAATCCCACCCAGTGCATGAATTTTTCCTCATTAATTTTAGTTTGTGACCACATAATAATAAGACTCTGAGGGTTAGGTGGTAGACAATGCTTTGAGCATTAACCTCGCCTGGGGGTTAATACCTTCTACTAAAGAGTATTATTATTAAGCATTTTTTACCACTTAACCCTCAGAGTCTTATTATTATGTGGTCACAAACTCAAATTAATGAGGAAAAATTCGTGCACTGGGTGGGATAGAAAGAACATAGAATACCTAAGGTCCACAAAAAATGGGCATTATAAACTTATTTAGACTATTTGTCTCGGGCAGTCTAAAGGACGAATTATGAAACAGGATTAAATAGTACTTACCAGCTGATATAAATGCGCTGTGATTAATTGAAATTCCCACCAAAGGGAGTGTTACTGTTATGCGATAATGTAGGACTGTTTCATAATTCGGTCCTTAGACTGTCTAAGAAAAAAAATGAATTATTATTTTATAATTAAAATCAGTATCAGTATAAACAGAAAAGTGAGAAGTTGTACTAGATGTACATGAATATCAGAACATACCTGGACAGCTATTTCGAGCTTATTTGCTCTCATCAGCAGGTTATAGTTCTGAATATCCATGCCATGAACTAACCTCTCTATTTTAATCAGTATAAATAGAAAAGAAAAATACAATATTTTTTTGGGTCTATATCGATAAAGGATCATTGCGGTGAACCCGCGTGTCCAATATTTGGACTCCCGTCCTATCTCGGCCGCAATCTTCGCGTCACACTTGGAGGTTGCGCGTTCATTTTCCTCCACATTCTCCAGATTAATAATATTATTTGCGCTACGTCTGGCGTATTTCTCGTAATAACAATTATTAATTCGCTAATGAAAACCTGAGATGTCTTCTCCCGGCCCGGGACGCAGAACGAGAAAAGTGAGTACATGGGCGAAGGAGCAGGGGGGTGAGGGGGGGGGCGAAATTTTTTCTCTTTTTTTTTTTTTTTTTTTAAAGATGGGTGTTTCACAGCCGTTTTTATTTCGTAGCCATGAAACAGGAGCTACTGTAGACGCTTGTGGTCTGTGTTGTAGCCTGCCCATCCGTAGTATGCCTCCCCTCTGATGGGCGAGAAGTGACACAATACTTCCCATTTAGGTGCTGGGTCAACACGAGCGCACCGGAAGGTATCCCTTACAAACAATTGTAACCAAATTAAGAATACAAATTTTTGTCGGCACGGGGGATCGAACCCAGGACTTTCCGCATGGCAAGCGATTGCTTAACCACTGAGCTAATATCTTATATCCAGGTTTCTCTTGTAAAGAGGTTCTTTACCTTATAAAGAGTTAAATTATGCTTAAAAATTGTTCTCTTATATCCATGATTCTCTTATATCCAGGTTTCTCTTGTAAAGAGGTCCTTTCCTATTATAAAGAGTTAATTTATGCTTAAAAATTGTTCTTTTAAATTCAGGTGTCTCTTTTATCCAGGTTTCACTGTATTAAAAATAGCTGGAAAAGTTGGTCTCAGAAAATAACATCGCCTTCGTGTGCAGAGCAGACAATGCACCAAAAGAAGGTGATAACTATAAAACATAAACTTTTGGTTTACAGTAGAACCTCGATTTTATAAACTCCCATTATATGAACTCTCCATTATATGAACTCGAAAAATCCATTTTTTTTATTTTATTTTTTTTACATACCTATTCACCGGAGTTACTGAAGAGATCTTGTTTTGGTTAAAAGGGCTAAAAAAATAAAACAAACATAGATATCTGATTATTTTCAACCTCAGACAAAATAGGACAATTTGAACATGTTCTGTAATTTTAATGTTCATTTAAGATACATAAACACCTTTCTAAACCTTTAATATCGAAAATGTACCTTGTTTTTATTGTTTTCTCTGTATTTTAAGGCAACCTCGATTTTATGAACTTTTACATTGCACCTCGATTATATGAACTAACCTTGGTCCAAATTAGTTCATAAAATCGAGGTTCTACTGTACTACAGATTACGCTTGAAGAATGAATACTTCTGAATAGAATAATAAATATTCATAACTTTATACGCTATTAGATTTCATTAATGGTCTTTTGTCATCAGGACTGTAATTATCATAGTCACAGTCACAATAATAAAAACTTGATCTGTCTATCATAGAATTTTAATGATTTTGAGAGCAGTCTGAAACTAGTTTCATCCTTATTTGGACTCATCAGTTAGACGGTAGCTCTCATCGGGGAAACCATTTGGATGTCTAATGTGATTCTAATCATATAATAACAACAACAACAACAAAAACAATAACAACAACATGAATCAATGAAGTTCTATACCAACACAGGGGAATTAGTTCATTCATTCTAGCCATTCTGGGTTACATTAATTATAATTCCAAGACTTCACGTATAGTACACAAAGTCACCGACGTTATTCATCAAGATAACTTCTCTAAGAGTGTGAGAATTCCAAGTTATTTTTTTACGTTTTTTTTTCCAAGTTTGGTGAGATAGTATTTACTTTTTTTCCGAATAGTTTTTTTCATTTAGTTTTTTTAAAACAAAGAAACATCCGAGATGGCAAACTGTCAGAGGTTGCGTTAGCGGAAGACTGCCTTACATCCTGTGACCTATATCCTCGTCTTTGTAGGTAACGGGTACGTTTTTACCAACCAATACCTTGAACTTGATATGATGGGTACCAAACGGGTTTTGGTTTTCGGTAACGATAAAATGTGCCCGGTTTTTTGTTGGGTGATTATTTGTCCAAGAAATTTTGGGTGTTAAAAAACTGCAAAATCGTGAAATTATTATGATGTGCCCGGTTTTTTGTTGTTGTGATTATTGTTCAAGAAATTTTGGGTGTTAAAAAACTGCAAAATCTTGTTGAAATTATTATTGATTTCTAAGTATAGATTGTGCATGTTTTCCGTGATTTGACATGAAAATATTGCATGTTTTCTGTGAATATATTGGTTTAGGTAAATTTTTAAGACCATTTCAGGCGACCAGAGGTTTATTTGATGAATTTATTAATGGTTCACCTATGAGCTTGTTTTCTTGAGAGTAAATAGAAAACAGAGTGAAAAAATTAAAATTAAACATGAAAGAAAATTCTTTTCATAATTTTCTTAAGTCATTTTCTTTTTTGTGGCTAAAGGGTTCATTACTAAAAGGTGGTTGGGAATAGGGAAGTACTTTTCAAGACAAAAACATGAAAAATGTAGTGAAAATTGGTAATAACATTGTAGCCTCGGCTTTTTCTAGTATTTTTGTATTTAGGGATGTAGGTAGGTATTTGGAAATTATTTGGCATTACCATTTTAGATTGTAATAAATTAAGTCCAAAACAGATTCAATTAAGAATTGTAATCCTTCAATTTGATATATTACATTCTGTTTTGACTGATGATTGACAGATAGGAAATAACAAAATGTCACAAATTTAAGAATTATTTTAACTTTAATTTTAATACTAAATCTTTTTTTTAGTACTAGAAAGCACTTAGAAATGCGAATACAACGAACATGTTGTATTTCCTTTTTTTAAACAGATTTGCTAATTGTAACATGTCTATCTTTACACCTAACGACCCAAAGTAGGTTTGGATTCAGTGTAAAAAGGTTTTTCGCAATAGATAAGTATTACCCTTAGGAATTGTACGAAAAGAAAATTTAAGAAAATTTGGAACTTCAATTTATTACCTATAGAAATTCAATTTATTACCAAATAAATTGAGTTTCTATAGATTTCTCATTTCAAAAATAATAATGATTCCGTGTCCCTGATATATGTCCGTCCCATTTCAATAAAAGTCCAATTTCAATTACAGGTCCTATTCCAATAACGAAGTCGAATATCTTGAGAGTTTCCTAACTTTCAAATTTTTCATGAAAAAATAAAAATAAAGAGGCCGTTTTCACAATAGTGAGTTAAACTAGGCATAATATGTAAGTAACAAAAATAATCATTTATCTGTGATTTCATAGAATTTTATATTAAAATCATAGAATTTTAGAGACTCATGGGAAACTTATTGAAAACTGCAAATTTAATTTTAGGTAGGAAGGAAAGCTATAGTTTCGGAATCTTATGGACCATTCTCAAAACACATGAAATGGACCACGAATTAGTTTTAAGGTGATCCCTGATTAAAGTGATAAATTTTATATAAAAAAAAAAGTGTGACTACTATAAAACAAAATGAAACTTTACATGAAAAGGTACATAATTTTGTTAGTAAACACAGACATACTTACGTTACTAACTACTAAATTCCATGCAAGGGTTAGTAAAGAACAAAAATCCGTTAAATCCAATTTAAAAAAAGCAAGGTAAAATTTACGTACTTTTTTCGGTCAACTTATTTGGATGGTAACACACAGAAAACGGTTTAAACTGGAGCGCCAAAAAAAAATCACTTCAACCGGATTTCAAAAAGATCCGGCCTGCGAAAAAATTAAAAAAATAGTTTGTTTCACAAATTCATTTTTTTTTTAAATATTTGAAAAATAAAAATAATTCACGAATAAACTGAGAGAAAAATCAGCGGTAAGTCCTTGATCGCGAGAAGAAATGAACTGGCCTTGTAAAATCGTCAAAATGTTTCTTATAACTTCCTATCCTTCCAGGAGTCGAAGCTAGTTCCCGAGGATCTGATTGGCTAACTGTATCCTGCACAAGACATAAGGATCGTCTTCTCTAGAGTGCTGAAATATTTCTATTGTGTTTATTTTTTACTGAAATTTCATGTGACTCGAAAAAAAACTAACTTTTTTTTTTTTTTTTTAGACCGAACGGTATTGTTCGCCCGGAGTGGGAGGCAAAGTTTAGACCGCGAGAAATGAGGAATGCGCCCGCTTGGTCAGATTTGAATCCAGCTTCACCTAATGTCAGGATGACGGTGCAGATTTGGTGCTCCGCTTTGTTGACAGATTCTGTGTTGGAGCTTGTAATGGCTTATGATCAGAGCTCAGCGGGAGTTTACTACTGAGGGGAGACTAGGGTGAGAGGAGACGTCAGTAGCACAGTCATGCTGAGTTGCGACTATAAGGGACGAATTTAAAACAGGATTTAGGGCGGAATTAATAGACGTTTTTGTAATACCTTTGTGGCGCTAAGTCACGGATTGAGTACTGTGTAAAATAGGGAAAACCGACGCTTAGCAATGACTTATTGAATTTGTCTATTAAATTCGCCCTTAATCTTTTACATGAATGAGAAATATGGACGGACTTAGTATGTTTTTTTGTGTGTCCGAATTGTTTACGAGATAGCAAAAAGTTGATGAGAGATGACCCCAAGTAAAATTGCAGTACGATAACAGGAAAACTTTCAAAAGTCTGTTTTAAGCCAAACCAGCTCCTTAGCACCGACCGCGCCTGTTGGGCAGTATAAATGTTGCAGTTGTTGTTGTAGTGAGCTTGGATGTAGATAATGGAGTGATGATCTACAATTTTAGTTGAAAAGTTGGCTCGTTCTGAAGCACATATTTCTATGTGCGATCAACCATCATGAGAACAAATACTTTTTCTTTATAAACCATTTAACCCTTGGGGAAGTACAACGCTCACACCGCGACTTGAACCACCGACCTCCAGGTTACAAGTCCGCCGCCTTATCGATCAAGCTACTTCGGTCACTCATTATTATATAAATATAAATCATTATTATATTCTTATTAAGGCCATATTTTTATGTAACCAGACAGAGACAGTTCTTAAAGCAGACAAAATTAAAATTGAAAGCTCCTAATTTTTCCATTTTTTAAGAATGTTTTTACAAGTGAAATTCATTTACATAAACACCACACAATACACCACACACAGGACACAGAAGGGGCCAAGAAAATCGCTTTTGCGCGTCCACAGGGGTTATACCCCATCAAACTTTCCATCACCATGACACAACCATCATCATCATAGGGTGGCGTCATCATGAACTTGACTTGTGTTTAACAATTATTTTATATTGAAAAACATCAATAAAACATTAATTGAATTGAACGATGGTAGCCAAACAGTGGAGGAATGACTCAGCCTTCTACCACTGTCTTTACAAGGACTCTCATAATTGACAAGGGCCCCCAGAACCAAGCCAATGATGGTCTACTCCCTGTTTATAGTCCCCCAGCTGGACTGCTGGTCTACTCCCTGTTTATAGTCCCCCAGCCAGACTGCTGGTCTACTCCCTGTTTATAGTCCCCCAGCCAGACTGCTGGGCTACTCCCTGCTTATACAACACAACCATCATGGACACGGAAAAGAAAGAAAGTTCATTGATTCGATTTAGGAGTAACGTCCTGCTAATGAAACACCAGAGACCTATGATTATAACTTGTGATGAGTACTCGCAAAGTGATCCTGCTCCTTTTACGAGCGGCCAAAGTTCTGAAGCCTTCCGAAGGTAGAGACTGAAATTTTTACGATGTCTCTTCCAACTAGGCGGAAATGAGCAAAAAATAAACTAGAAATAGGTATAAACAAACTATCTATTCGAGGCCGCGGCAAACATGGATCACTTGCACATTTTTTTTTTTTTTTTTTTTTGCTCTATTATTATCATATTAGGTATATATTTTATTTTGATACATCATCTTCTAGTTTTTAATCCAAGTTTGGAGACCTCAGGATTAAAAATGCATCTTCTGATTCAGTTCAATACTTTTCTTAGGTTATTATTATTATTTTACACTTTATTAAATATAAATGGACATAATGTACAATGTAAATAATTATTTAAACAATGGAAAAAATGGAAACAATATATACAATAAAATGAAAAAGAATAGAAAAATATATAAAAACATATCGCACCCTCAGAATTAGATGGTGATATGTCAAAAATCATGAATTTTTTTTATTACTCTATCGAAATAAGCGAAACGAGACCTTTCGTTTGGTATAAGAATTATAATTCTAGCTCTTACCGTTCCCGAGATAGCGCTAGTGTTGTTTATTGATTATGTCAAAAAAGTGAAGGGACGTTGGAACAAGATGGTATTACGATCAGTTGTTACCAAGAGCTCCTTGGATCGAGACGTACCGTTCTTGGAATATAGTAATATTTGCGTAAGTTTTGATTTATCACTCTCTTTATTAAATTTTATTTTCAGTAATTGACATAAAAACTGAATTGTCCATGATTTTTTTGAAATATCACTCTCTTTGTCGAACATTTTTTGTGTTTTGTCAAGGTAGAAATTACTAATACAAAAGATTATGTGTTATATTACTTTCTTTTATAAATTATTATTTTTTTTTTTTGACTTAAAAATAATCTGGCCCGGTATTTTCGATGTACACTTGTGAGCAATAAATTCGGGACAGGACATTTCACCGTTTCAGTTGGTCCTGGTCAATTTGTGTGGCATGAAGTTGCTAAAGTATGCATATATTTGAAAATCTTGTACTCATACCTTTCAGAAAATACACAATGTGTCCGGGTTATGTACTATGCAACAATGATAATGGCCACTTTCCAGAAACACCTCATTTTGTTGATGAAAACACGTGCACCGAGGGTATTTTAAATTTGATTTTTTGTTGTGATAACGCTTTTTTGGCCAGTAAGTTATTGAATTTCCTTAAATGCAACACTATGAGGAAGGAAATTCAGTTGAATTTTTCTTTTCATCATGGAGACATCGCACTCCATAGCTGTGAAAGTGGTTTTACTTGTGAGTCAAAGTGTTAAGCAAAGAAATGTTGCTAAGGAGCTAAATTTGTCGAAGTCTAAGGTGAACATAATTTACCAAAGGTATCGGCAGACAGGTAGCTATGATCAGAGACCAGGATCTGTCAGACCAAAGAAGACAATTGCCGAGGAGGACCAATATGGTGTCATGACAAGCTTAAGAAATCGAGACATGTCTGGTGTTGAGGTCCAACAGCAGCTTGTTATGGCCACTGGTGTTGATGTCAGCCCTTGGACAGTAAGGAGACGCTTGAAAGAGAAAGGTCTCATACCAAGAAGAAAAGCTACGGGACCCAAACTCAACAGACAACACCGACAACGTCATTTACAATTTTCCCTTGAACACGCTGATTGAGGAAATGGGGAATGGGGGCACGTTCTGTCCACGGATGAGAGCCGACCCTGCTTGTTCTTCAATGACAGACGTAAAAGGGTGTATAGAAGACCAGGTGAACGATATAATCAATGTTATATTCAAGAAACTGTGAGTTTTGGTTTAGGATCTTGTATCTTCTGGGGTGGAATCTCTATGGAAACTAAAACAGAGCTCGTTATCATCAATTGTGGAGGACAAGGAGGTAACCTAACTGCAGAGAGGTATGTCACTGACATCATTGAAGATCATGTTGTCCCTTATGCAGGTTTTGTGGGTGATGGATTCGTGTTAATGCAAGACAATGCCCGACCTCGTACAGCACGTATTGTAAGTGACTTTCTCCAAGAGGCCGGTATTCGAACCCTCAACTGGCCAGCCAACAGTCCTGATCTTAATCTTATGTAACACCTCTGGGACGAGCTTAAAAGACGTGTCCATGCTCGAAACCCGCCCCCAATGAACCACAGGGACCTGAAACAGGCGCTTTATGAGGAGTGGGAGACTATCCCTCAAGAAACGGCTGCCAACCTAATCAAGTCCATGAGAAATCGATTGCAGGCTGTCATACAAGCTCGAGGGGGTAATACCAGATACCAAGAGGTAAGTAACAGCCAAATTTCCATGAAGACTTCGAAGAAATAACACAAAAAACACCGATATCATTTGCAGTGTTTTCATGCTCGTTAGACCTCTTTTTGTTAATTGACTTATTATATTGAAAAACATGCTCACAATGAAAAAAAAAAAAATCTGGTGTAAACATCACACGACTTTCCTTATCATATTAGGAATGGAAACGGGACCAAAAGCCCCTGGTGACTTAAAGGTAACATTTATCTAAAAATTAACATCAAATTCGTAATCAGCACCTTAAAATCATTGGATTTGATATGTCACAACTCCCATCTAGGATGAATACTAAAAAAGTTAGTCCAAGCGGGTCCCCCACAAAATACCGGTAAATTGGGGCCGAGTTCAAAAAAGTTCAAGATATCAAAAAAATGATCAGAATAGACTCCTATTATTTTTTTAATCTAAGAAAATGTTGTTCTCTAACCTTTTTTGTATCTTTAACCAATTCATAGAAACGGCGCTTGCGGCCAATATTTGCGGCCCTGCGGCCGCATTCTGCGGCCGATTGCAACCAAAAGTTTCGTGGTTCGTCTGGTGTATAAAATTAATTTCCATACCAAATTTCAAGTCTCTAGCTCTTACCGTTCTTGAGATATCCTGTTCACACACACACAGACACACAGACACACAGACAGACACACAGACAGACGCACGGACCAATGGCTGAAAACAACTTTTTTGGTATCCTGAGGCTATGATTCGTCCAGAAATGTGAAAAACTGGGTAGGTCAAATTTTCGACGAATACAATACTTTCCTTATTATAGGATAAGGAAAGTAATATACACCGTCTTAAAACCAACAAAATTTCCTTTCTTGGGATACTTCACACTTGAAAATCCAATGTAAAATAAAAATTATAAAAATCAAAAACTTTGAGAAAGTTACTGTCCCGAATTTATTGCTCTCAAGCAATTTTTTGAAATTCATAATTATTTGTTTTTAGTTATTTCTTTTTAGAAACTTTGAGATTAAGTCTCAAGAAACAATAAAGTTTATACTCACATTGTCTTGTTTTCTACCTTTTACTGCTTAGCAATAAAACAATTGGGTATTTTACATTTCACTTTTTTAAACTGAATGAGTTTTCTTTTTTTTTCTGACTTAATACCAAAAGCATAGATTTAAATGTACCTCCAGTTTCAAATTGTCTTTTATTCTTCGATTCATATGGTAATATAGTGCTATAAAACTAAATTATCAAGGTACTATCATTTCAAAATTGTTAATAGATGGTGCTATCTCGATTTTTTTTCGAGATAATACCCACTTTTGTTCACTTCTCATGGAAGAAAAGGTAATATAATACGATATCACCTTATTAAAAATTGATTTTTTCTCGAAAAAAGGCAAAATCATAGAATGAAGTTTTAAGTCAAAATGCCTTTTTTTCGAACGGTTACACAGGTAAGTTCTTTTGAAGAAAAATACATTTTTTTACATAGAACTATAGAAAAGAACATGCTCAACTTAAGAACATATAAATCAAAACAGTATCTTTTATTGTATTAATACAGCGATAAGTCAAACTTTCTTTTGCGATTTCCCAAAAGTTGGTGTTTTTGACATATCACCATCTAATTCTGAGGGTGCGATATGTCCTAACTAAAGGGCGGGGTTATTGCCTATGGCAATCTCTATCGAAAATTAACTCTGTCGATAGAATTAATCGCAAGCATTTTTATTATTATTATACTTCATCGTAAGAATTTTCATGGTTTTTAATTTCTTTCTTTGAGAGCCCAGGAACCTTGTTGAATTTTACTCCTAACAGTGGACATTTGAAAATCATTTTTTTTTTTTTTAAAGTTCTAAATACACAAAACGATTCCTGATAAAAAAAAAATACAGGGACTTCATTATGTTGTTGTTGTAGCCAGCTTGGCTACAGCTGGAGGGGAGAGTGATGGTCTCCAGCCAACTTTATTTCAAAGTTGGCTCGTCCTGAACCACATATTTCTATGTGCAATCAACCATCATGAGGACTTGGACTTTTCTCTATAAGCCATTAAACCCTTAGGAAACTGCAAGGTAGCCTGGCTTGTAAGGGTTGGCTAGTCTGTTCTCTGTTTATAGTCCTCTAGCGAGACACTGTTTATTAACGTCCCCCAGTCAGACAGGGACTTCATTATGAGAGATAAAGGTGTCCGAAGCCAGAACAGGATGAAATCCTTGCTAAAAAAAAGCCCCATAAGAATTCAACTAGGTAAACATGACGTCACAGTACGTATATCTTTTTTTCCGAATGGGGAACTCTGAAGACTTTTTAAGGTCTTTGGCGTTCGTTTTTCATGGTTCTGATGGTGGAAACGGTTTTTTATCTTCCTCACCCTCTAATATTGTATTTATTGTTAAATAAATAAAGAGGTACTTTGTTAAACTGTTGGCATAATGGGACTACTTGTCTTGCGCTGACACTCTAAATAATACTTATACTTATGGTATTTTTACTAGATAATCAGTCATCGACAGACAAAAAAATTGCAAGTGACCCATTGAAAGAACAATTGAAAATTACGAAGATTTTTTCCCATTCCTCCTTGGACCGGCGTTCTCACAGAACCCTAAATTAGAAACAGATCTTGACAAACTGTCTATTTATCACTTCAATTAATCTCGCCGTAAAGTATGGACAGCCTATCATTACCGAGAGATAACTTCACAGAGAAGCTGTTACCGTTTCCAGATCTGAAGTCTTGTGCTGTATAGATGTAGGGCTTTTAAAAAGCAATTATTAGGATACACTGAGGACATTAACATTGTGCAGTAGTGACTCAGAATCGCCTATTTGGGGAATGAATATTTTGTCAAATGAGTTAAACTAATGAATAATAATAACAATGGAAGAGAATGCCGTTGGCATTAGCACCGCACTTGACCAAGTTTTGTTTTATTAATTTCAATTTTCTATCTATGTTCTATGTCATTTGTAAATAAAACTTGATCCAACATGTTTAATAATAATAGCACTCTTTAGTGGAAGGTAACCACCAGGCGAGGTTAATGGTCAAAGCATTTTCTACCACCTAACCCTCAGAGTCTTATTATTATGTGGTCACAAACTCAAATAAATGAGGAAAAATTCATGCACTGTGATTCGATTGGGATGAATTCAAATTATTCCGGCAGTAAGACCAAAAGAAAATATTAGATGTTCAAAATCCCAAATGGGAGGATAACTTGTCTTGTTGTCCCGGCTGGGTTTCAAACCCGCGACCTCTAGATTACCAATTACTAAACAATCCAAAAACCAAGAAGCGGTAAGTTTAGTAATGATTATACAAATTTCAAAAAGAGAGAGAGACAGAGAGAGCGAAAAAAAAATACTTATCCACCAGTGACCGACCTCAGTAGCTTGATCGATAAGGCGGCGGACTTGTAACCTGGAGGTCGATGGTTCAAGTCCCGGTTTCAGCAAAGATTTAGTAAAGCGAGTTTGAGTAGATGTGACATCACGAAAGTGGTTAACACATGTATGATAAACTTTAAAAATAAAATAAAACGAAACTACTTATCCACCAGTGAGATAGTATTTCTTATACAGGGTGTTCCGTATCTACCTACCATTAACGGATTTCAACGGTTTGGACCATCCTGTAAATGTTAGACGAATATTGTCTAATAATATTTCCAAAATCATGTTCATTTTTACGTTATTAATAAGAATAATAAGTAGATATATCAAAAAAATTCTGGAACATCCTGTACATGTTAGACGAAAATATTGTCTAATAATATTTCCAAAATCATGTTCATTTTCACGTTATTAATAAGCAGAGGTGTACCGTGTACCAAAAATATTAAAGAAGAAAGAAAAGCTAACGGTTTCTTTCCACATGGCGTCCATTGTTTCATAAAGATCATCCAGATGTAATAAATCCCCAGAAATCAATCCGATCACGTTCTATGCCTACCTACTCATAGAGGATCCGCAGCCGCTCTGTGAGTGGAACCCATCTACCGAGGCGAAGAGAATGATTAGATTATAATTTGAATATTGAGAATATCGAGGAAAAAAAAGTGAATTGCGGGATATTTGAAGTCTTTTGATGGACCGGCGAAAAACGGGATGGTCGAAAATTTAATTACAAAAAAACAAAACGAAAACCAAGTAAGAATTGGAATTCGACGGATGAATCTTCGATTATTTTGAATTTGAGTTCGATCTCCGTACGCTCGTTGGAGCCTCAGTGCAGTTTAGTGCAAGAATATTCTCAAGCTATGGTTGAAAGTTCAGTATAAATCAGTATAAACAGAAAAGTGAGAAGTTGTACGAGATGTACGTATATGAATATCAGATATCAGAACATACCTGGACAGCTGTTTCGAGCTTATTTGCGTAAAGATATACGGATTATATGGTATATTTTTAACGGAACTAACCGGGGTCCCATAATTATTGTCTGGATCCCTAGATGATAGAAATTCGACCACAAGAAAATCTTTGAACTGTCCGGGTAGCTCAGTGGTAAAAATGTTGGTCTCGTAATCGTGGGTTCGAAACTCAGCGTGGACACGAAAAGTTATATGATGCGTATCGGGCTTCATTTGGGTCTAGTTACACCAGTAGGAAGACCCTTTCTTTACTCTCACTCTTCTTCTTTCACTTTGCCTTTTCCCAAACCTACTTGGGGTCGGCATTGTTCAACCTCATGGTTGAGGTTGGTTGGTTGTGGCATATTTTTTACGGCTGGATGCCCTTCCAAACACCAACGATTCTATTTCATTTAACGTCCTGATTTGGACGGGGGTTTTACCCTCCATTCGCTGGGAATCGTACCAGCTACCTACATTAACCTCACCCAGCCTGGGTAAGGCCGGAAATTCCAGCCTCACGTGTTCGGAGGGAACAGAATTTTTTGATAAAAAAGTCTGCTCCGACCAGGGATCGAACTCAAGATCTCTGGACTACGGGCAGTAGTCACAACCGTTGCGCCACGGAGGCTGGCGGGGACCCTTTACTCTCACAGTTTACTACAACAAGTAAAACACCTTTAACCCACATATCAAGGTCTTATTCTCTTAATTCAGCTACTATAGATAGAACCACTTTAACTCTGTATTAATTATGAACGTATCTATTTTCACCCAGATGTAGTAATTATAGTGAACTTCTATTATACCTATGAAACTTCTCATTTTTCCATCTATACAGACACACAGCTATCAGTAATCTATTTATAGAAACCCATTTACCATTGATTCGGTCGAGATTACAGCATGCAGCTTGGCTTACAAAAATTACTAACTTTGCTGCTCCATTTCGATCTATGAACTGCTGTAGGAACAGTTTGGATTCATTTTATTTCAATCGAAAGGACCTCTCTAACGCTTCAGATTAACTGTTAAATTTTAATTATAAAATAAATTCAAAAGTCAGAAAAAAGTTTGCCGTTAGACTGTCACTCAGATTTTTAGATGAGCCAGCGTCGATGGCGCGTTGAATGCACCGGTTCTCGGAGTATAACCGAAGTTAAGCAACGTCCAATGAGGTGAAGACTTCGTGATGCTGGCATTCCGGCCCAAGCCAGGCTGGGTGAGGTCAATGTGGGTAGCAGGTTTGTGAGTTTCCTGCGAATGCAGGGTAAAACCCCCGTCGTGATATGACCATGCAGTTGAAAGCGACGTTAAACTCAACAAAAAAAAATAGAAGCTAATTCATACAGCTCCATTGAGTTGGCTCTGCCACAGAAAATTCCGTTTTTCCCGAGAACGGTAACGGTACCTAACCTAACCTAATAAAGCGTAATATAATAATAATAATGAGATTATAAACAAAGCGATATTATTATTCTTTTTTATATCACCATCGATAAATTAAATAAATTACCACACTTGAGCTCGAACCATTCGACCACCTATGCATGTTATAAAGAGGAGGTTGCGATAATTTCATATTCGATTCAAGAACTGGCTAATATACCATCGGGGCACACTAATTGAGCTTGATAAATTTAAATTATTAAAACTCAATTTGAACACGCCTTCAAACCTCTTCAAACCGACTTGCACCTGATGACTGTATTATAGGTGTGATGATTAAAAGAAAATTGTACCTACCTGGCACTAAGATATTAATTATAGTGTCTACAAATTTGTATACATGTAAAGCATATTATATACAAATAAGTAAACCGTGCACTGGTAGACAAGTGGTTAACGCGCTAGTCTGGTAATCCAGATAGCGAACGGTTCCGTTGGTTCGAATCTCACCCTGTGCATGAATTTTTCCTCATTAATTTGAGTTTGTAACCACTTAATAATAAGACTCTGAGGGTTAGGTGGTTATTATTATAAATTACAAATTACACTCACGGTAACTACAGACGGTAACTTGCCAGACTACAGTACTTTTAGTTGTAGAGGTGCAATAATTGCGTTATATGATATTGGTCCAATATGTTTAATTATTTTTAATGAAAGAAGAAGAAGAAAATAATAATAGAAAAATTAAAAATAAGATCTCAGTAGCTTGATCGATAAGGCGGCGTACTTGTAGCCTGGAGATCGATGGTTCAAGTCCCGGGTTCATCGTAGATTTAGTAAAGCGAGTTTGCGTAGATGTGACATCACGAAAGTGATTATACTCGTAATAACTAATTATATACAACTATACATATATACATATATTTTTTTTTTTAAATCGACATAAGGAAAAGAACGCACGCGTAGTTTCAAGTTCACATATCTTCTTACCCAAGAAATTGCTGAAATATAATTAAATTATGATGTGGTGTCCGGTTGTACACATATTTCTTGCCGTACGTGCCACAACCAGGATATTGGTCAAAACGTAAAAGTGAGAAGTTCTGTGTGTACATTGTACACTGACGTTTATTTGATTTTCTTGCTGATTGAGACCACTTTGTGCTCGCTTGACTATGGCACCCGTTACACCAATGCCTGCATACCATTGAAGACCTCCACGGTGAACATGTAAACATCTGTGCCTCTTAATTGGTAGTCGAGTGGTTAAGCATAGGGGTCCGTTGGTTCGAATCCCACCCAATGCATGTGAAAAACATAAACTAAGATACCACGTATAAATAGTATAATTCTTCCCTTCCATTTTACAATGTTTTGAGTATTAACCTCGCCTGGTGATTGATTATCTTCCACTAAACTACTAAAGATTATTATTATTATAATAATAAAACTTTTCATTGGAAGGTAAACACCAGGCGAGGTTAATGCTGAAGGCATTTTCTACCACCTGACCCTCAAAGTCTTATTATTATTTGGTCACAGACTCAAATTAATGAGGAGAATTTCATGCACTAAGTGGGATTCGAACCAACGGATTACTAGACTAGTGCGTTAACCACTTGACTAACAGTGGCTACAATTATTATTAATAATGCGAAGATTTCGGGTTTGAATTCCCGTCGCGTCGGGATTTCTACCTGTTCAAAGTGAATCAGGGCCGAATCATTGAATAGGATTAGAACACAGATCATAGTGCACTTATCGGCCTGAATTGAGGGTCGGTCTCTCGCTTATATTATTTTGTTAAAATTTAATTTTATATTACGGCCCTAAAGCTCTAATGTGTTTTTAAAAAACAGCTAGTGTTTAATCCTATTTCATAATTTGGCCCTGTATAATCAGAAAATAATAATAGTATATCGCCTTATTTAAACTGCCTGATTAAGACTATTAAAGTCCCATTATTTCAGGAGTAAGCCCAAGACATATAATTATGTGGTTAGAATCCCAAATGGGAGGATAACTTGTCATGTCCCGGCTGGATTTTGAACCCACGACATTTTGATTCTCTGGATTCACACAGTGTTATTATTATTATTAAACATTTTTGATCAAGTTTTATTTACAAATAACATAGAATATATACATATCACATACATAGAAATTAAAATTAACAAAACAAAACTTGATCAAGGGCGGTGCTAATGCCAACGGCATTCTCTTCCGCACCACCCTTGATAGTGTTGCCTTTACCACTGAGCTACCGGGACAGTCTAGCGAGAGAGAGAGAGAGGGAAATTCCATCGAGTCCCTCAAGGAAACTCCAAGCTGACCGAATAGTACAAGGTGGACTGGTCACACTGTACGCTCAAACAAGAGTGGACTAATAACATTTATTTATTTTTATAATTTGAAGAAATTATTGTCCGAGAGATGAGTCGTGAGTGAAAGGTTTTGTCAATAGCGCGGAGTCTAATGCGGAGCAAGCAGCGTACGCCAGACTATCTGGTCGCCAGTGGCGGAGGACGGACCGTTTCGAACCCGGCGGTAATACAGCAGTGGTGGGGGTTCAGAGGACAAAACCCCGCGGTACTTCAGCAATGGTAGGGGTCCAGAGGTTAAGATACCTCTGGATTGAGGCTAATGCCAGCAGGTGCCCCCTTTCAATCGCCCAACAGGGGTGGATGGAGGGATCTTACAAAAAAAAAAAAAAAAAAAAAAAAAAAAGGTTAAAATACCGCTGTACTTTAGCAGTCGTGGGGTCCAGAGGTTAAAACTCCGCGGTACTTCAACAGTGGTGGAGATAAAATTCCCCCCCCCCTTTTATTGTTTACATTAGTTCCATTTTAGTGAATCTCTTTTTAATTATAATTTGTACTGTATATAATGCGAGTATATCATGTCTATTATTAGTTTATTAAATAATAAATAATTTAATAATAATCTCAGTCATGTTGTTCCTTGTTTCCTGGTTCCGAACACTTTGGCCTTTACTTAGATTCTAATTAAATTTTCGGTTCTAATTAGATCTCCGGTACTAATTAGATCTCCTGTTCTAATTAGATCTTTGGTTCTAATTATTAGATCTCTGGTTCTTATTGTTAGATCTGCGGTTCTAATTAGATCTCTGGTTCTAATTAGATCTCCTGTTCTTATTAGATCTCCTGTTCTAATTTGATCTCCTGTTCTAATTAGATCTCCTGTTCTAATTAGATCTCCTGTTCTAATTAGATCTCCGGTTCTAATTTGATCTCCTGTTCTACTTATATCTCCTGTTCTAATTAGATCTCCGGTTCTAATTAGATCAGGGCGCATAAATCACGCACACGACGGGACCCCGTCGGACTGAGGAACAAAAACTATTCGAAGAACTTGAAAACGGAACATGTGAGCTAATCGCATTGTTTCAGCCCGCACTCGTGACCCACATCCGGAACATATAAAACTCACAGGAGGTACAGAAAATCAAGTGGACTGAACAGCACACGACTTTCTGTTACTCTGATGAAAAATTGATGATGGAAAGTGAGACAATTTTTTTTTTTTTTGTTTTTTTTTTTTTGTTTTGTTCAAAAAGGTAATTTTGCCCCGGAACCGCTTTCGCATTACTTCAGGGCACTTTACCTTTACATCCATGCCATTCCGGAAACGGAAAACTCGGTTAGAATTTTCTGCTCCGGCCGGGATTCGAACCCGCAACCTCCGGGTCAGCAACCAATGCTCTTAACCACTGAGCCACGAAGGTCGGCAAAATTAAAGTAAAGTGAGACAAATTAAAGTAAACAATACATGTCATGTTTCTTTCTTTTGTAAAATCAGTGTTACGTGATGTCACAACTGTGGTTGATTTTAAGCTTAAAACTCTACAAACTTATTTATTGTTGTTAAATCATAGTACAAAGGCCTCATCGAGCCCTTGGTTGACAGGAAATGTGTCAAGTATGCCACCACATTGCCTCTTTGGACGGCCATAGCAAGTCTCTGTTTGAAATCAAATACAGATTTCATGTCGCCTGTGGCGGGTCGTACACTGAAGAAACGCGTTTCACGAAACGCATTTCTTGAAACGTGAAATTTGGATTTCACAAAACCGATAGATTGAAATACACAGAGGCGCGTACACTGGGTTACAAGAAACTACAGTTTCTAGAAATACATGAAACAAGTTTCGTTGAAACCGAAATATTTGGTTTCGTGTGATTCAGTTTCGTGTGATCTCTCGGTGATAAATTAATTAATCAGTATTTAATAGACCGTAGAGGTTATTATTATTTAGTTGTTTTACTTCCGAGAAATTTCTAATATTAGAAATCGGAAGTATTGAGTGCGTTTTGGTAAAAAAAAATATTTTTTGGCTCCGATTTCAATTTTTTTTCATATTTCTGGACGTTTCATAACCTCCTGAGCAAATTTGGTTTTGTGTCCGTCTGTCGGTCCGTCGGTCTGTTAAAACGATTCCTTGTAACGCTCAAATCTCGGTAACTACTCGACGGATTTTGGTGAAATTTTGCACACATCTAGGAGACATTCTGTAGATGGTCCCATTTTAAATTCGTACAAGCGGTTCTGGGTGAAAGAGACCATGCGCCTGACTACTAACTTTTTACTTGAACTCTTATATCTCGTGAACGGTACACCCGATTTTGATGAAATTTTGTATGTATATGCATATTATCATTTTACATCGGCTATTTATATTTATTTTTTAATTAACTATCATTTGACTCTGATATTTAAGAAAATCCGAAATTTTGGACAAAAAAGTAAAAAAATAAAGACCACAATTTGCCGATACAGAATTTTTTGTAGAATTTAGAATGTAGAAAAAACGATATTCTACCATATAAAATAAATTTCAAGAAAATCGGTTCAAATCACGAGGAAGTACCTATTGTGTCCACAATTGGCAGTGTTATTTTTCTACTCACAAAAAATGGACTTTCAAGTGAATCAGTGATTTCCCCTATTCACAAGAAAGGATCCACCGCTGACGTAAGTAATTACCGGCCTATTTCCCTCCTAAATTGTCTATCAAAGATCTTGGAAAAGATTGTGAACTATAGGTTCAATATCTATCTAGAGGAAAACAAGCTACTTGTAGACCAACAGTTTGGTTTCAGGGCCGGACGATCGACAAGTGAGGCGGTTGCAAATTATCTAAATGATCTCGACAGTTCACTATCACGGAAAAATCACTCCATTGGGCTTTTTTGCGATCTTAGCAGGGCCTTTGAATGTGTTAACCCCCTCATTCTTTTGGAGAAACTACGGGTGCAATATGGTGTATCAGGGGTGGCGTTAAGTTGGTTCGAGTCATACCTTTTGAATCGAGTTTATAAAACGAAAATACCTAGTATTAAGAATGGAACCAAATTCTTTGCAATATCAGAACCAGAAAATGTTAATTTGGGCGTACCCACCGGATCCATATTGGGACCTCTCCTGTTTTTAATCTACGCTAATGACCTGATTTTTTGTTCTCCACCGGAAATTTCCAAGTTTACTTTATTTGCTGATGACACCAGCATCTTAGTTTCTGGTAAAGATCGATCTGAAGCTTTCATAAACCTTACTTCTGTCATCAACAAAATTCAGGGGTGGTTTTCAGCGAACAGGTTACACCTAAACTCAACCAAAACAAATTATATTTATTTCAACCCTACTGCCTTAAGCAACTTAGTCCCCATAAATGAAGCTGGTTTAGTAATATCTCCCACAACGGAAGTGAAATTTTTGGGAATCGTGCTGGATAATAGATTGACGTGGCGATCACACATCGAAACTCTCCATAACAAACTCTCATCCGCCATTTTCGCCATTTCTTCTATCAGGAAAAATGTTGACTCCGGCCCTGCCTTGATAACATACCACTCCTATTTTCACAGCCTACTAAGCTATGGCATTATCTACTGGGGCTTCTCCTCTAATGCCAAATCCATTTTTCTTTTGCAAAAGCGAGCTTTGCGCACAGTCTACGGTCTTAGAAGATTTATTTCATGTAGAGACATTTTTAAAAGAGATGAAATCTTAACTTTGTACGGACAGCTGGCCCTGGACACATGTACTCTCATCCATAAAGTTAAAGACACTCTCCAAAGACACAGTGATATTCACAGCTATAATACACGCAATAGGGACAATATTATTACCACCAAAGAAATAATTTTTAACAAGTCATATCTGGGCACAGGGATTAATATTTACAATAACTTACCTGAACACCTAAAACTATTGGGACAAAATACCTTTAAGTCCGCCCTGAAAACATTCCTTCTAAATGTATCACCGTACTCACTTGAAGAGCTGAGTGAGGCATTGAGACAAACAAGCTAGTTATCAATAAAACCATTTACTATTTATTTATCTTTATATATATATATAATTTTATTTTATTTTATTTTTTTTTACTTTATTATTATTATTATTATTTTTTTTTTTTTTTTTTTTTTTTTTTTGAGAGAGAGAGAAATTTACATTTTTATTTTCTTTCTTTCAGGTAGGTACACCTTTACAATTACTGAGTTGTCGCTTTAGTTATATTTTCTAGTTTTAGTTTTTTAATATTTATCATTTAAACCTAATAATTATGTATTTTTATTTTATTATTGACTTTTGTACCACATGTCCATGTAACATTCTGTACAATAAATAAATAATTGAAAAAGTATCCCTGCCTATATAATTAGAAGTTGAAAGAATATTCTAACAGGGATTTTGTCCAATGTAAATGGGAGATGGTGGCGCAAGAAGTGAACAGTAGAGGTTAGTATTTTTCAAAGGTTTCTTATTTATTTATTTTTCATGTAGGTAGACAATATCATCTTCATCGGATGACATGACGAACGAAACTGAACTAAAAAAGTTTCACCAATGTGCGCGGTCTAGTGAAATCCGTTTCGGGAAATTCGTTGCATGAAATGCGTTTCATGAAACGCGTTTCTTCAGTGTACGACCTGCCTGTCACTTCAATCAAACGTCGTCCCACCTCTTTGACCAGAAGTTGTACGGATGCTTCCCACGGGATGAAAGTAAACAGTAGAATCTCGCTAACTCGAGCGCCGGATAGTTTGATGATCCCGCTCGAAAGAATTTTTCAGCCCTTGTTGAAATACGCTCCTTATTTTAAATCCTGATAATTCGAAACTCATCACGATAACTCGAAAGAAAGCTTCTGTTCCGGCTGGCTTTCGAACCCACGACCTCTGTAATCTCATATTTTATTATTTGGCCCTAAGCTGTAGTCTGGTTTTTTATGTTACCTTGGTTCTTAATTAGATAGCTAGACCATAGTTTTACCTGAATGTATGGTCATCCAACGTTGGTAGGAATAGTCATCGAGCAGTCTACTTAATTAAGATGGATAAAAAATCAAGCAATTCTAAAATGAAGGCCCTAACTTGTCCTCAGATACTATGTCCCGGCTGCGTCAAACAACTGAATATAAGAGAAACCTGGATTTAAAAGAACTGAATATAAGATAAACCTGGATGTAAGAGAACAATTTTTAGGTCAAATTTATCTTTAAATGAGGAGAAAATAACCTGTTGATAAGAAATCCCGGATATTAAAAAAAAAACCTGGTTCCTTGTGATCTCATACATCCAGGTCCGACTGTTTAGTGTATATACAGTATACATGTGATTGATGGCAGTTCCATTTCGAAAAAAGTGACTCAACGCAGTGCTTCCCATACCTGATAGGTGGAGGGGAGCAACGAAATAAAACTCTCGAGAACTGAAATTGCTGATGAAAACTGTGATTTACTCTCCGGACACACGATCACATGAGAGAAGAGGATCCTCCATGATTCATGATTCGCTGGTCGTGACCTGAGCCAATCCTGAGAGCAACACGACGAGGACCTAATGCTTGAGGATCTGAAAGTCTCGGCGAGGAACTATCGGTGGACTGGGTTCTGGGTTCGACCCCCTGACGAAACATGAAATCAAAGGTTAGATCTTAAATTTACAAAGAAACAGAAAAGTCCTATAACTCTGCGCTACCCACTAAGTCTGGCTGGGGGACTATAAACAGGGAGTAGACCAGCAGTCTGGCTGGGGGACTATAAACAGGGAGTAGACCAGTAGTCTGGCTGGGGGACTATGAACAGGAAGTAGACCAGCAGTCTGGCTGGGGGACTATAAACAGGGAGTAGACCAGCAGTCTGGCTGGGGGACTAGAAGCGGGGAGTAGATCAGCATTGGCTTGGTTCTGGGGGCCCTTGTCAATTATTAGCCTCCTTGTAAAGACAGTGGTAGAAGTGCTGAGTCATTCTTCCACTGTCTGCCTACCATCGTTCACGATGACGCCACCCTATGATGAATTGAATTGAATTGAAATTTATTGTGATAATATACAATATTGTATGAACACAATTCGTATTGTATACTTTGATGCTGATATGATGAAGTGTTTTGGAGCCTTTTTTATTTTTTTCGTATCCATGAAACAGGAGCTACTGTAGCCGCTTGCGGTCTGTGTTGTAGCCTGCCCATCCCATCGTATGCCTCCCCTCTGATGGGCGAGGTATCCCTTACAAACAACTGTTGTCAAATTTAGAATACCAATTCATGTCGGTTCTGGGGATCGAAAGGTTTCACATGGCAAGCGATAGCCTTACCACTGAGCTGATCGTGCGCTAAGTTTTCCTTTTCTTGTAACGTCGCTTTTAAGTGATCACGAAGGAAATTTTACCCTCCATTCGCTGGAAACTCACAAACCAGTTACTCAAATAACCTCACCCAGCCTGAGTGGAACCGGGAATAACCAGCATCACGAAGGTTCGAATTCCAATGGTTATCCATCCATAAGTTAACCTCGCTGGACGTTGCTTAACTTTCAGTGACAGATCAAGAACAGGTGTGTTCAAAGTGCCATCGACGCTGGCTGAAAGAAAGTATTTTTGTTAATGATATCTAATATTTAAAGTCATAGTCATCGAACTCTGTTTAGCTCGATCGACAAGGCGGCGGTCTTGTGTCCAGAAGGTCACTGGTTCGAGTCACAAGTTCAGTGAAAAAGTTAATGTGGGTAGCTGGTACGATTCCCAGCGAGTGGGGGGTTAAACCCCCGTCCTGTCTACCTCAAGTCATGAATGAATGAATGATCATACGAGTTATTGCTTGATTGTTAATAACTTCAAGTGTAGGTATTTGAATTAAAAAAAAAGTCAGGACGTTAAAACCAAATCAATGGACATGATTGGAGCCTAGACATTGAATCTGGGCGTCTATATAATCCTCTCACCACCGTGACTTAGGTATCTATACATATCTCACGGACACGGAATTATTATTATTATTAGTGAAAATTTAGCAACGTGAGTTTGACCAATTGTGATATCACGAAAGTGATTAACACAAAAAAATTGAAATGAATTTATTGTCCATATTGGTGTCGACTGAGGATTCAGTCGTGCGAATGAGGTTTCTACGTACTGAGTTATTCAACAGGACGAGAGGTTTTACCCTCCACTCACTGGGACTCGCACCTCAGAATTTAACTTCCGATTTTATTTCTGTAGAAAAATAGTCGTCCATTTGAATGGCAATCATTTCAGGTCATCATTACAGTTAACACAAAATATTATTATAAATAATTACTGGATTCTTTATGTTAGAGGTTTTGGGGCATTGCGGTCAGCAACCGTCTGCTTAAACCGCATGATAACCACTTTATAATTATTATTAAAAGATATAATATTTGTGTTAATCACAATCGTGATATCACAACTACTCAAACTCGCTTCAAAAAATCTACGCTCTAACCGGGACTTGAACCACCGACTTCCAGGTTGCAAGTCCGCCGCCTTATCGATCAAGTTTCTGAGGTCGGTGTATAAATATTACTTTTAAAACTTACAGTCGTATTTATGAACAGAGAATTTTGTCTGAGCAAGGTCTCAAGCAAGGTATTGGCCAATAATATTAAAGGAAATCATGCTTGAAACTTCGCTCTGACAGCGTTATTATTTTTATTTTATTATTTTTTTTTAAGTTTATGGGTTAGACCCATTTTTTTACATAATAACACTTACAATTAAACATGAAGGCTAAAACACCTATGACTAGTATTACATCTACATGAAAAAACTTATGACTTTAGTTTTCTGTTCACAAATACGGCTGTTAATATATTTTATTATTTGCCACTGAAGAGGAATGCTTATCATTATGTCCGCGACACTTGCTTAAATTTCTAACTGTATCACTTTGTAGCAAGTCTATCATTGCTGTGCACATCCAATCCAATCCTTCTGTAATGATATTCAATTATTCATAAATTCGTCAGATTCTATTTCTGCATCTGATGCGATATTTGAAAGTATTTCCGATTATTCATTGGGATATATCCTCTTAGCCTTAGCCAGTCAATGAACTATCTTTCATTAGATTATACGCATAGGAGAGTGGGGAACAGTGAGACGGTTTTTTTTGTTCAAAATTTTTAAATTTATTTGAGACTTTAGAGAAACAAATAGATTTTAACAAACTATAAAAGATTAAGTAACTTTGTATTTCTTTTCACTTAGCATGGAATTTTTTGTACCGATTTTGAGTTATTTAAGTTTTACTGAGTGACTTCTAATGTCTCAGTGTACCCCTTAATAGGGGAACACTGAGACACGACATGGGGTACACTGAGACATGCTGTACTTCCTGTTAATCATATTGAAAATAAAATTAAGAAAATATGAAATTAAAAAACATATGAAAATAAACCTTAGCAAACAGTATGTAAAAAGCAGAAACCTAAATTTACCCATCAGATTATAAAAATGACATGGGGAACAGTGAGACACTAACAATGTCCGTCTCACTGTACCCCATGTGAACATGTCTCACCCTTCCCCACAAACGCTATTTTCATATTTAATTTAATTTTATGAAATCAGAAAAATATATTTGCCTTGCTGTTTGTACAATCTTAGCCACAAAACATGTACAAAAAAATCACATTTTACTATTTCATCACAAACAAAAGAGGGTAAAATAAAAAAAATATTTTTTAGATAATGAAAAATTTACTTACCGACACGAAAAAGCACGATCATAAAATTTGAACTTCGAGAGTGACCTCACCCCTTGAAATTTACAACTCAACTTAGCGCTGAGTGGAAACAAACATGGCTACCTCACTTTGGTATCCGTACCATGAGATGAGCTCATGATACGGACTTTGTCTCACTGTTCCCCACACTCCCTTATTTATTATTTTTTTATGTACACTTTATTAATAGGACATAATATATACAACACAAATAATTAAAAAATAAAATAAAATACCTATAATAGGAGAAAAAAATAAAGAATAAATAAATACATAATAATATATGTCCTAACTAAAGGGCGGTGTTATTGCGTTTGGCAATCTCTTCCACCCAACCCTTGTGGTGTATGTCAACTTCTATGGTCATACACAGCACAGTGAAAGAGATAGTTTATATAAACATATGTCCTAACTTAAGTGCGGGATTATTGCCTATGGCAATCTCTTCCACCCAACCCTTATGCACAGATTCGACTGTATTGGGAGTTCCAGGTTTATTCTGGGGCTCCTGGAGTATTGGTCTCTTACGAGTATGAAGTACATAAGTAACGTCCTTCGGGAAGTACGGTCCCTGGGACAAGTTTTTTATATTTAAAAAAAAAATATAACATGAATAAAAAAAGTAACGTTCTAATATAATATCAGAGCAATTGTACTTACTCTTCAATTATTATGATATATTTTTATTATTTGATTAGTTATCTTACCGTCATGTTAATCATTTTGTACACATTACTATATAATGTACATTACTACATTATATGTACATTCATACATTACTATTCCTCCGTTAGTTGGTAATTTAAAATAATTCTCGTCAATGTTTAATGAGATATTTTATTTTTTATTGAATAACCGCACTCGCATACACGTCTCCAGGCGCGGTCGGTGCTAAGGAGCTGCGGAACTGCAGCACCCCCAGTAAAAAAGAAAAAGAGAAGATTTTCTCAAGTCCTAGCTCGTACACAGTGAAAATCTTTACACATTTCTAGAATAATTAATGCATAATTATTACTAGCCGTTTGCCCGTGCTTTGCAACGGGACTAAATTTCAAATTTACTAAGACATGGCAGTACTGCTGGACAGCAATGCCTTTTTGAACTTTTTATAATTTTTCTGGACAAAGCGATAATGGTTTTGGGGGGGGGTCAATTCTGAGACATTTTTCGCTATCTCTTACCGTTTTGGCTAAACAACTTCGGACAAACAAACAAACATAGGTAGGTAGTCCTTTTTTCTGTTTTATATATGTATAGAGATGATTGGCATGGTAAACAAACTAAAACTCTTTTAAAAAAACTAAAACGCTGAAAGATATGTGGCGGACTGTATTGAAAGACACACTTCATATTATAAATAAACATCTATACACCTAATTTTTGAAGAATGAAAAAAAAAAAAACAGAAAAATAGAAAAAAACAACAACAACAAGTAAAGATGGAATAACTAACTAGTTTGGTTTGTATACTCTGTTCTTTTGGCAACTCACATAAGGGGTATTTTTCTTTTGGATAATTTTTTTTCCAGGTTCGATATTTCCATTTTATTCCAAGGTCAACTTCACCACATTCGTGAAAGAAAAATGCGTTTCGGTACTTTTAAAGATAAACAATGGACTTCACTTATAAAAGAACTGGAAGCAAGAATTTTCTACTTCCGTTTTGGTTAACCAAACTGGAAGAAGGAAAAGAAAAACTTTCCTCTTCCAAAAGAAAAATGACTTGCTTCCAGTTTTGTTCATTTTATTACAGTTTGGTTAACTTTGGTTAGAAAGAAAAATACGGCGTTAGTGAGCAGTACATTAATAACATATATATTAATCGTTCCCCCCCTTACTCTGTTTATACTGTTTATACTGATTAAAATAGAGAGGTTAGTTGATGGCATGGATATTCAGAACTATTTACCTGCTGATGAGAGCAAAGAAGCTCGAAACAGCTGTCCAGGTATGTTCTGATATTCTTGTACATACATCTAGTACAACTTCTCACTATTCTGTTTATACTGATTCTGTTTATACTGATTACTGAAAGATCGTGGCAGCACCCCCAAAACATTCTCCCACGGCCGCCCCTGCAGTCTCCTTAATTCATTCGCATCCCATCTCCTATTACGTTTAATGAAAGAAAATCAATTTTCCCAACTGAACTCATATCATTGATAATTTTTATTTCATGTTAGCTTGTATCATTCATATCTCTAGATTGAACCGAACTCTCGTTAAATACCTACGTACATCAGTTCTGTTAAGATCGTTGAAGTTAAGTAACGTCAGGCGAGGATAAAACTTGATACATGACCAATTGACCATCCATATACGAACTATTGTGATGCTGTCTGATCGCGGCTTCGTCTCTTCCATCCAAGGGTTGGGTGGAAGAGATTGCCGCAGTCAATAAGCCCGTCCTTTAGGACGGGCTGATAAACTTATGTCCTATCTAAAGTTAGGACATCAGTTTTAATTTCTCTTATCTCTTCTTTGCTTTATGTTAAATTTATATTCTCTCTGTCTTATGATTTATTTCGTCCTGTAAATATTGTATGTTTATTGTTCTAGATTTAGAAGTTGGTGGTTCAAGTCCCAAGTTCAGCAAACATTTAGAAATAATAATAAATACCCGGTGTACGGGAGTATATTTACGGGAATAGCCCTATTTACAATGTCAACAATAAAAATTTCAATAAATACAAAGATTAAAATAATAGTAGTAAAGCAAGTTTGAGTTGCATTGACACCACGAAAGTGATTAACACAATCTATGATAACTTAATGATAACATTAACTTTATTCTCTTTTTTTTTGTTCTTGTTTGAATCTATTAATTTTTCATTATAATTTCATTGTATTTTACTGTACATATTTTGTCTTACCTAATAGTATAGTATAGTATAGTATAGTAGTGCTTTATTTAGACTGTCGGCTCGAGACAGGAAGTCCCATTACGCTAACAGTTTTATCATAATAAAGCATATCATAATAATAATAATAATAATAGGCTGGGTGAGGTTCATGTGTGGATTTGTAGTTTTACATATCAACCTTGTATGCATTCTATGTACGTAGTAAAGAAATAGATTGAATAGACAGAGTCCCACATTCACAGAAACTGTGCCAGGAGTGCCAAGACAGTCAGAACGCTTTCAAAGTCAACTCTCCACAGATGAACGGAACTGACGTAGCGTTACGATGACCACAACCCAGAAACCAATAGAATATTTATACCTCTATATTTTTTTAATTTTCATAAATTAACGGGGTAAACCCATGTTTATTTGATATAAATATATAGTTAAGATACATAGAAATATAGAAAAATGCAATAAAATTGTTTGATCTTATAAATATGGGTATATCTTATGATTATAACAAATAAATTAATGAATACAGTCAAACCTGGATAGTGGATCTGGATTCATACCTATAAGAGAAGAATTTCCATTTCAAATTTATAATAATAATGAAATTCTTTAGTGGAAAGTGGTAGAAATTCGCTTTATGGCTAACTTCCACTAAATAGTGTTATTATTACAAATTCATTTTTATCAGTATCAGTGTAAATCATTTTTATCAGTATCAGTGTAAAGTGAGAAGTTGTACTAGATGTACGTTATTATGTAGTGAGAAGTTATTATGTTATGAGTTAGACCATACACACAAACACACACACGGACCAATAGCTGAAACTTTGGATTTATACTTTGGGGACCCTAAAACGTGTTTTGACACTGAAAACTGACTATCGAAAAATTTGTGTGATTCCATTATTTTTCTTTCTATAGGATAAGGAAAGTAAAAAATACCTGTGAAGAATAAAAGTAAAAAAAGTTTACTTGAAATTAAAATGAAAAGTGTTTGATGTACGAGTCAATATATTTTTATTTTTATTTTGATGCTTAGCTATTGTGAGGTGTTTATTTTATTACAGATAATATGTATATTTCTGTCATTTGTTATCCAGAGGGCAAAGTACTCAGAATACTTGAGCAATTCCTCTCTGGATTAGCAGTGACAAATATAATATATGTCACTTGTATAGCTATTGTAAATATACAATAGGTACAACAACTGTAACAGTAAATGCCATTTTACTGTATTTGATGTACTGTGAAAAGATAACAATACATGAGATACGACAAATTTAACAGTAAAACAAGAAGAATTGACGTAGGTACGACTTCATATGAAGATATGTTATACGACAAATTATTAACCGAAGACTGCGCGCTCTAATAATGGTGATTAGTCGTATTATGAACGTAATTAAATTACCGGTTATGATTGCCTACGTCCCCGGTGTAAGCTCACCGGTAACCAGACCGTGGCAGTCACCGAGTTAACCGGTGGGAGAGAAGTTGGGAACCTTTCTGGCTGGGGAACGACAGGAAGACGACCAGTGTCTCGCTAGAGGACAGTAAACAGAGAATAGACTTTCAAAAGTTACCAGGGAGTGGCCATCTATAAGTTCTCTCTCTCTCTCTCTCTCTCTCTATATTCTCTGTTATTTTTTGTGTATAAGTATAAGTATTTTAATTTTAATAATTTATTTTGTTTTTTTATAATAAAATTATGTAACATACAAACAATTTAAATAAATTGAAGTATTGTATTAAATTTAAAAAAAAAGTTAATGAATTATATTGGAAAACTGTTGTATTCAACGTGCCATCTACTCCGAAACACATCTATTGAAGGTTGTATATTTGATCCATACCACTGACATGTGGTAGAGTTCCAAGCATACAGGCTGCATTGCCGCGTTGAATCTGTAAGGTTTTTTCCAATATCTAATGATAATAGCAAAAATCGAGTAATTCCTCCGTGAACTTCAAATGAGGGAGAAATCAAAAAAGAGCAGACTAGTCAACCCTAACAAGCCAGGCTAGTTTGCAGTTTCCCAAGGGTTTAATGACTTATTAAGAAATAGTGCAAGTTCTCATGTAGTTTAACGCACATAGAAGTTTGTGGCTAAGGACGAGGAAACTTTTCAACTTTAGTTGGCTGGAGACCACCACCCAAGCCAAACTGGCTACAACAACAGCAACTATAAAACAAAGTTGGGAACTGGCTAAGAATCAAACTTTTTTTTCCTTTCTATCTAACCTTGCTAGCCCCACGTGTTTTTAACTTTGGGAGGGAATAGGGTTTTTGTGAGAAAATTCTGCCCCAACCGGGAATCGAACTCGAGATCCCTCTGGACCACGGGCAGTAGTCTCAACCGTTACACCAAGGAGGCTGGCATTGCTTTGACCGATCATCTTGATGATAGCAATAATTCCTACATACATAATATTATTTTGTGTTCATTATCCTACGAAGTTCAACGGGTAATATTTTAATTAGAACTAGACTGAGTTCCCAGACATCTGATGAGAACCCTGCATTGTGCATCCAGCGGTCCATCAACCTTATGAGTGGGTAGCGCGGTGGACTTTCAGTCGGGAGAACGGGGTTCGACTCTCAAGTGGATAGAATCTATTTTTATTTTTGTAAAAAAAAAGTTATCATATTTGTTTTAATCACTTTCGTATTATCACAACTACTCAAACTCGCTTTACTAAATCTACGCTGAAACCGGGACTTGAACCACTGACCTCCAGGTTACAAGTCTGCTGCCTTATCCATCAAGCTACTGAGGTCGGTTATTTTGTAAATAATTCAAAAAGATGTAAGTTTGGGAACCACGAAAGACGAAGCACAAGATAGAGCAGTAGGGAGCCAACTTGTTGACTAGGCCAAAAACCAACTAGGTTTCAAATAGCCATGGAGGTAAGATAAGGTAAAAATTTCAAATCTATGATTTAATGGCCTTGGCCTTATTTTAGACAGTAACCCAATCAGAGTGCAGCTCAAAGGGAGATTTAGGGATAATGGGAGAGAAAAAGCTTTCTGTAACGAGTTCCACGTTCCATTGACGCCATCTTTAGCCAATGTCTTGGTCCTGATAAAAATACAATCCAATGATAAAAAAAAGTTGATTGATATAAAAAAAGTTGAATTTAAAATGGGTACATCTACACTACTTCTCCTATGTGTGCACAAAAGTTTATTGAAATCTGTTCAGTATTTTCTGAGATTTGCGCGTTACAAAAAATGTATTGGTCTGTTAAATACATTTCTTGTAACGCACAAATCTCGGAAAATACTGAACGGATTTCAACAAAACCAGACCGACGGACAGACACAAAATCATAGTTGCTCAGGAGGTTATGAAACGTCCAGATGTATGAGAAAAATTGAAATCGGAGCAAAAAGTTTTTTTTTACAAAAACGAACCCAAAACTTCCGATTTCTAATATTAGAAATTTATCGGAAGTTAAAATCATACTAACTCGTAGGACATCAAGCTCCATAACTCATTATGATTGTTGCACAAAACCTCGACTATTTTGAGCTCAAAGCCAACATGAGTATCACAACCAGCTATTAGAGTGCTCACTAAACCACAAGCATGCTGGTATTGCTGGTTCATAAAATTATGAAATACTTTGAAACATAAAGCAAGACCACCAATATATTTTAGACGTAAATCTAGACCATGACTTTGGGACATAAACTAAAATAACTGTTAAAGGCGCAAGACTATTCAATATTTTGTTATTATGTATGAAAAGGTCTGTCAGTCTATCTGCACATAAGTATAAGTTTTGTTTATTTAGACTGCCAGCACAAGACAGAAGATCCTATTATGCCAACGGTTTCACATCTAAAAGTTACCTGTAAAATGAATAGGTTCAACTTTCTTCTAGTATGTTAGATAGGTGCATTTTCAACTAGATTGTTTTACGCTCTTGTTATACGCTCACTTTGTGCATGAATCAACATTGCAGTAAATCAACGAATTCCACGCGATGAACTTGTAGAAAATCTAGAATTTAGTTTAACAATTTTAGAATTCTTCGCTCATAAACTATTACGATTTTGCCACAAAGGAGCGTAGAAACGTACATACAAAGTAGTAAACTTCAGACACTTTGATATTCAAGGGAATACCGTATGGAATCATCAGAACGAATTCTATGCCTTCAATATTTCAATTGTTCTGGACGGGTTCATATATATTTTTATTTTATTTTTTTGAGAACAAGAGACGCTTTTATATCTATTTAGACGTAGCCAGCTGTAGCCAAGCTCGCCACAGTAAAAACAACAAAATCTAATAATATTTTGAGGCTAAAACAACGTAAAACAAATATGGGAGAATATTCTCCCCTTTGAATAGAATGCAATCATTAGGTAATAAGACCACTGTTGGAGACTTCGATTATTTGATAATAATAATAATAATAATGATGTTTCTTTGTGTTATTATATCACAATTTTAGTGGGTAGCGCAGAATTATAGGACTCTTCCATATCTTTAATATCCCGATATCTTATTTTTGCCTATAATTCCGTCACTGGTCGCTGCTAACATTGAAGCAGCTACTCATTTTTCCTCACGAGATATGAGTGGACCCCGAACACCCAAGTACAGAACAGAAAAAAATCTGCCTCCCTGGGGATCGAACCCAGGTCACCGTGTGTGCAATGCCTAGCGCGCTAACTCACTCGGCCACGGTGACTACAAATATCCCTAACATTAACATTTCATAATAATGTAAGGGATATTATGGAAATTGTTATTCTAATTTTCTATTTATTATACAAATCAAGTTTTATTTAGAGTAAGAATATATTATTCATATATGGAATATTTACATAGCAAAACTATAGGAAAAGTATAATCTTCTATTTTCGTTATCGATTTTATTTGTAATATTATGTTTTTTTTGTTCCGTAAATTTAATTTAAAAAAAAAAAACAAAAATAAGCATAAAGTTCCAAATTCCAAGGGCCTTCCAGTCGTGGAGGAATCTCAGGAACCACTCATCGACCCATGAAATTGATGTGCCACAAAGATGAGACGATTTAGGTGCAACAGTAGCAGACGAACCATGTCGTGAAATTGACATTAGCCAGAGTGCTCATCAAAATCCAAGAGATGGTATCTCTGAAATTTACTGTTTTTTTCGTATTTACCCACCCACCCATCATACCTACCTACTTTCCATGCCTAACGGGGTTTTCTCATCAGGTCAAGAAATTTATAATGCACGTCATATAATTTGTGTAAACAGTAGTGCTTATAGTTACTTACCTAACTACTTTGGTAGAACAACGAATGGGAATAATGGCAGCTGAAGTAATACATAGTATAATAATAAGCTCCTGGTTTGAGTGGGTCGCACTGTCTTGTGTACAAGAGGTCTCGGGTTCAATTGTGTTATGTGAGCTTTTTTCAGCGATTATTGACGTTGTGTACAATTCGTATAAGTAGGGTTGTCGGCTACGAAAGCTCTTTGTCACTGCGACCTCAGATAGATCTTTTGTAACATACTGTAAGATACATGCATAATTTTATTGTGTTGTATTGAAAAAATCAACCGAACTCAGTAGCTTGATCGATAACATGGAGGTCTGTGGTTCAAGTCTCAAATTCAGCAAAGAATTAGTAAAGTGAGTTTGAGTAGTTTTGACATCACGAAAGTGATAAACACAAATATGATAACTTTTCAATTCAAGCACAAAAAAAAACATTTTTTGGTATTCTGGGGCTGATTCGTCGAGAAATGTGAAAAAATGGGTAGGTCAAATTTTCGACGAATACAATACTTTTTTTACTGTAGGATGATCATAGGGTTTCGTCATCGTGAACGATGGTAGCCAGACAGTGGAGGAATGACTCATCACTTCTACCACTGTCTTTACAAGGAGGCTAATAATTGACAAGGGCCCCCAGAACCAAGCCAATGCTGGTCTACTCCCTGTTTATAGTCCCCCAGCCAGACTGCTGGTCTACTCCCTGTTTATAGTCTCCCAGCCAGACTGCTGGTCTACTCCCTGTTTATAGTCCCCCAGCCAGACTGCTGGTCTACTCCCTTTTTATAGTCCCGCAGTCAGACTGCTGGTCTACTACCTGTTTATAGTCCCCCAACCAGACTGCTGGTCTATTCCCTGTTTATAATCCCCCAGCCAGACTGCTGGTCTACTCCCTGTTTATAGTCCCCCAGCCAGACTGCTGGTCTACTCCCTGTTTATAGTCCCCCAGCCAGACTGCTGGTCTACTCCCTGTTTATAGTCCCCCAGCCAGGATAAGGAAAGTAAAAAATGCGAAACAGATGTTGTATTGAAAAAATCAACTCGAAATTCGAAAAAATTGCTGTTATTTAGTGACACACAATATTACAAAAAAAGTGATTTATGCCAAAATGCAATTCGGCACCGACCTAGTGCAACAGAGCCAGACTTGCTTTGTTCTCTTGTCCTGGGTTTTACGACTTGAGAGGCGACTAGGCGGTTTGTATGAGGAATATGAGGATTGTGTCGAGATAGACAAAGCTCAGGAGGAGAATCGATACTGTGGACTTTGCACAATGTTTTCTTGGAATACAAACATCGTAAAACAAATATAATTATGATGATTTGTATAGAGTTTGTATAGAGTAAGAGAGAGAAACGAAGGGTATATGGAATGAAAGTTCGCGAGGAAGTTTGAAGAGGTGCGTGAAGATAGCACCCGACATTGAAGCTAGAATTATGTACCACATACATAATATTTATAATTCTATCTTCAATGTCGGGTGGTAGCGTGAAGTTAGCACACGACATGTTTCAACCTCTCTCCTGTGGTTACGGTTGGAGTACAAAATTCGGGGTTTGTCGTTCCTGAGAGTACATAATTATGGTAGGTGGTAATAATTCTAGCTTCAATGTCGGGTGCTATCTTCACGCACCTAGTTTGAAGAAAGGATCTTCAGGAAGAAATAGTCAAATAGACCGAGATCAGTATTGATCAAGGTTGGACTCACTCATTCAGTCTAAAAAAGTAAGAAGCTGTATTATATTTACATGAATAATCAGAATACCTAAGTATAAACAGAAAAGTGAGAAGTTGCACAAGATTTTTTTAATTTATTTATTTATTTAATAAAAAGATAACATATACAATCAGATTGCTTTGTGTGACAGTTGAAACGGAGATTCGGGGATTATGAGAGTGGAGAGTGTTTCTGGAACGGACTACTGGACAGGTGTTTTGAGTCTGGATTACCAGACTAGCGCCTTAACCACTTGACAACGAATGCACGGGTATTTACCTTCTTAATCCTTTTTCAAAAAAATAGCTATTGACACATAATAGGATCTCCTTGATATCCGAGGAAAATAGCGGTTAAGATATTTTGCATTTGAGTGCAGTGGGGTTCAAGCTAGTTATGCATAAAGTGCACAGGTATATGCACTTTATGCATAACTATACCTTATTCCACCATATAACACGTTATGACAAGTTTGTATTTCTCGACTTTTTCCTGCTTTCCTGTACATATTTAAATAATTGTAAATAGCTCGCTAGGTTCAATACCGTGGAATCTGTATTTACAGTACTGGAAACCACAAGAGGCTTATTAGGTGTCTCCTGATAATTACAAAACAAGTTCAATGCTCGGGGATTTGCACTATTGCCTACTTACTTTAGATCTCAATATCGAGATTAGATAACATGATAATTTTGTACTAATGATAAAAATAACATTTTTTAGTAACCAGGAGAGGTTAATGCTAAAAGCATTTTCCACTTAGATAGTGGATTTCTCAGGATTCTTATTATTTGTGGTCACAAACTTAAATTAATGAGGAAAAATTCGTGCATTCGTTGGGATTCGAACCAACGGATCCCTACGCTACCTGGATTACCAGACTAACGCGTTAACCACTTGACTACCAGTGCCCATCTTACCTACAACTAATCCTCTCGGGACTATTAGTAAAGATCAGAATTATAGTTAAGCCAGTCCTCTTCATATTAATCAAAATAAGTCACAGAAGATTAGAGTAAGCTCATTACAAGGTAAGTATTTAGGTGCCCCGAGACCACGGGATAGCCTTCAGTAGATTTTGGAGCTCTACTTTTGAGAGTCTATTTAAAGTCCTTAAAATATTGTCAGCAAAACTGACCTCAATAGCTTGAACGATAAGGCGGCGGACTTGTAACCTGGAGCCCGGTGGTTCAAGTCCTGGTTTCAGCGAAGATTTAGTAAAGCGAGTTTGAGTAGCTGTGATATCACGAAAGTGATACAAATATGATACCTTTAAAATCATAAAAAAAAACTTTAAAATAGCTAGTAGTCACCTTGTCCAAATCACCAACCACCAACCATAGTGCACTAAGTTTGTGCGCAGTTGTACCGGATTTGAATCCCAGCAGAGGTGGAGTTTTTTTTCGGTTCTTTACATTGCTAGTTACGGGATCCACTCATAACTCACACCTTCTCAGGAAAAGAGAGGAGCTATATAATAATAATAATAACAACACACCTAAAACCACTCTTAGCTTAAAGAGCTTTACAAGTCCTGTCTGAGAAGTGTAGATAAGGATCTCATTCCCTCAGTTGTCAAGGCGTGGGTCTGTTAATCCAGAGGTCGCTGGTTCGAAATCCAGCCGGAACATGACATAGTATCCTCCCATTTGGGATGTTGACCACATAATAATAAGACTTGAAACAACCTCAGTAGCTTCATCTATAAGGCGGCGGAAATTTATCCTGAAGGTCATTGGTGCAAGTCCCAAGTTCAGCAAATATTTAGTAAAGAGAGTTTGAAAAGTTGTGATATCACGAAAATGATTAACACAAATTTATTATGATAACTTTTTTTTACGTTCTTTATCCTATAGGATATTATAATATGGAAAGTAATGGCATCACAATTAAAATATTAAATTGGGCTCTGAGGGTCAGGTGGTAGAAAATGTTTTAAGCCCGGTGGTTACCTTCCACGAAAGAGAATTTTTTTTAAACGGAACATTTATTTAAAAAGAGGACTGTAACACTCAGAGTCCTTGCTCCAGAGATTTTTTTTTATTTTATTTTTTTAAAGTTATCATATTTGTGTTAATCACTTTCGTGATATCACAACTACTCAAACTCGCTTTACTAAATCTACGCTGAAACCGGGACTTGAACCACCGACCTCCAGGTTACAAGTCCGCTGCCTTATCGATCAAGCTACTGAGGTCGGTTGCTCCAGAGAATTATTATTGTCAGATGGTATCGAACCAAAGTCTCCGCTCCAGAAGTCCTGGAGTATCACTTTAACGGTGTTCATCTAATCAGTTATGCATGAACGTGGATTCAGCGAGTGCTGAGGAACAGAATGTATACCACAAGACAAGGAGCATGGTGGCAGGATTTCGTCCTCTTCAGTTACGACGTGAAAGAAACTGCCGTGTTTGACAACAATAATAATAATACTCCCTAGTTCATGGCAACCACCAGGCGAGGTTAATGCTCAAAGCATTTTCTACCAACTAACCCTCAGAGTCTTATTATTATGTTGTCAGTGGTCACAAACTCAAATTAATGAGGAAAAATTCATGCACTGGGTGGGATTCGAACCAACGGATCCCTACGCTACCTGGATTACCAGATTAGCGCTTTAACCACTTGACAACCAGTGCACGTATGATGCATCCATCCCGGTAGCTCAGTGGTAAATGAGGCACTCTGTGAATCCAGAGGTCGCGGGCTCGAAACCCAGCCGCGATATGAAAAGTTATCCTCCCATTTGGGATTTTTACCACATAATAATACGTATTGGGCTTACTGCTGGAATAATGGGACTTAAAGGCCCTAATCGGGCAGTATAAATAAGGCGATATTTATTGTTATTATTTTTCATCGACAGGACCAAAGCTATTGCAAAAAAGAAACTGAGAGTCCTAATTAAACGAATCTTAGCTATCTTAAAGTTAAAAAATTAAAAAATCTTAAAGAGGTCCAACTAATCACAGCGCACTATAGACCGACGGAAATTTTGGAAATTTAATCCTATTTTATAATTCGGCCCTAATCGAGTGTTTTTAGATTGTGCAGAAATGTTGTGATAATCTTGTACTGCCCATCTAGTACAACTTCTCACTTTTCTGTTTTCACTTATGACTTAGGGTCCTCGAATCCATTTTACATTCGGCAAATAAAAATTCCCTTACTTTCCTTTCTATAGGATAGGGAAAATAAAAAGAAACTCCTAAGAAAACTCTTCTCTCGTGTGGAACCGGAGAGGTTGAGACAGTTATAAGAATATCTTGTCAATACATATCGGGCTCAGATGTTTAAAAAAAATCAATTTATGTAGGAAAAAATGAATTATCAAATCAATACCTTGAGCCCGACACTGCTAAATCTGCGATGAGGAATAATATCAGGTCATTGGAAGAAAATATCCGAATGCCAGCCGGAAAATGAACGGTAATCACTAGGACTGCGTCGTGACTCGGGGAAATGCAATTCAAAAGTCTTTTGTTGTTGTTATATAAGTTTTTTTTCATCATCATCATCATCATCATCATCATCATCATCATCATTATCATCATCATCATAGGGTAGCGTCATCATGAACGATGGTAGCCAGACAGTGGAAGACCTCAGCACTACCACTGTCTTTTTTTTAACCACATTAAAATAAAAAAAAAATAGACACTTTTAAAAAATTTAGAGCAATTTGTCGGTTTTTTTTTAATTTGGACTATTTTACCTTAGAGAGGTGTAAGTTTGACTTGGAAAATTGTTCTTTTATAGCCAGGTTTTTTCTTCTTTTTTTTTTGGTTTTAACGTCGCCTTCAACTGGGTGGTGATATCGTCATATTACGGCGGGGGTGTTACCCTCCATTCGCAGGAAATTCTCAAACCTGCTACCCACATTAACTTCACCCAGCCTGGGGCCCCGGAATGTCAGCATCACGAAGTCTTCAGCTCGCTGGATGTAGCTTAACTTCAGTGATCCTACGAAAACCGGTGTACACTGGGAAGCTGGCACTTTGGTGTACACTGGGAATTATACTCTGACCTCCTAGTACCTAATATATATCAGTTCCCTAACCCACTAAAGTAAGGCCATTACCTAATTAAATTATACTTAACAAATTTAAAGATGTTTTTATTTTGAGTAGTGTAGGAATGTGGTACTTGCAGACAATGCATTTCTTTTTACTCATTTAAAAACTTGTTGGCCGAATATTTAGTGCAAGTTTTTTTTGGAGTCAGAAATGTTCACGTTTTTTTTTAAATAAAAACATGAATATTTCTGACTCCACAAAAAAAGTAGGTAAAGTTACCTGTGAATTTTAGTATATTCACAGGTAACTTCCTATCTCAACGGTGAAAATACCGGTAAAAGTGATTTTAATAGGGCAAAAAAAAAAAACAATATCTACAATGACATTTGGTGCTAGAAATATTATATTAGTAGAATTATGTATTTAGGAGAGATTGTATTGAATCCTTTCTTAATCATTCAAAGTAACATTCAAAAGAAAAACAGTTAAGAGGTTGGAAATTTCGACAGGCATTATATGTATGAACCAATTTATTTAATTATTGTATTTATAATATTTGTTCACCTTATTGACCAATAAATGAGACTTTGATTAAACTGCTGACAAAAAGGTACTTTTCAGTCCTACGCCAATAGTATTAATAAAGTATTCATATTAATTGTAAAAAAAACTCTTTAGTGGAAGGTAACCACGAGGCTAGGTTAACGCTGACAGCATTTTCTACCACCTAACCCTCAGAGTCTTATTATTATGTGGTCACATACTCAAATAAATGAAGAAAAATACTATCATTGGGTACGATCCTATCTACAGAGCGAGCACGGGTGTTTCTGTGTTTAGATCCCACCCACATATACTTTTCCACATTAATTAGATTTCCCTTAACGATCAAGCCACTGAAGTCAGTTAGGATCTAAGTAAATAAAATTGTTTTAATGTTTTGTTAAGATACTTTTAATCATAGAAAACTAATGTCCGTGCGCACTTTATGACTTGAAAATGTTTTTTTCAATAAGATTTTAATGTTGCGTTCAGAAAATAATTGAATTTCATGGAAAAATACTTGCTAACTTGCCTGGATTGTTGGTTTGCTCTGAACGTTTGCTATTGTTAATATACCTACCTAATTATTATTACGGATTGACAGAGGATCATAAAACTAAAAGTACTTCCAGTCACTCAGGCAGTCAGTATAAACAGAAAAGTGAGAAGTTGTACTACATGTAATAATAATAACACTCTTTAGTGGAAGGTAATCACCAGGCAAGATTAATGCTTAAAGCATTTTCTACCACCTTACCCTCAGAGTCTTATTATTATGTGGTCAGATTCGACTCTCAAATTAATGAGGAATATTCATGCACTGGGTGGGATTCGAACCAACGGATCCCTATGCTATCTGGATTACCAGACTAGCGCGTTAACCACTTGAGTATCAGGGCACGGTAGAACGTAAGTACTAGAGAAGAGTGACTTCTCTTCGAGGAGAAGAGAAGAGAAGTCAGCAAGTAAAGTCGCCAAAAATAATAAGAGATAGACTATTATAATAATTATAATACTTTTTTATTGGAAGGTTTTTTAAACTGCTGACAAAAAGGGACTTAAATAATAAAGTATTTATAGTAATTTGTAAAAACATTTATTTCCATGTGTGAAATTTCTAGTTTGTAAAAAGATAATAATAATGATAACACTTTTTAGTAGAAAGTAACCACCAGGTTAATGTTCAAAGCCACTTCTACAAGCTTAACATACTTAACAAATAAATGAGATAAAAACCAAGCATTGGGAAGGATCCGATCTACAGTTCATGGATTTATGCTCTTGATTGTTACATTAATTTCTTTTTACTCTGGTAATGCCGCCACTGGTCGTTACTCAAACTAGTAACTACTCTTTTTTCCTCACGAGTTATGAGTGGACCCCGAACACCCTAGTACAGAGCAGAAAAATTCCTGCCCCGCTGAGGATCGAACCCAGGTCACCATGCGTGCAATGCCTAGCGCGCTAACTCACTCTGCCACGGTGACCTTAGCTAGTTCTAATGGGACATACTCTATCGAGCACGGATTGCCCCAATTTCATACCAAGCCAGGATTTGAACCCGGGTCTTCAGTGTACAAGCCGCTAGGTCATGAGGACTGAGTCAGAGACTTATCTCTGGTTACGCCCCAGCTCTCATATCACGGAACCCACCTAATCCTGATGCTGTCATACCTAGACACTGTCACTATTTGTCATAAGTTAGCGAGTTCTACGCTCATGGTAAAAGTATTTTGTCCCCCATGGGCACAGGATAGGGGGGGGGGGGGCGGTATTCTCTTACTTTTGAAAGTTTACTTCCATTAATTAACTATTGGTTTCATTTATTTTCTTCTTTCAATAGTGATTGGTGGTTTTTTTTTTTAATCTTCTTCTTTTATTCTGTCTTATCCCGATTAAGCAGGGTCGACGTTGTTTAACCTCACGGTTGAGTTTGGTTGGTTTTGGCACATTTTTACGGCCGGATGCCCTTCCTAACGCCAACGATTCTATTTGATTTAACGTCCTGGATTAAGACGGGGGTTTTACCCTCCATTCGCTTGGGAATCGTAAGCGAGTAGCTTACCATTAAGCTATTTTCATAGACAATGAAAAACATTGAGTTTTGCAGTCCGATAAAATGAATGAAATTTTCATGAAATAGGACCCTGATGACGGAATAGTTGAAAGTCCTCGGGATGGTCATCATGAGAGGATACGGTTCCAGAGTCCTAGATTAAACACCTGAGAGAAACACGGGTAGGTTCCGTGAGATCATGAGTGCCAATGGTGATTAGGTAGAACGCGTTACTCATTGATGCTCTTGTACTAATAAAAATACTCTTTATAGTGGAAAGTAACAACGTTTCGCACAGAAAATTCTGTTCCCTCCGAACACGTGAGGCTGGCGATTCCGGCCCTACCCAAGTTGGGTGAGGTCAATGTGGGTAGCTGGTACGATTCCCAGCGAATGGAGGGTAAAAACCCCGTCCTAATCCAGGACGTTAAATCAAATAGAATTGGCGTTAGAAAGGCCATCCAGCCGTAAAAATATGCCAAAACCAATCAACCTCAACCATGAGGTTGAACAACGTCGACCCTGCTTAAGCGGTATAAGGCAGAGTAAAAGAAGAAGAAGAAAAAGGATTGGAAAGTATAACAAGGTAACAATACAAAGCGAGGTTAATGCTCAGAGCCTTTTCACCGCCTAACCCTCAGTTTTATTATCTGGTCATATAATCAAATAATTGAGGTAAAAACCAAACATTGGGAAGGATCCGACCTACAGTTCATGGATTTATGAGCTAGATTGTTTCGAGCTGAGTTTATTAAGTCGAGCAAAAGTTATTAGGCATTCTCTAGTGCACTGATAGTGAAGTGGTCGTGTTAGTCTGATAATCCAGGTAATTTTGTAATTAATTGTCAATATATATAATATGTCCTTACCTTATTAGTAAAGTGTATATTAATAATAATAATGGTTGAATACAAGGTACACTGAGTTAGGTGACACACCTCTCATTCCAGATCAGCTTCCACGACACAAGGATGCTTGTTCTGGAGATAATAAAAAAATAATCCACATGACGATGATATTTTCTTTTCATAGAAAAGAAGAAATCCATGCCATTTTCTCATGAACGTTGGTTGGTATGTAGATGTGAGTGTGGAACTATGCAGCGCGCATGATTAGCTGTAACAGTTAGCATGTCTTTATACATGTAATCATATTTAAAAATTATTACAATTGAATATACTGGATCAGAAACTTACTAACGATCAATGTCGCGAAGCTAGCTGATATCTGTACCAGTTAAAATGTCTTCATACCATGTAACCAAATTTTAAAAGTATTACTGGATCAGAATTAAATAAATAAATGTGTGTTCTTTGTTTTAAGTAGTAGTCTATGTGGGGCATCTTTTGAGCCGAGCTGATGAGCAAAAAAAAATGACTTTTTGACTAGGTGATTTTCTAATCTTCGCCTACGTCACCGAAGTGTTCCGATGATTACCGAGACTGATAAGGTATAGAGAGAGAGAGAGAGAGAGAGAGAGAGAGAGAGATAGATAAAGCCAGCGAGCGAGCCAGCGAGAGTAGATCTAGGTCATGCACATGATGCATTCAAGTGCTGATATTAGTGCATATATTATCCAACTCAGGAATAGCATAGTGGTTAAGTCATTGGCACATCGATCCGTAGGTCGTGGGTTCGATCCCAACGCGTGTCAAAATTAATTTCTGCATTTACGCTTCCAGTGGATTTTCTATGAACTAGGGACTCTGTCACGACTCTCGTTGTTAAATTACCGGTTATATGGTTGGGAGGAAGAGCTCAAATATGATCCTTAAAAACATGATTCTCTTTAAAGAGTTGATAAATAGCATTGTACCACAACAAAAGTCATTAGTGTTAAAGTGACCAGTAAAGAAGATCCTCATCCTGCCTTAGAAGAAAGAAGTACGCAAAAAAAATTAAAGGTAAGTGCTTAAATTAATAAATAATTAATTTTCACAAAAATATTAATAAATAAATCAGAAAATTCAGGATCCAAAGAGCTATTTACTCAGACTTTATCCACCAAAGAGATATCTAGAGAGTACAGAAAGTAAACAAACAAGTAAATATTTAAAAAAATCTCCAAAACTGTGTCAAATATTTGAAATGTTGCGCCAAAAGTAACAGATTATGAAAACTTGTATCCTCCAAATAGTATAGAGTACAGTAAACAAACAAGTAAATAAATAAAAATAATATATTAAAAATTTCCTCCTAGATTTGTGTCAAATATTTGAAAAGTTGCGCCAAAAGTAACAGATTATGAAAACTTGTATCCTCCAAATAGTATAGAGTACAGTAAACAAAACAAGTAAATAAATAAAAATAAAATATTAAAAATTTCCTCCTAGATTTGCGTCAAATATTTGAAAAGTTGCGCCAAAAGGAACAGATCAAGGAAATGCCAATTCACATTGAGTAATAAATAAATAATAACAATATATAACTCAGATTCACACCTGTTGTACATAATAACAAGTTCGAACCTATCCAGATGTGACGTCACATTTACAGAGAAGTGCAAGTCTATACTTGTTATCATGTGTTATTAAAAAGAAATCATAACTCTATGTACTTATATTAATTTCTGTTATCTTTCAGACATCATCATGAAGTGCTACCTATGTGAGAGGTATTCTACAACAGACAAATCAAATTTCAAACGTCATCATAAAACATGCATAGATAAGCTCTATTGCAACCATTGTACATACAAGACGTCTAAAAAGATCCACATGAAGTGTCACATGCGAAAAAATCACATGGATATTAATCACATGGATACAACTGAATTTATTTGTAAAAAGTGTAATAGTTATAAGTCTAAAAAGAAATTTAATATTAAGAGACATCAACGTACTTGTTCAATGAAATTAAACTGTGCCACTTGCTCATTTTCTACAACCAACAAGAAGATGCTGATCAAACATCTACAACCAAAATCTAATTCTTTTAACTGTCCCTATTGTAAAAATTACAAAACTATAAAAAATAACAACTATAATCGACATTTAACCGTATGTAAGAGAAAATATAAGTGTAAATATTGCAATTTCTTGGCTCAGAATCCAAAAGAACTAAGGAAACATCTAATAATAAACAATCATACAAGTGTATTTTGTGATAAATGTGGAAAAAAGTTTCCAAACCGTCATTATTTTTTGCAACACAAATCAGTATGTGAGCAAATACCATCTGAAGAATTGCTTAAATGTGAAGTTTTAGATGCAATCCATAAAAAGTTCAAAGTATTAAGATTCACTCACTTTAAAATGAGTGAAGACTTTAAAAAAACCATGCATGTAGAAATGTTACCCATTATAAAAGACAAAATTCAGAAAGAAGTAAACAGTCAGTTAGCTATTAAATGGTACCTCGCTGTTCAAGTTTCTTTGTATAAGAGAGCTATGGATGATGAATCATGGGCATATCCAGTCTTTAAATCTTCCATCGAAAAAACTTTTTGGAACGAAAAAAATATTGTTCTAGAAAGAAGCTTAGAAAAACTAAATGAAAAGTTGGAACTTTTTTGTAATCTTGGTTCCGGTTGGATTTTCGATAGAGTCTTAAGAATTGATTTGTCCATAGCACAATATGATCCTCTATCTGCATCGAGCTTTATACCAACACCTAAAAGACTCGAACATGAAAAAATAAAACCATCCATATTGAATATAAAAAATCTACAAGATGATAACTGTTTTATCTACTGTGTTCTCGCGGGAATTTATAACATAAATGATACAAATCCAGAACCATATTTGAAGCTGAGACATGAAATCAACTTAGATGGATTAAATTTTCCAATGCAAGTGAGACAAATAGAAAAATTTGAAAAGCAGAATCTAAATATTTCGATTTCTGTGTTTGGATATGAAGACGATACTATTTTGCCTCTTTATATAGCCAAAGATCTGGAACGAAAATTTCATATAAATTTACTTTTATTAACTCAAGAAGAAAAATCTCATTTTATTCTCATAAGAAATAAAAACTCGTTGTTCAAACACGTCCTCTATCCAAAGTCACATCACAAGGTGTATATTTGTGACTATTGTTTAAACAGAATGAGCTCGAACCAAGCTTATAATAACCATGTTGCTCGATGTAAACTATTAATACCACAAGCCACAAAATATCCTACTGAAGATAACAAAATCTTGGAATGGAAGAATTTCAATAGCAAAATAAAACGACCAATCACAATATATGCGGACTTTGAGACTATGAACATCAATGGTAATCTTTACCCCTTCTTCTTTTGCTTATGTCATTGTTGATGATACTCAAAGTCCAATCTCATTTAGAGAATTCCGTAATTCACAAGATGTTGTTCGATGTTTTCTTTTAAGTATAATCAAAGATGTAGATGATTTAACGAATTCACGAATAGACCACGAAGAAATAGTTTGGACAGATGAAGATAGACTACGTTACAAAAAAGCAACACATTGTCATATTTGTGAAGAATCATTTGACTTAAACATCACAGATTCAAATCATCCGATGTCTCGTGTCGCAGATCATTGCCATTTTGAATTTCCTCACACAAAGCCTACACCTAGTAATACACCAGGTCGCTTTAGAGGAGCAGCTCATCGTCAATGTAATGCAGCGTATCAATCAAAATTACGAATTTCTGTGATATTACACAATCTCAAGAACTTTGATGGACATTTAATTATTACAGAAATTGGAAAGTTCATTCGATCATCACTCCAATTTAAGTGTATACCTATGACCATTGAGAAATATTCGACTTTTAGTTTGGGAAACATTGATTTTATAGATTCTCTAGAGTTTTTGAATGCTTCTCTTGACTCTTTAGCATCAACTTTGGATCAAAAAGATATGAAAATCATGAAACATTACTTTCCAGATGAAAGTCAGTTCAAATTGGTCTGTAAAAAAGGTATTTTCCCCTATGAATACATAGATTCATATGAAAAACTTGAAAATGATAGAGAACTACCTCCTCTTGAAGCTTTTTTCAATAAGTTGAGTGATAGTCAAATAAATCAAGATGACTATGATCATGCGAAAAATGTGTGGAATACTTTTCACTGTCAAACATTAGGAGAATACCAAGATTTATACAACAAGTGTGATGTTCTTCTACTAGCAGATGTATTTGAAAATTTTAGAAGCACAATGCTTCATCACTATGGACTCGATCCTTGTAATTTTATTAGTTTTCCAAGCTTATCTTGGACAGCTATGTTGAAAATGACAAAAGTCAAGTTGGAACTCATCACAGACCCTGACATATATCTCATGTTTGAACAAGGTATAAGAGGTGGTGTAGCAGTAATTCCTACCAGATATGCACGAGCTGAACCTGGTGATTCATCACTGCTTTATGTTGATTGCAATAATTTATATGGTGCAGCATTGTCATCATATTTGCCGATTGGAGATTTTCAATTTGTATCTATAAATATGATCAACCAAGTATTAAGCACACCAGATGATTCAGATATAGGTTTTATTTGTGAAGTGGATTTGTATGTTCCTGATAAACTTCATGACTACATGAATGATTTCCCTTTGGCTCCATCATCACAGAAAATTCAAACTGATCAACTTTCCCCTTATCAAAAGAGCCTGGCAAAAACATTAAACTACAATCATGTACCAACTGACAAACTTATCACTTCTTTAGAGCCGAAAGCTAATTATATTATACACTATAGAAATTTAAAACTTTACCTCCAACTAGGAATGGTTCTTACCAAAGTTCATAAAATTGTTCAATTTAAACAATCTGCGTGGATGAAACCCTACATAGATTTTAACACCGAAAAAAGAGCTCAAGCTTCATCTAAATTCGAGCAAAACCTATTTAAGCTGGCATCAAATTCATGTTTTGGCCGATGTCTCATGAATGTTAGACGTCACAAGAATTTTACATTGGTAACTAATGAATCCAAAGCAAAATCATACATTAATAAACCTACTTTCAAACAGTTCTCAATTTTCAACAAAGACTTAGTAGGTATCCTTTACAACAAAACCATAGTTACATTAAATAAACCAATTTACGCAGGAATGGTGACTTTAGAAGTTTCGAAGTTAATTATGTATGACTATTTCTATAATACATTGAAACCTAAATATGGTAATAATATGACATTGTGTATGACTGATACTGATTCATTGTTGTTACAATTGAAAACTAAAGACTTGAATACAGACTTGATGAGTATGATTGATACACTTGATACATCTAATTACCCTACAGATCATCCTTTGTACTCTAGTAAATGGAAAAAAATCGTTGGTAAATTTAAAGATGAAAGCCCTGCAGATCCAATCATAGAATTTGTTGGGTTGCGCGCTAAGATGTATGCCTTTGAAACAGAAAAAAGTAAAAACAAGTGTATAGGGAAAGGTATTCCTCGAGCTAATCTAAGAACAATGAATATAAAAGACTACAAAAAATCACTTTTTCAAGAAAGCATATCTTCTGTACAGTTTCATCAAATTTCGAGTGTAAATCATTCTCTTTACATGAAGTCAATGAAAAAAATTGCGCTTTCGCCAATGGATGATAAAAGATACCTACTAGGTGATAAAATACGAACACTTGCATATGGACATTGGAGAATCAAAGAAATTGAACAAGATAATGAACAAAATATCGAATAATTACTGAGAAAAATAATTTATTATTAAGTAATAGGATTGGTATTAAGTTGAACAGTAAAATAAGATACTTGAATTTTTGATTTATTTTTAATACCTATCTAAGTCAAATAATAATAATAATTAAAGAAACAAAAAGTTAAAATTTGTAAATATTTGTAGAAACCCATATTTGATGTTTAATTTTATTATAATATGTATAGTAATGCTAGTTGACCTCTTTTCATATTATTATTTAATTATTATGTATTCTATTGTAATATTTTTGAAGCAATAATGAAATGCATGTAAAATTGTGATTTATACCTTATGTGCTGTTTTCTTTTGCTCTTTCCATGCAAAATGACATACATATTTTCAATAAATCTATACAAATAAATAGGTCAATAATACTTAAAATTACCATTAAAAAAGTCTTCTTATTTATCAACTCTATAAAAAATTATAGAATACCTGCTTAGAACATTGAGTCCCATTATTTTCACTGTAAGCTCAAGACATACGAGTATTATTATGTGGTCAAAATCCCAACTGAGATGATAACCCGGCTCAACCAGATTTCGAACCAAGAAACCTCTAGTAATCGATAGTAAATAAGTAAAAAAAATTCTCACTTTCAGTTTAGTTTACAACAAAACTTCAAAAAAATTGGGTTCGATCGTAAAATAAGATAAGTCTCCTTTTTATGAAAAGTACCTAAGTTTGTTCAAGTAGAAGAATATCGAAGATTTGTACAGAAAATAGAGGATTTTCAAAGGAAAAAGAGAGGATTGCACAGTATAATTTAAAGCAAAGCAAAGTCAATCATACTAACTGTACCAACTACTAAAACTAACCGATCTTGGTGGGAATCGAATTTAGGACCTACAGATAACAAGTCCAACGCTTAATCAGGCAAATCACAATGCTAATTTTTGTATGTCTACAAACATATTCTTTATGGCTTAATAATTATATTATATAAAATTTGTTGTGAAAATAATCAATATGAGGTGAAAGACCTCTGGTTAGCTTGATCAATGAGAAGGTAAACTTGTAACCTAGAGGTAATTAGTTCAAGTCCCGGTTTCAAAATAGATTTAGCAAAGTAAGTTTGAGTAGTTGTGATATCACATAATATCACCAAAGTGTATAACACAAATATGATAACTATAACAGGAGATATCCAATCTTAGTAGCTTAATCGATAAAGCAACGAACTTGTAACCTGGAAGTCGATGGTTCAAGTACTGGTTTCAACATAGATTTAGTAAAGCGAGTTTGAGTATTGTGATATCAAGAAAGCGATTAACACAAATATGTTAACTTACTTTATAAGAGGAGATAGAAAAAGGTGTCATCATTATAAAAATAAAATAAAGTCACATGTAAAACTTGTAAAAAAAAAAATAAGTTCTACGACCATCTCGTATATTTAAACAGTTTTGGAAGAAGGAGAAGAAGAAGAAAAAAAAAACTGGTAATCTATGGACACAATACTTCCTTATGATTGGTGAACATTGTTTACACGTTTGAGATTTTCCACTAAATCACTTGTATCTCCAAAACCACTTACTGATTTTCTTTGTTTCTAATGATAGAATACTGTATTTTCTACATTCTAGATTTCACAAAATTTCTGTATCAGTAAGTTGAAGATCTCATTTTTTTTTACTCACTTTTTTGTTTTTTTTTTTTTTTTGGGATTTACTTGGATATCAGAGTTGAATTATAACAATTAAAAAATAATTATAAATAGTCTATGTAAATTGTGCACAACATCCGAAGTTAAAGAGTGGGTTTTTGTTGTTCATTAGATTGAAAATATTAAAAAATGTAAGTATGAATAATAACAAAGGTCTAACTCTTAACTGACCATCAGGTTTTCCTCCATCAACCTCAGAGATGAACCCATTGGTTGGATTTGTTCTGTATGGCTCCATATTATCTAGTTTCTCATATTATTTCATATAGTAAAGAAAAAGGAATTCTACAAGTAGACACAATAATAAACCAACATCTTTTATAATATTCTCGTGATAAATACCTGTACACATACACACATTAATCTTTATGGCTAGTTACTACCTACTCAATTAGAGTAAGATTCTAGAATCCTTTGATTTCTACGAGAAAAACTGGAAAATTCCTTGTATTATTTATGAAAAATCAAGACAAAAATGGTCATTTTGCAAGTAATATGTATAGTTTGTACCTATTAAATTTAGGTTTTTCCTATAAAAACAAGAACTTTTCATTTTCGATGTTATTTTTCAATCTATTCCTTTAAAAGAGACACAATTTTAGACTTTTTTTTTGGTTAGGTTGGGTTAGGTTAGGTTATATGGTAACACAAGACCCCCCTTGTGTTACCATATAACCTAACCTAACCCAACCTAACCAAAAAAAAGTCTAAAATTGTGTCTCTTTTAAAGGAATAGATTGAAAAATAACATCGAAAATGAAAAGTTCTTGTTTTTATAGGAAAAACCTAAATTTAATAGGTACAAACTATACATATTACTTGCAAAATGACCATTTTTGTCTTGATTTTTCATAAATAATACAAGGAATTTTCCAGTTTTTCTCGTAGAAATCAAAGGATTCTAGAATCTTACTCTAATTGAGTAGGTAGTAACTAGCCATAAAGATTAATGTGTGTATGTGTACAGGTATTTATCACGAGAATATTATAAAAGATGTTGGTTTATTATTGTGTCTACTTGTAGAATTCCTTTTTCTTTACTATATGAAATAATATGAGAAACTAGATAATATGGAGCCATACAGAACAAATCCAACCAATGGGTTCATCTCTGAGGTTGATGGAGGAAAACCTGATGGTCAGTTAAGAGTTAGACCTTTGTTATTATTCATACTTACATTTTTTAATATTTTCAATCTAATGAACAACAAAAACCCACTCTTTAACTTCGGATGTTGTGCACAATTTACATAGACTATTTATAATTATTTTTTAATTGTTATAATTCAACTCTGATATCCAAGTAAATCCCAAAAAAAAAAAAAAAACAAAAAAGTGAGTAAAAAAAAATGAGATCTTCAACTTACTGATACAGAAATTTTGTGAAATCTAGAATGTAGAAAATACAGTATTCTATCATTAGAAACAAAGAAAATCAGTAAGTGGTTTTGGAGATACAAGTGATTTAGTGGAAAATCTCAAACGTGTAAACAATGTTCACCAATCATAAGGAAGTATTGTGTCCATAGATTACCAGTTTTTTTTTTCTTCTTCTTCTCCTTCTTCCAAAACTGTTTAAATATACGAGATGGTCGTAGAACTTATTTTTTTTTTTACAAGTTTTACATGTGACTTTATTTTATTTTTATAATGATGACACCTTTTTCTATCTCCTCTTATAAAGTAAGTTAACATATTTGTGTTAATCGCTTTCTTGATATCACAACTACTCAAACTCGCTTTACTAAATCTATGTTGAAACCAGTACTTGAACCATCGACTTCCAGGTTACAAGTTCGTTGCTTTATCGATTAAGCTACTAAGATTGGATATCTCCTGTTATAGTTATCATATTTGTGTTATACACTTTGGTGATATTATGTGATATCACAACTACTCAAACTTACTTTGCTAAATCTATTTTGAAACCGGGACTTGAACTAATTACCTCTAGGTTACAAGTTTACCTTCTCATTGATCAAGCTAACCAGAGGTCTTTCACCTCATATTGATTATTTTCACAACAAATTTTATATAATATAATTATTAAGCCATAAAGAATATGTTTGTAGACATACAAAAATTAGCATTGTGATTTGCCTGATTAAGCGTTGGACTTGTTATCTGTAGGTCCTAAATTCGATTCCCACCAAGATCGGTTAGTTTTAGTAGTTGGTACAGTTAGTATGATTGACTTTGCTTTGCTTTAAATTATACTGTGCAATCCTCTCTTTTTCCTTTGAAAATCCTCTATTTTCTGTACAAATCTTCGATATTCTTCTACTTGAACAAACTTAGGTACTTTTCATAAAAAGGAGACTTATCTTATTTTACGATCGAACCCAATTTTTTTGAAGTTTTGTTGTAAACTAAACTGAAAGTGAGAATTTTTTTTACTTATTTACTATCGATTACTAGAGGTTTCTTGGTTCGAAATCTGGTTGAGCCGGGTTATCATCTCAGTTGGGATTTTGACCACATAATAATACTCGTATGTCTTGAGCTTACAGTGAAAATAATGGGACTCAATGTTCTAAGCAGGTATTCTATAATTTTTTATAGAGTTGATAAATAAGAAGACTTTTTTAATGGTAATTTTAAGTATTATTGACCTATTTATTTGTATAGATTTATTGAAAATATGTATGTCATTTTGCATGGAAAGAGCAAAAGAAAACAGCACATAAGGTATAAATCACAATTTTACATGCATTTCATTATTGCTTCAAAAATATTACAATAGAATACATAATAATTAAATAATAATATGAAAAGAGGTCAACTAGCATTACTATACATATTATAATAAAATTAAACATCAAATATGGGTTTCTACAAATATTTACAAATTTTAACTTTTTGTTTCTTTAATTATTATTATTATTTGACTTAGATAGGTATTAAAAATAAATCAAAAATTCAAGTATCTTATTTTACTGTTCAACTTAATACCAATCCTATTACTTAATAATAAATTATTTTTCTCAGTAATTATTCGATATTTTGTTCATTATCTTGTTCAATTTCTTTGATTCTCCAATGTCCATATGCAAGTGTTCGTATTTTATCACCTAGTAGGTATCTTTTATCATCCATTGGCGAAAGCGCAATTTTTTTCATTGACTTCATGTAAAGAGAATGATTTACACTCGAAATTTGATGAAACTGTACAGAAGATATGCTTTCTTGAAAAAGTGATTTTTTGTAGTCTTTTATATTCATTGTTCTTAGATTAGCTCGAGGAATACCTTTCCCTATACACTTGTTTTTACTTTTTTCTGTTTCAAAGGCATACATCTTAGCGCGCAACCCAACAAATTCTATGATTGGATCTGCAGGGCTTTCATCTTTAAATTTACCAACGATTTTTTTCCATTTACTAGAGTACAAAGGATGATCTGTAGGGTAATTAGATGTATCAAGTGTATCAATCATACTCATCAAGTCTGTATTCAAGTCTTTAGTTTTCAATTGTAACAACAATGAATCAGTATCAGTCATACACAATGTCATATTATTACCATATTTAGGTTTCAATGTATTATAGAAATAGTCATACATAATTAACTTCGAAACTTCTAAAGTCACCATTCCTGCGTAAATTGGTTTATTTAATGTAACTATGGTTTTGTTGTAAAGGATACCTACTAAGTCTTTGTTGAAAATTGAGAACTGTTTGAAAGTAGGTTTATTAATGTATGATTTTGCTTTGGATTCATTAGTTACCAATGTAAAATTCTTGTGACGTCTAACATTCATGAGACATCGGCCAAAACATGAATTTGATGCCAGCTTAAATAGGTTTTGCTCGAATTTAGATGAAGCTTGAGCTCTTTTTTCGGTGTTAAAATCTATGTAGGGTTTCATCCACGCAGATTGTTTAAATTGAACAATTTTATGAACTTTGGTAAGAACCATTCCTAGTTGGAGGTAAAGTTTTAAATTTCTATAGTGTATAATATAATTAGCTTTCGGCTCTAAAGAAGTGATAAGTTTGTCAGTTGGTACATGATTGTAGTTTAATGTTTTTGCCAGGCTCTTTTGATAAGGGGAAAGTTGATCAGTTTGAATTTTCTGTGATGATGGAGCCAAAGGGAAATCATTCATGTAGTCATGAAGTTTATCAGGAACATACAAATCCACTTCACAAATAAAACCTATATCTGAATCATCTGGTGTGCTTAATACTTGGTTGATCATATTTATAGATACAAATTGAAAATCTCCAATCGGCAAATATGATGACAATGCTGCACCATATAAATTATTGCAATCAACATAAAGCAGTGATGAATCACCAGGTTCAGCTCGTGCATATCTGGTAGGAATTACTGCTACACCACCTCTTATACCTTGTTCAAACATGAGATATATGTCAGGGTCTGTGATGAGTTCCAACTTGACTTTTGTCATTTTCAACATAGCTGTCCAAGATAAGCTTGGAAAACTAATAAAATTACAAGGATCGAGTCCATAGTGATGAAGCATTGTGCTTCTAAAATTTTCAAATACATCTGCTAGTAGAAGAACATCACACTTGTTGTATAAATCTTGGTATTCTCCTAATGTTTGACAGTGAAAAGTATTCCACACATTTTTCGCATGATCATAGTCATCTTGATTTATTTGACTATCACTCAACTTATTGAAAAAAGCTTCAAGAGGAGGTAGTTCTCTATCATTTTCAAGTTTTTCATATGAATCTATGTATTCATAGGGGAAAATACCTTTTTTACAGACCAATTTGAACTGACTTTCATCTGGAAAGTAATGTTTCATGATTTTCATATCTTTTTGATCCAAAGTTGATGCTAAAGAGTCAAGAGAAGCATTCAAAAACTCTAGAGAATCTATAAAATCAATGTTTCCCAAACTAAAAGTCGAATATTTCTCAATGGTCATAGGTATACACTTAAATTGGAGTGATGATCGAATGAACTTTCCAATTTCTGTAATAATTAAATGTCCATCAAAGTTCTTGAGATTGTGTAATATCACAGAAATTCGTAATTTTGATTGATACGCTGCATTACATTGACGATGAGCTGCTCCTCTAAAGCGACCTGGTGTATTACTAGGTGTAGGCTTTGTGTGAGGAAATTCAAAATGGCAATGATCTGCGACACGAGACATCGGATGATTTGAATCTGTGATGTTTAAGTCAAATGATTCTTCACAAATATGACAATGTGTTGCTTTTTTGTAACGTAGTCTATCTTCATCTGTCCAAACTATTTCTTCGTGGTCTATTCGTGAATTCGTTAAATCATCTACATCTTTGATTATACTTAAAAGAAAACATCGAACAACATCTTGTGAATTACGGAATTCTCTAAATGAGATTGGACTTTGAGTATCATCAACAATGACATAAGCAAAAGAAGAAGGGGTAAGATTACCATTGATGTTCATAGTCTCAAAGTCCGCATATATTGTGATTGGTCGTTTTATTTTGCTATTGAAATTCTTCCATTCCAAGATTTTGTTATCTTCAGTAGGATATTTTGTGGCTTGTGGTATTAATAGTTTACATCGAGCAACATGGTTATTATAAGCTTGGTTCGAGCTCATTCTGTTTAAACAATAGTCACAAATATACACCTTGTGATGTGACTTTGGATAGAGGACGTGTTTGAACAACGAGTTTTTATTTCTTATGAGAATAAAATGAGATTTTTCTTCTTGAGTTAATAAAAGTAAATTTATATGAAATTTTCGTTCCAGATCTTTGGCTATATAAAGAGGCAAAATAGTATCGTCTTCATATCCAAACACAGAAATCGAAATATTTAGATTCTGCTTTTCAAATTTTTCTATTTGTCTCACTTGCATTGGAAAATTTAATCCATCTAAGTTGATTTCATGTCTCAGCTTCAAATATGGTTCTGGATTTGTATCATTTATGTTATAAATTCCCGCGAGAACACAGTAGATAAAACAGTTATCATCTTGTAGATTTTTTATATTCAATATGGATGGTTTTATTTTTTCATGTTCGAGTCTTTTAGGTGTTGGTATAAAGCTCGATGCAGATAGAGGATCATATTGTGCTATGGACAAATCAATTCTTAAGACTCTATCGAAAATCCAACCGGAACCAAGATTACAAAAAAGTTCCAACTTTTCATTTAGTTTTTCTAAGCTTCTTTCTAGAACAATATTTTCTTCGTTCCAAAAAGTTTTTTCGATGGAAGATTTAAAGACTGGATATGCCCATGATTCATCATCCATAGCTCTCTTATACAAAGAAACTTGAACAGCGAGGTACCATTTAATAGCTAACTGACTGTTTACTTCTTTCTGAATTTTGTCTTTTATAATGGGTAACATTTCTACATGCATGGTTTTTTTTAAAGTCTTCACTCATTTTAAAGTGAGTGAATCTTAATACTTTGAACTTTTTATGGATTGCATCTAAAACTTCACATTTAAGCAATTCTTCAGATGGTATTTGCTCACATACTGATTTGTGTTGCAAAAAATAATGACGGTTTGGAAACTTTTTTCCACATTTATCACAAAATACACTTGTATGATTGTTTATTATTAGATGTTTCCTTAGTTCTTTTGGATTCTGAGCCAAGAAATTGCAATATTTACACTTATATTTTCTCTTACATACGGTTAAATGTCGATTATAGTTGTTATTTTTTATAGTTTTGTAATTTTTACAATAGGGACAGTTAAAAGAATTAGATTTTGGTTGTAGATGTTTGATCAGCATCTTCTTGTTGGTTGTAGAAAATGAGCAAGTGGCACAGTTTAATTTCATTGAACAAGTACGTTGATGTCTCTTAATATTAAATTTCTTTTTAGACTTATAACTATTACACTTTTTACAAATAAATTCAGTTGTATCCATGTGATTAATATCCATGTGATTTTTTCGCATGTGACACTTCATGTGGATCTTTTTAGACGTCTTGTATGTACAATGGTTGCAATAGAGCTTATCTATGCATGTTTTATGATGACGTTTGAAATTTGATTTGTCTGTTGTAGAATACCTCTCACATAGGTAGCACTTCATGATGATGTCTGAAAGATAACAGAAATTAATATAAGTACATAGAGTTATGATTTCTTTTTAATAACACATGATAACAAGTATAGACTTGCACTTCTCTGTAAATGTGACGTCACATCTGGATAGGTTCGAACTTGTTATTATGTACAACAGGTGTGAATCTGAGTTATATATTGTTATTATTTATTTATTACTCAATGTGAATTGGCATTTCCTTGATCTGTTCCTTTTGGCGCAACTTTTCAAATATTTGACGCAAATCTAGGAGGAAATTTTTAATATTTTATTTTTATTTATTTACTTGTTTGTTTACTGTACTCTATACTATTTGGAGGATACAAGTTTTCATAATCTGTTACTTTTGGCGCAACTTTTCAAATATTTGACACAAATCTAGGAGGAAATTTTTAATATATTATTTTTATTTATTTACTTGTTTGTTTACTGTACTCTATACTATTTGGAGGATACAAGTTTTCATAATCTGTTACTTTTGGCGCAACATTTCAAATATTTGACACAGTTTTGGAGATTTTTTTAAATATTTACTTGTTTGTTTACTTTCTGTACTCTCTAGATATCTCTTTGGTGGATAAAGTCTGAGTAAATAGCTCTTTGGATCCTGAATTTTCTGATTTATTTATTAATATTTTTGTGAAAATTAATTATTTATTAATTTAAGCACTTACCTTTAATTTTTTTTGCGTACTTCTTTCTTCTAAGGCAGGATGAGGATCTTCTTTACTGGTCACTTTAACACTAATGACTTTTGTTGTGGTACAATGCTATTTATCAACTCTTTAAAGAGAATCATGTTTTTAAGGATCATATTTGAGCTCTTCCTCCCAACCATATAACCGGTAATTTAACAACGAGAGTCGTGACAGAGTCCCTAGTTCATAGAAAATCCACTGGAAGCGTAAATGCAGAAATTAATTTTGACACGCGTTGGGATCGAACCCACGACCTACGGATCGATGTGCCAATGACTTAACCACTATGCTATTCCTGAGTTGGATAATATATGCACTAATATCAGCACTTGAATGCATCATGTGCATGACCTAGATCTACTCTCGCTGGCTCGCTCACTGGCTTTATCTATCTCTCTCTCTCTCTCTCTCTCTCTCTCTCTCTCTATACCTTATCAGTCTCGGTAATCATCGGAACACTTCGGTGACGTAGGCGAAGATTAGAAAATCACCTAGTCAAAAAGTCATTTTTTTTTGCTCATCAGCTCGGCTCAAAAGATGCCCCACATAGACTACTACTGTTTTATTATATCACAATTTTTGAGGGGAGCGCAGAATTATAAGACTTATCCGGTTTCTTTCTATTATTGTGTACAATTTGCCTATATTTCCGCCATTGGTCGCTGCTCACATTAAAGCAGCTACTCATTTTCCCTCACGAGGTATGAGTGGATCCCGAAGACCCAAGCATAGAGCAGAAAAAATCCTGCCCCGCTGGGGATCGAACCCAGACCATGCGTGCAATGCCTAGTGCGCTAACTCACTCTACCACGGTGACTACGTGATCAGAATTAAGTTAAGATTGTTGCCACACGAATTTACTTTTAAGGGCGAAATTAAAAGACAACATCAATAACTTAAGTCATTGCTAAGCGTCGGTTGTCCCTATCTTGCACAGTACACAATCCGTGACTTAGCACCACAGAGGTATTACAAAAACGTCTAATAATTCTGCCCTTAATTTTAAATACTTTTTACTGCGTTTTTTTACTTTAAAAGAAAGCTTTTATATATTTTTCCGACCAGCAGTTGAATCCTTGGTGGAAAGTATACGGACGAAATGTTAGACCAAATCGAGATCACAAGTTCAGACCCAAGAATTTTGTTTTCCCATTTAAAACAATACGCGAAATGACTAAACTTGAGTTCACAGAGATATAGCAAAACGTCTATTAATTCCACCCTAAAACAATATGCAAATCTAGACTTGAGTCTACAGAGGTATTAGAAAAACAAAAGGTCTTTTAATTCATCCCTAAAACAATACGCAAATTTAGACTTAAGTCTATAGACGTATTACAAAAACAAAAGGTATTCAAATTCCACCCTAAAACAATAAGCAAAACCTAAACTTGACTCAAAAGTGTCTATTAATTTCGCCCTCAATGTAGATATAAACGTGCTGTCCTCTTGTCTAACTAGGATCGAGTAGACCTTGCTGAATATGAAAATTATACAGAGCAGATAATTTTCTAGCCATGTCGTTCCTGTAGCAGATATTTTCAATCCAAAAAATCCACTTCGCCGGATGTCGAACCCATATTCTACAAATGAAGAGAATGAGGTAATTACGTCTTCACCGCAAAGGTCGGATAGGCTGGCGTGCTTCTAACCATCGCACAAAGGACACCATCGATTCTCGCAAAAGTACTTTAGTTCTTATGGAAAACTAATCTCAGCTTGATCGATAAGGCGGGGGACTCGAGACCTGGAGGTCGATAGTTCGAATTCCAAGCAATGACAATATATCATAGCGCACTATAGCCCAAGTTGAGGGACAGTCTGAATTAAAGTTGGACGGTCTCCAGCCAACTTTAATTCAAAGTTGGCTCGTCCTGAACCACATATTTCTATATGCGATCAACCATCATGAGGACTTGAACTTTTCTTTATAAGCCATTAAACCCTTGGGAAACTGCAAGCTAGCCTGGCTTGTAAGGGTTGGCTAGTCTGTTCTCTGTTTATAGTCCTCTAGCGGGACACTGGTCTTCTCCCTGATTAACGTCCCCCAGCCAGACTATAGACAACAGTGATAAAGGTCATTGCTTAGCATCGGTTTTCCCCATCTTTGACAGTACGACACCGAGCGCCACAGAGGTATTACAAAAACGTCTATGAATTTCGCCCAATGTGCGGAATGAATAAACGCTTTATTGTTATACCTCTGTGGACTTAAATTTAGATTTTGCACATTTTTTAAAATGGAAAAACAAATGCTCAAGTCCGACTTGTCATCTCGATTTTGTCTATTACCTGTCACCAATAAATGAGACTTTGTTTTTTGTGTTTAAACAAAGTTCGTTGTAAATATTTATACTTTGTACCCGTCACCTATAAATGAGACTTTGTTTATACTGTGAGACTAAAAGGACTCTTTAGTCTCATTCTTGTAGGATAAACAGAGTATTGTATTGTATTAATCTTGCCCCTAGTAACAATAATAATAATATCGCCTTATTTATACTAATGAGTCCCATTATTCCAGCAGTAAGCAAAGACAATACGACGGTAGGTAAGACGTATTATTATGTGGTCAAAATCCTAAATGGGAGGCTATCTTGTCATGTCCGGGTGAGTTTTGAACCCGCGACCTCCGAATTACTAGTCAGACGCCTTGACTACTGAGCTACCGGGACAGACAGAGTAATAAGAATTCGAAAGCGCGCTTGTCAGTTTGCTTTCAGTGTATCCAGTATCTGATCACATACCTCTGTGGTTCTCTCTCCCGTCATCTCACTGTGAAGAATGACTATCTAGGTGACCGTATTCTCAATCTCCGACTTACTCGGGTGTTGAAACAGGTGATGATTAGGACGAGTCTCTTGTTAGGAGATAATAATATACAGGGTGTACCAGCGTTTTTTTTAATTTTCAGAATTAATTATAGGGGACATTTGAAAATTCCCGTCGAACGGCGATACGAACAAAATAATATCTCATGCTGGGTCCACACAGGTTCAACATGCAACATGTTGCTGCAACATGAATTCACTCTGTGTGGAGGGCTTCTGAACACGAACATGAATGTTCAAAAATTATCCATGAGGATGTCGGTTTTCTACCGAACATCTTTGATCTTTGTTGCTACTATGTTGCACGTGTGTGGACGGCACCTGAACATAGAAACAGAATGGATCACTGACGAACACGAACTGCAACACGTTGCTGCAACAGTGTTCCAATTACCACACATATGCTGCAGCAACGTGTTGCATGTTGCACCTGTGTGGACCCAGGTGCAACATGCAACACGTTTTGACTGACTGCAAACAGGTACAAGTCAGCGTCGATGGCGCGTTAAATGCACCGGTTTTCGTAGGATCACCAATGTTAAGCAACATCCATCGAGGTGAAGACTTCGTGATGCTGGCATTCCGGCCCAACCCAGGCTGGGCGAGGTTAATGTGGGTAGCAGGTTTGTGAGTTTCCTGATGCAGTTGAAAGAGATGTTATACCCCCCAAAAAAAAAAAGTACAAAATGTTACCCAGGTATTATGTATTTCCTTGAAAATTTTACTCAATAATCACAATACACAAAGACATGAGAACCATTTTCATTTCTTTTCAACAAGTTCAATCTTTTTTTTTTCAAGTGAACTTTTTTTTCATTTTTCGAAAAATTACCTTTAGTCTTAGAATGTCTCCTGTAGTTGATTCTAAAATTTTCTATAAAAACATGGACACCCTGTATATTGTTATAATATATGTATACTGCAATATTATAATGTCCTATTAAGTATTAACGTAATATTCTTGGCGATATTTTTCCGATCACATTTTTCCCGAAGAGATGGTCTCTTTGTTTTCACTTTTTCTAAATTAGTATGGAAAGTTTATAATAAGTAATCGTGAGCACGCCGTGTGGAACTACGGGTTGGCACTATTGGAAGATGATTGATTTGTAATTTTGTATTGAGCGGACATGAGGTCATTTTACTTCCGATAAATTTCTAATATTAGAAATCGGAAGTATTGAGTTCGTTTTTTTTTTGTATAGACAATAACCCCGCCCTTTAGTTAGGACATATGTTTTTATATATTTTCTATTTTTTTTTTCATTTTTATTGTATTTATTGTTTCCATTTTTTTTTTCATTGTTAAAATAATTATTTGTATGTACATAATGTCCATTTATATCTAATAAAGCGTTGTATAAAAATAATAATAACGTCTTGCTCCGATTTCAATTTTTTTCATATTTCTGGACGTTTCATAACCTCCTGAGAAACTTTGGTTTTGAGTCGGTCTGTTAAGTACATTATTTCTTGTAAAGCGCAAATCTCAGAAACTATCTGTAATCTGCTAATAATATTTTTAATAAAATATGATTTAGATCTGATATTTAAAAAAAAAATCAAAAATTCTGTACAAAAAGTGCAAACCCTACTTTTTACCCTACATTCGCTGGAAACTTACAAACTAGCTACTCAAATTAACTTCTTCTATTGTTCCTATAATAAAGTAATTTTGTAATTTTCAAAACTGTTTGATGTTCACGGCTCACTAAGACAACATACAATAATAACAGTAAATTGTTCAAATGATAACAAAATTGTTGGGTGGTAAAAAAATTACAATGTATTTCGTTTAATGAAAGAAAATCTTTTAAAAAGAGAGCATAAATAAATAAGTTTCAAAAAAGGGAACTTACACACAGTAGGAAATTAAGTATAAAAAATTGACATTTTAAAGCAGTGAATTTAAGGCAGAACTAGAATACAAGAAAAGTTTTTTTTTTAATTTCCATTTTCACAAAGTTATCTTTTTTGTGTTAATCACAATCGTGATGTAAAATTCTCGAACTCGCCTTACTAAAAAAATTTCGTACTTGGGACTCGAACCACCGACCTCCAGGTTACGAGTCCAACGCCTACGCCTCATTCATGGAGCTGACTGAGGTCGGTAATTCTTTTGCTCGTAATAATTATTAGAAACACTTCAAGCATAAAAAGCATAGATAATATTTGCAGCCAAAGTAAAATAAAACAATGAAATAACCTAGTAAAATATGGACGGTACAAAAGAGATCAAAAATGTTTTTGTCTTAAAAGTAAAAGAAAAAAATTGGACACTTTTCTAATTCTGAGATATTAGATTTTGTGAGTAAGTAGAGAACTACAGTGAACATCTACCAGAGCTTTAACAAACACAAATGTGTGTAAAAATACACTTAAAATAATAATAAATAATGCCTAAATCGACATATTTTAGTTTGGTGCAATTATTTCAAACTTAAAATTAATATGGCATAGTAAATCAGGAGGAATAAATAGTAGGGTTAATAAAAGCTTGTGAAAAATTGAGGTATTTTTAAAAAAATATCTTTTTTTTTAATTTTTAGGTTTGACCAAAATAAAAAGAGGTCTACAAAAAGCCTTGTAAATAATTCGTCCAGAAATATTATCATCTCAAATTCAAAAAAACCGACCGAAAACAATACTTTCTATACCTTATAGGTAATGGAAAGTAAAAATATATGAGATGGAAAAAATGGGACTATCAAAACAGTTTCTATAACCATTAAAAATGTACATTGGAAGATAAAATATAGCTTATAGCAATATAGAAACGTACTCCTAAAGTTTGATAATGGGGGACTAGAAACAATGTAAAATGAGAAGATAAACGCTATGTACAAAATAAGACTATTTAAGACAGTGAAAATGTTTTGCCTTGTTAATGATTTCGTGGTTACTAATGCCGTATTTTTCTTTCTAACCAAAGTTAACCAAACGGGAATAAAATGAACCAAACTGGAAGCAAGTCATTTTTCTTTTGGAAGAGGAAAAATTTCCACTTCCAAAGTTAACCAAAGTGGAAGTAGAAAATTCTTGCTTCCAGTCCTTTTATAGGTTAAGTCCATTGTTTATCTTTAAAAGTAACCAAACGCATTTTTCTTTCACGAATGACCTTGGAATAAAATGGAAATATTTGGAAAAAACCTAACCAGGAAAAAAAATTTAGTTAGAAAGAAAAATACGACTTAACTGTCTCACTGGAGGAAAAAAATCAGTTCAATTTGATTGAATTTGGCTATTGAAACTTAGTAAATAATGGCTGTTTTATACAAAAAAATATTTGGCAAATAATCTACAAATTCTATCGACTGAGCTTTGTATTGTAGAATGCAGTAAAACACGACCCTCTCATTTTAAATACTGAATATTTTAATTTATTTTCAAAGTTCAAAAAAAAAAAAAAAAAAGTTTTCATGTATGAAATAATAAGGTGACCAAGTTAAATATGATTTTGAATTAAATATTTTTTGTTGTAAATACTGGAATCCTGCACAGTACAACAGTTAAAATAATATGAAATTTATGGAAGACAAAGTAAAGTGTAGGTACCTATTTAGATGTTAAAAATACCCACATATTTTATTTTTTATTTGTGTATTATAGGCCCATTGAAAAATTACTACTTGATCGGTTGATTTATTGCTGATTTTGTATACATTATGTTACAGTTACAGCTAAAAAGGGAGAGTCAACTCCCCCTTGTTAGAGTTGGGTAAACTTTTTTATATGTATTATGGAACAAAAAATAATCTCAAATCAAACATTTTAAAAAAATTCGACTATTTTTAAGATAACAAAAAAGATTGCTGAAAGATTCAAAGCTACAAGTATGTCAATAAGATCATATTGCAAAAAAAATATTTATAAAGAGTCCGAGTAATTTATTTATATTTTGTATGTACAGTCTCAAGAATATGCCATTTTTGGTTTGAAAAACTTTCTGTCAACTTGAAATTTTGTAACATAAAATTCTGGGCACAATTTATTATTAGACATGATCAGATTCACAATTCATTATTTCCTTATTTGAAACAATATGCAAATTCATTCACAATTCATTATCAACACTCAAGTTTGACTTAAGTATTACAAAATCTCTATCAATTTTGTCCCAAGTGTCTATCTACAATCTACATGCATTAATAGAAATAGTCGTGATAGTTAAAATTATACTTGATTTGGTGTCAAGTTGCTAAAATGTAAACCTTGTATTTCCAGTTATGTTCCATTGTGTTCTAGGCATCTGAGTCCAAAGGTTTGATAGTGATGTGTCTCGGAGAATAATGGCTACAGCTCTCATCTTCTGGTGGAAGATTAAGTGCTTCTTCTTCTTTGGCTGAAAAAATGGAGTGGAGTAGAGTCAAAAGAGTTCCAGAGCTGATTACCTTAATCTACAAAAAAAGGTTGGATTGAGTAGAAAGAGTGTTATAATAAGCAAGAGTCATCATACTCACATCATATTATATGTATAGGATATGCAATTATGCATTCTATGTACCAGCTTTTTATTTGTCTTCTTAATATCAAAATACTCATCATGTAAGTGCATTTCAAAAAATAAATTCAAATTTCAACAACCAGTCATGTATGTACAGAACTCTCATTCTCTATCTGTTTTGAAACACCTTGTGATAAATTTTATCTACTTATCATAGGAAAATTTAGTGTCTAAATATTTTATTTTATTTTGAGAGTGTTAATAAGCTAAAATATAGTGTCTATATTTTGCATGTCCAAAATATACTCATTCCTAGTCAAGAAAAATGAATATGAGCATTGACTAGTGATGGCATTTTGAGAAAATAATGTAAAAGATTAAGAAAAGTACAAAACATAGTAGTGAATATAATGCTGCTGCCCCACAAATAATGAATTAATGCATAGAAAAATGTCAAAAACGCTTGCATACGAGTCTGCAACCATTGGGACATTTTCATCTTTACTATTCAAGGTCTAAAACTTAACTGACCAAATTTCGTATTGTGCGCATGACACATACTTTTTCTCTTCTCTCTTTTTATAATTTAATATTTCGTTATTGTGCGCATGACACATACTTTTTCTCTTCTCTCTTTTTATAATTTAATATTTCGTTACATAATTTCGTTACATAATTTCGTCACATAATTTCGTTACATAATTTCGTTACATAATTTTGGTTATGTGCCAGAGCAAAGACATGAAAATGTCAAAAATTCAAATCATCAATAATGTTTTGTATCATACCATAGGCAATGTTTATTCTCCGTCCATAGTTAACACGACAGGTATCAAACAGGGGGCAGGGAGGCCAGAAGCAACAAACAATAAATACTGTTGCTATTACAAAACAGGATATCATCACAGTAATACTAATAGTCATGATAATTCTGGAAGAAAAAGAATAATATAATTATTTATAAAACACAAAACTTGATGATGAGTTTAATCTCGAAGGTAATAAAGATCAATGTAGCCCAAATATGGACTCCTTACTGTATTGTTAACCTTTTACGGTCCAGTGCATGTCCCACATGCAACCATAGAAACGCCGCTACACTCCAGTAGAAAATTCACTAGAACAGTCCTTAAGGTCCAGTGCATGTCCCACATGCATTGTTTTGTTTGTTCATCAGGTCGAGTTGTTTCGGAAAGAAACGAAGCGCTACGGTCCAGTAGATTTTTTCTTTCAAATTACAGACATCGTATACAGGGTGTTTGTAGACGACCCAAACTTTTGACTTTGTAAAAATAACAATTGATCCCCAATTAGCGATATGGGAGCTAAAAATGGGTAAATAATTAGGTATAAAACACTGTTAAAAAAAGGTAGGTAGTGGAAGTACAAAAAGACAATGTGTTGAAGAGGGTCGTGAAATCAATGCTAACAACGCCACCCTGTATCACACATCATCCATCTTTGTCTAACTCATGTCACCAAGTGTGCTAGAAAGAGACAGAGATATACTTTGCAGAGGTATCTTTGACCCTCAAATAAACATATAAAGAAAATAAATTACTTACCACAAAGTAAATTTTGAATTTTCTTTGCTTCTTCTTTACCTATAAAACCGTACAGTTTTCTTTTAGACATTTTTATCACAGAAATAAAGACGATAGAACAGGTACTACACTGAACCAACCTTCCGCAGGTTGCACTGATAATAATGTTTGTTTACACAGCTGGCTTACATTTTAGACACTTTTGACTTGTTCGTAAATATTCTACGGAATATCACGAATCGACTAGAATAAATCTGATAGGCTGATAATTAAAGGTAAATATAAAATGAAATCGAATAAAGTGGAGGGAAATGGGACATGCACTGGACCTTAAGGACTGTTCTTGTGAATTTTATACTGGAGTGTAGCGGCGTTTCTATGGTTGCATGTGGGACATGCACTGGACCGTATGGGCAGTTCCAATTTTTTTTCACTGGAGTGCAAAAGATTAAACTCAGCTTAGACGAAATAAATATTTAGAGTGAACAAAAAGTCCCGTGGGATGTTCCATTTAAAAATTGAAAGTTGATGGCTGATTAAATACTTTTAAAACACCTTGAAGAAAACCAGAAGAAATTCACTGTATTGCCTCTTGAGATGACCTAATTCAGAGAATTAGGTCATCCTAATTCTCTGAATTATTTACTTTGCAATTAATTTTATGTAGCTATTAGGTGGTTTTGTGGTGGAAAATGCTGTAAGCATTAACCTTGCCTAGTGGTTACCTACTGGAGGCTTTTTTATTATTATTATTTATTATGTGGGTACGTACGAGCTGTTTACATTGAACATTTTGGGGCCTAAAGTTGGGCAACATTGCACTGTTCCATTGAAATTAGATTCATCAAGACAACAAGATGAGTAGTGAGCGGGGAGATCATCCGTAGGACAGGAGAATGTTCTGTCTTCTGTTACACATTCTGTTGAGTCTGAAAAGTTGTAAGAATTGTACAGTTGTATTTAATTCTACATATTATTTTCATATTTAATAAAATAATAGTGGCAAGGGAATAGTACCTTTGAGGCTAGTCATTTGGGCTATGATATGGTCAGAAGAGCAAAAAATTAACTTGTCTGTATTATCATAGACTTTTAGTGATTTTGAGAATATTATAAAGACTAGTTTAGTCTTTATTTGGGCTCACTATTATCACTATGGCATAACATGGAGGTTGATTGTTTGTGTCTCAATATTAGGGAATTTAATAAAACAGGGTTCAAGTTGACCCAGCCAGCATCTAAATGGGAAATATTGTGTCACTTCTTTCCATGGCATACCATGGGATGGGCAAGCTACAACAGACCACATACACCTGAAGAAGCTGTTGCTTCGTGGTACATCCCAAATTAATGGGAGGATAACTTGTCATGTGCCAGATGGATTTTGAAGCTCTGAATTACCAGTCCAAAAAAAATTCTCATTAATTTGAGTTTATGACCACATAATAATAAAACTCTGAGGGTTAGGTGGGTGGTAGAAAATGCTTTAAGCATTAACCTCGCCTGATGGTTGCCTTCCACTAAAGTGTTGTTGATATTATTATCATGCTCTTTATCTACACAAATATCATAATCTTTCAATTATTATTATCAATAAATCCACTCACCAGAAAAATGAATCAGGTAGGAGAGCATCAAGATGCCTCCTACCACAATGAGAGACTGATCCATTCTTTTCTTTGGCACTGAGTACTGTGAATGACACAATTATTTAAACCATTTCGAGAACAGACTTTATCTCTAGTTTGTTGGAGTACTTCGGAAGAGGTTGTTGTACACTGTTGACGTTTCGTCACCTGTACAATGCTCTGATGAAGTTTGAAACTAACGAATCCGTAGACTGACAGAAAGAAAGCACAACTTCAAAATTTTAGAGAGGTTTTTGACTCTTCAAACCGAGAAGTCAGTAAATTAAATCAATAGACCTTGATAGGAACGAACGCCCCCTAGATTAAGATTTTATCTAATTTCTTCAAGATCATAATCTTAATAAAAAGTTTATTCTGGAATCTGGATTGCTTTTTATAGAATTTAGTTATTTGCTAATTATTCTGCTTTTGCTATTTTTATTATTTGAAATTTAAAAAAGACACAAAGAAAGGAAAACATGAGTTACCACTGTTGCCAAAAGATATTTTGGATGAAAAGTCCGGCCATGTGAGAAGTGAGTACAGATATAAAAAAGATCCATAACAGATTTTTCTATTTTAGAATCTACCTATTTTCTGTACTTGCATGTAGCTCAAAGCTAATAGATCAAATTCTATTTTCCCCCTGAACATGAACATACAAACAAACAGACTGACAAAAGCAAAAAAAAATCATTTTTTTAGCAATGAATTGAACTTCACTGCATTCGATCAGTTAACGATACTGAAAAAAATTTTGCCAAAATGGCAGGCCCGTTTTACACCCTAAATTCCCAAGATCAAATCAAGACTTTAATTTCACAATTACAGAAGTAAAACGTCTATAGTGTCAATTTCTCTCAGTCGAACTGGTCGAACAATCCTTCAAGTTTTAAAAGTCTTCCGCCGGCAATGTTTATCCAATGCGACAGTTCTTTTTCCGGCTACTTTTTTTCAGCTGGCAACACTGGCACCTCTTTCAAAAAATATTTTTCTAACAACAACCCGAACCCAATGTCCCCAATGATATGATAAGAAGTGATCAAAAATAAAGAAGAAAATTAAAGTTTTGATTATTTTAGCTTGAGAAAAAAGGAAGTGTTTAGGTTTGTATGTAAGAAATTAGGTGTAATTAGTTCTGATTTAGAAATTAACATTGAAGGAGATCTTTTTCACTCTCTGTCTGTGATTTGGCCTTTTTGCCAGAGGCTTGTAAAATAATATGGTTGCTTCTCACTCTAGCTCACTGAAATAATTTGCCTGCAGAACATTCATTCCTGTATCCTGTGTTGGAACAAATAGATGTAATTATTCTAGTCAACAATCAGTTGTATTGTCAAATTTATGAAGACATTTTTTATCTGGTAAGTATAGTTTTATTAAAAAGTATTTAAATGTTACCATACCTTGGAATAATTCATGACTCATCCTTGATTATTGAAACAGATGGTTTCATAATAAGTAATGTTTTTTTCATTAGAAATAGGTACAAATGTTTTTACCTCTGAAATGATGGCGAAAAAGTAGCGAAAACCTCAGTTTTCACCTATTATGTACCATCCTTGCTTGTCTAAAAGAAAGTTATAGCTATTTGGGTTTATCACTAATAATATTGTCATATCACAATTACTCAAAATTACCTTACTCAATATTTACTTTAGGTACTTTTTCACCAAGCTTCTGAAGTTCTTGATAAAAGCTATTAAAATACTGTTGAATAGCTACAACATTTCTCTTGACAAGGGTCTAGTATGGAGAAAAAAAGGGTCTAGTATGGAGAAAAAAAAAATATTAGACCAAGTACAACTGCTGAAATTAAGGGACCTTTCAATCTTACGAATAATCCAGTATGAATAAGTTTAAGTATAAATATTTAGATGTTTTTTACATAAAACACTTTATACCAGATATTACCAGATAACAACGTCGACTTGAGCGGGATAAGACAGAGTAAAAGAAGAAGAAGATGTATTGTTTTTAATTTGTTTCAGACATGGATGTATTCAACAAACTTAAATCTACAGTTACCAGCACAGTTAATCAAATTTCAAGTGTTCTTCCTGGTAATCCAGTTACCAGAGAGTATGACATCACCGGTCACATAGGTAGTGCAGGGCAAGGTATGTTTTATTAAGTTATCAAATAAAAACCCTTTCAATTTGAGTGCTATTTTTTTTCTTCATAATTCAATAATGGCAGGAGCCTAGCCATGGGATATAGGAGTCCATATAATCCTTCCACAACAAAAAGATGGTTAATATCAGTGCTGATATCTCATAGACATGGAATTAGTTATATTTATTTTGTGCAGTAAACATGATATATAATTTTTTTTTAAGTACCCTCACTCAATGAGTGAATTATTCTTTTTAAAAAAAATCTAGGAAAAAAGGGTGGTATAAAAAGGTAGGAGAGAGGGAAAAAGCTCATATTACATGGTTTTTCACTCTCACTCACCCTTCAGTCTATTGATAGAAATTTTTAATTGTACCTTATCACAAGTGATGTTCTCCAGTAAAACTTGAGGCTGCACATTTGTGACCACTCTTTTCTGCAATTGACTTTTAAAAAGTCAATTGTTTTTTTTTTTTTTAAGTATTTGCACACTAAACCTCATATGTATAGTTAAAAAGATAGATTTCAAAGCATCTATACCCAAATGCATTATTTCTTATAGAGAGATTGAATCATGAACAATATTGTACTCAATCAAATGGCTAATTGGTTAGTAACAATAAAATTGATTTTAAATGTTTTCATCCTTGCTTGATGATCAACCATACTTTATTTGTAAAAATATATTTTTAACAAACAAACACTAAATTATTTTGTTTTTATTTCAGGTTTATCATGGAAAATATATAGTGGAACCAAAAGATCTACAAATCAAGATGCATCCATATTTGTACTAGAGAAACGACAACTAGAAAAGTTGGACTTGAGATTGAGAGAAGAATATCTGGCATTGGTCAAGAGAGGTGTGTCACAATTAACAAGACTTAGACATCCACAAATTCTGACTGTTCAACATCCTCTTGAAGAGTCAAGGTAACCACAATCATCTTTATTTTGTTATCTTTATCCATAGTATAAAAGTAGTAAATTTCATTTTACATTCTTTCTCCAAGGATATCAATTGAATGTCTCAAAACCTTAAGAAAATAAGAAATGATTTTGGGACTCCATTTGATCTTGTTGATAGCAGACACATTAACATGAGAAAAAGTAGTTACGTATGTAAATTAATACTAGATTACATGGAAAATTGTGTAAATGATTTGAGAGATGTATCTAACTCTTGGTATTGCTGTGTTACCCATCGAAATTGTAAAAAGATTCTTACTCTTACTTACTTACTTACTATCCTGGCCTTTGAAACCTCAGTCGGTTTATGGCCTCATCAATTTGTTGCCTCCATCGGTTTCGATCTTCTGCGTCCTCTTCGCCTAATTCAAGCTTTTGCATGTCTCTTAGTACTTGATCCTTCCATCTGTTTTTGGGTCTCCCTCTTGGTCTTGTTTCTAAGCTTTCTGTTTCCCAAACATTCTTCATGTTGTTGTCATCTGGTCTGCGTATCACATGTCCCATCTCAATCTTCTACTTCTTATTACTGCAACAATTGGTCATTTTTCCTAAATTTTAGAGGCTCTAATTTTAGTTTTTTAAATCTTTTTAGAGCATAGTTAACAGAATTACAATGAAATCCCATTTTTATTGTGTTATGTTGAATGATAGATCATAATGAGTTGAATTTGAAAATGAAAATCAATGGAAGAAACTGAAAAATCTCAATATATTCAATTGACACTGTTTTTTTACTGTATTCTTTCTTTTGTTTTTCAGAGAAAGTTTAGCCTTTGCAACTGAGCCTGTGTTAGCAAGTCTAGCCAATGTTCTAGGCCATACTGAGAATCTCCCAAATCCATTACCAATTCATTTGAGGAGTTACAAATTGTATGATATTGAAATCAAATATGGATTGATGCAGGTAACTTATATAATAATTATTATTATTTATTTTAATTATGTTATTTGGTGAATGAGTAGTGTGTGATATGCAGATTTTTTACACATTTCTAGATTGCTGCTATGTTGATAAAAATTATCGAAAATTCAGACCATGTAGAAGAAAACTTGAAAAAGTATATTTTTTTCTGTCAATTTTTTTGGACACTAGTTCACAGCTTACATCTTATTGTTTCAGATTGGTGAAGGGCTAAATTTCCTGCACAATGATGCCAAAAAAATTCATCATAATTTATGTCCTCAAAATATTATTTTGAGTCATTATGGAGCCTGGAAAATCTTTGGATTTGATTTCTGTAAAGAACTTGTAAGTACTTATGTAGGATGTATACAGTAGTCAACAGATTTCAAAGAATGTATACATATCTTGAAAATGCTATAAAACCTTATCACAAATGGCAAAAGGAAAAAAAATGGTTTCTCCATCTTAAATATCTCGAATTTAAAAAAAAAATCAGAAAAATTGCTGGCTATTATTTCATATTGATACCTAACGGTCCAGTAAAGTATTGGCCCATTTTTTTGATGTGCTGTGTGCAAAAATCTAACATTATTAGGTCACATTATCGAATGAATGCAGTGATATCTTGTTTGGGGCTAAGTTATCTTGGTACTAAATGATTTCTTTTATTAAAACCCGTTTTCTAATTTCCTCATTTTGTATGTTTTTAACTGTAAACTATCCTCTAACTTGGCCTTGTGGTGGTTGTATTGTCATTTTGTGTACATATTGTCGTAATATTCCATACAACCGATGGCATAAAACTAACGATGTGATTCAAAACAACAGAAAAATGAAGTCGATCGGATATGAATTCAATTTTTAATTATTACTTTTCAAATCTTAAGTACTATCTTGAGGTTGGCCTAGCTCCGTTAGAATCCATTTCTGACCTTTAGTTGTATAGAGTTGACTAAACATCCTTTATATAAAAGAGAAATATGGACCGATTTGTATCTTTTTTTGTGTGTCCGAATTGTTCAGACCAACTAGTAATAGCGAAAAGTTGATAGGTGATGAGCCCAAGTGAAATTAACAAACGATTCCAGAAAATTTGTCCAAAATTCGCACCGCGCCGTAGGCTTAGCCGCAACGCGCCTAGTATTCAATAAAATTAAATAAATTACAACTAAATGAAAAATTGTATTTATTAATTTACTTATTTTTACCAAAGACCTGTAAACATTTTTTTAAATTAATTTTCCCTCCTTTTTTAGTCAGGACCTTCAGACATAAGCTGTGAGATTGGAAACATAGATGCCAACCTGTATAATACTCCAAATTATGATTACCTGGCACCAGAATGTCAAGATCCAACTCGACCTCTTACCACAGCAAGTGATATGTTTTCTTTGGGGGCTACAATATGTGCTGTCTACAATAATGGAAAATCCATCATCTCAGCAGATCAAACGATTTCTCTCTACAAAAAAGCAGTTCAAGATGTAAGTTTCTTATTCTACCATTGATTTTTTTTTTCATGATTTAATCAGAATTAGGTACATTACGAATTTTTAAAAAATCTTCTTTCTTGTTTTGATTTTTTTTCTTTCGTATAAGTTAAAACAAAAAATCCTGAAAAATTACATAAGTTTTATTTTAAATTTAACATTTCGTGGATTTTAATTTTCGCTCATTTTATTTTGGAAATTACTTCGAAACGTTACTTCTGTTCAGTGTAAATCTTTATGCTGTTAGTTTAAAATCAAAACAAAAATTCTTGAAAAATCATGAGAGATGTATTTTAAATTTAGTGGGAAATAATTCTGTGTGTATGAAACTGATTTCATGATTTTTTAATTACAGCTTAGAAGCATAAATTCAAGTCGACTGTCAGAAATAGATGAGGCATTGCGGGATCTTGTTAAAATGATGCTGAACACTAGTCCAGAACTGAGACCTGATAACCACGATTTTCTGAAATCTCCGTATTTTGATGATCTCGGGGTCAAAACACTGAACTATTTAGATTCAATTTTTCAATGGGACAACCTGGAAAAGTCAAAATTCTATAAAGGTATAAAAAATAAATAGTTATACACCCTTCAAAATATCTATATAAAAAAATAGATTATAAATGTGTTTAATAAACTTTGTGATCTCATTGGTTTTTTTTTTTTTTTTTTTTTTTTTTTCTCTTGGTCCAAGTGTTTGTGTGGCGTTTATTCAGTATTCAAATACCACTGTGTAAAATAGTTTTTCATTATTATGTAATAGAGTATATTGATTTGTGTTGTATACTCACAAGGTATGAGTGGACCCCGAATATTTAAGTACAGAGCAGAAAAATTCCTGCCCCGCTGGGGATCGAACTCAGGTCACCATGGGTGCAACCAAGCGCACTAACTCACTCTACCATGGTGACTATCTCCTTAAAAATGAAAGGAGTTTTTGTTTGATGTTTTTGATGCCCATCTGGTGTAGACATGAATTCTAATAATTATCTGGCCTTGTGTTTTTACATAGTATAATATTATTCATCACAGGTCTCCCTCAAATAATGGAGAAACTGCCTCATCGAATCAACACCAACAGAATTCTACCATGTCTCATTAAAGAGTTCATCAACAGTAGCATGGTCCCATTTGTGTTACCCAATGTGCTGTACATATCAGAGCAATGTGAACAGCAAGAGTTCACTCGGGTCATTCTACCCCACTTAATACCAGTGATGAAATTGCAGGAGCCTATTCAAGTACGTGAGTAAAAGCCAGTAGGTTTATTTTTGTTGAGTGGCTCTGGCATATTCATTTTGTAGAGAACAGACCTGTTCAAGAGACATTAAAAAGACAGAATACCAGCGAACCCTAAACAGCCAGATTTTAAAAGCCAAAAGTCCTCATCATAGTTGTTCCTGCACTTTTTCATCAAATCATCATTTTTTTTTAAGTTAAACCTTTGTTATTATGTATGATTTTCAATTTAATAATTATTTACTTCTTTTCTCGTCAGGTTCTTCTAATATTCATGCAAAAGATGGAGATCTTACTCAAGTTGACTCCTCCAGAGCAGGTTAAGTCTGAAGTTTTACCTCTCTTATATCGTGCTCTGGAGTCTGATTCACAACAGATTCAAGAGTTGTGTCTCAGTATTCTACCTTCCTTGGCAAGTCTAATTGAGTATCCTGCCATGAAAAATGCTTTGCTACCACGCATTAAGCGACTTTGTATCTCCACATCTCATATTTCTGTGAGTAATTTAAGAATTTTTTTTTTTTTTTAATTTATTTATTTATTTAATAACAGGATAACATATACAAAGGTATTTTTCCTAAGCTAAAGCTTCTAAGAATTTATTTTAATATTCTGTTGGTACAAAATATTGTACTTTTATTTACATTTTTTTTTAGAATCCCGGGACGGTCGAGCATTTTTTTTTTTTTTTTTTTTTTTTTTTTTTTTTTTTTTTCTCAATATAATTTTTTTTTATCACAAATGAAAATAATTATTTTTAATTTCTTCTTCTTTCAAGTGGTGTCCAAATTTCAACCCTTAGAACAATATTAGAATCGATGTGTTATAATAATGATGGATTTTTGTAAATTTTAAAAGATATTTTAGTGTAGACTTATGATTCATTTTATTTTTGTGTCAACACTAATAATTATAATTGTTCTGACTGCACATTTGTCACATATTTTTTTTTTTTAGTTCAAATTACATCATGCATAAATATTTCCTTTTTCATCACAAAAAAAAAACAATACAATAATAATAATATCACCTTATTTATACTGCCGGATTAAGACTATTTAAGTCTCATTATTAAAGCAGTAAACCCAAGACATATTATTATGTGGTGAAAATCCCAAATGGGAGGAGAACTTGTCATGCCCCGGCTGGGTTTCGAATCCGCGAACTGTGGAATCTTTGGATTCACAGAGTGCCGCCTTTACCACTGAGCTATCTGGACATGTACTGTGTTATCCTGCAAGAATGAGACTGAAGAGATCCTTTACACAGGAACAAGAGTATTTCCTGAAAAAAAGATAGTGACTAGGTATAGATAGTTTGAGACACTCTTGAATCTCTATTACATTTTCTCTTTCCAGGTTCGTGTAAATTGTCTGGTGTGTCTGGGTAAACTTATAGAATACCTGGATAAGTGGCTTGTGTTAGATGAGGTGTTACCCTTCTTACCACAGATTCCCTCCAGGGATCCGGCTGTACTCATGGGAATTCTTGGTAAGTTTTTTTTAACTCATGTGACTTCTCATGCCTATAGATTATATTTTTACTTATATTTTAAAAGCAGAAAATGTTTAATCTTAATTTTATTAAAATACAATATGAAAACCTTGTTGAGATATAATACCATATGAATTTTTGTATTTAATTGCATCCTTCTCTGTTCCCTGCTCTTCTATTTAGTTAAAGGAATCACTCATTAATATATAAATACTCATAGCAACATTTTTTTCTTCAGGTATCTACAAACTAGTCTTGAATCACAAAAAAATGGCGATTTCAAAGGAAATAATGGCGACCAAAATTCTACCCTTCCTCTTTCCCTTACTCATTGAGAACACGCTATCCCTCAACCAGTTCAACTCTCTAGTGACAGTCATCAAGGATATGGTGAACCGGGTTGAAGCTGAGCATCGCACAAAACTCAAGCAGTTGAACTCAATAGAGCAGGAACAGAAGTAAGTGTCCTTTTAGATAGTGTTGAAAGAATAGAATAGATGGTATAAATAATTAAATTTCTATAAGAATGTAAAAACAGTACTATCCATATTTCGCATGGTAAAAGCATGACTGAAAAATATGAACATGCCTCCCTCCGCTTAAATGATGTTAGTAAACAAAAAATTAAAAATTACATATTTATAACATGCCAAAGAAACAATGAATTTAACTATATATATTTCATCATGACCATCATTGTGTAGCTTCGTCGACTATCATTTATTTTATTGATTTTTTTTTTTTTTTTAAACTAAATTACGCCTGTACTAGAATGTTTTCAACAGTATAAATCTATAAATAAACCATGGGGTTCCTTTTGAAGTAAAGAATCTACAATTATGTTTCTAATTCCTGTTTGAGTAGTTTTGGTGCTTACTTACTCTTCGTGTCCGAGCTAATCAAAGTTATTTAGTTTTATATATTTTTCCCAATATCTGTCCACATCTATTCTTGTTTCATTTGCATAAATGAGGTTTGCTGCAGTGTGGGGTTAGTGGTGGTTGTGGTGCCACATTTTTATAAATGCCCAAGTCAGTGAATGGGCGAATGGCGCACACCCTTTATATCTGATAGCAATCTTGTATTTTCAGATCTCTAGATATGAGTGCCTCGTCTGTGATTGATCTGAATACAACTCCTTCGAATTCTGCTGTTGATATTGATCAAATCTTTGGAAGTTCAGTTCCTTTTTCTCAGGCATGCAAACCAACCAAATCTGAACATTCTAATGGAAATGGATCGCTCTCATTTGAAGAAAAACACAGGTATGTTGAAAATTGTTTCTATAGTAAAATGAGTTGGTTACCCCACATAATTAATATGTGACGGTGCAGTAGAAATTTCAAAAGGCTTGCCTTTTTTCATTCATTTATCATTTTACAATTTTTTTTAGCTAATAAAATATTTTAATATGGTAGAATTGTGTAAAATGAAATATAGTTTATTTTGCTTGAGGTTCAAGAGATCAAATTGATTTGTTCTAGCACCTGAGTTTCAGTAAAGATAAAAAATTGAATACTATCTTTTCTCGTTTCCAGAATTATAAATGAAAAAGAAGCTCACCTTCGTTTACAACAAGAGCCCAAGATAGATTTAAGTTCCAAACCACAAACCAACAAAAGTAACAACCTCTTGGATGATGAACTTAAGAAAATGTCTCTCGCCCAACTTGATCGGGTCCAATCTCCTGCTTCACAACAGCCAATGGGAACGATGTCTTCAGCATACAACTACTCGATGCCTCCCATTGCAAATCAATATATTATGTCAAATTCCGGATTATCCGGACAGTCAATGCAACCAGCCAGTATGAAGACTTTGCCTGCCTCTCAATGGTCACAAAACAATTCCTTGTATTCTTTTTCGGATCTAAATCTGTTAAATAAGAATAAGGTTCCAATGAACAGTATGCTAGGATCAAGCTCTGTTATGGGTGGTTTTAACCAGTCAAGTAAACTTAACAGTAATATAAATCCAACAACTCAGTCAGTCAAGCCATTATCCTCTTCTGAAATAAATGATTTGTTGAATTAAGTCATGTTTTTTGTACGATTTTTACCACTTTCATTAACATTCCTAATTTAATTTGTTCCTTTGGTGACTTATCATCAAAGAAACTTTGTTTTTTATATTCGAATAATTAAACGTTACAAAGTAAAATACAATTCTTAAAGTTGTCTATTCATATTATGAATTGGCATTTACCTTTACCTGTTTAGTATTAACTGTTTGAATTTTATTTTGTTTCTGATATTCTGTGTAACCTTAAATTATTATTATTTGTCTTCTTCAAATTATGTCCCGTTTTTTCATCTGACAGAAGGTATTTTTACACCCTAAGTCATTTTTCCAATGCACATGAATTATGAACAGGCTTATTATTGCCACGTTATTGTCCTGAGAATGAGGTCTTATTTTTATCAAATCTAAATGTTTAGCACCAATAAAAGACTGAATTGACTGGGAAATAATAAACAGTGTAAACTGAAGGTTAGTATAAAAGCTTATATTTTCTGCTAACTTTATTTTTCCCTGCCTTGAAATTTTATATGTACTAAACAAAAAGACAATTTAAATTTTCTATTGGTGATTGAAGTAATTTAGTCATAGTTCAATGAAAAATGTAATGAATTACTAGTAAAATCATAGGAAAAGTCACGGCGGTTAAATTATTTGCTTTAAAAAACTTGACCTTTTTCTCAAACAGGAGCTTGCTTGTATCATTATAATGAAAGTGAATACAAGCATGTACGAGTCATTTTGAGTTAATGAACTATGATTAAAAATGTTAGTGAGGAGAAAGAGTGTGAGGTGTGCTCATTTTTAAAACAAAATTTATTTTTTGCAACCACCAATCTCAATAGATTAATTATCATTTCTATCTAAATGAAATTCTCATTTTAAATTTTGAAGTGACTAGTCAAATTATCAGTTATTCAATTGTTCTGTTTCTTTTTAATTAAAAGACAAAAAAAATTATATGTGTCTTAATCATTGCTACATTTACATGCCTTTGTATTCTTATCCTGATTCTGTGTCCTGAATTAATAAAATTTAAATAAATATTATTTATTAAATTTGCAATTTATTTAAAAGTGGCTTTACTTGTTTCTTTGTTAATGTTTTGTCTTTTATATTCGACAATATAGATTTCAGTGTCTACTAGGTAGGTTCCTTCCAAGTCCAAATCTACTGCTTCTGGTTCCTGTATCTTCGTGAAAATTAATCTTAATAGTTATTTCCGATTAGCTTAGTGGTCAAAGAGTTAGTCTGATAGTCTAGAGATCGCGGGTTCGAAAACCAGCCAGGACATGACAAGTTATTCTCCGATTTGTGATTGATCACATAATAATAGTTATGTCTGGGGCTTACTGCTGGAATATTGGGACTCGTTAGTCCTGGTCGGGCAGTATAAATTAAGCAGTATTATGATTATTTTTTTAAGTTCACATACCAGGGTGCACTGGTAGTCAAGTGGTTAACGCGATAGTCTGGTTAACGAGGTAGCGTAGGGATTCTTTGGTTCGAATCCCACCCAGTGCATGATTTTTTCCTCATTAATTTAAGTTTAAGGTTGGTTGGTTTTGGCACATTTTTTTACGTTTGGATGCATTTCCTAACGCCAACGATTCTATTTGATTTAACGTCTTGGATTAGGACGGGGGTTTTACCGTCCATTCGCTGGGAATCGTACCAGCTACCCACATTAACCTCACTCAGCTTGGGTAGGGCCGGAAATGCCGTGTCTGGTTTTTCCTAATTTAATCCTATTTCACAAATTGACCCTTGAAGATGTTTTTAAAAACTTCACTTGAAGATATTTATAAACTAGGTTTGTACAGAGGTGTTGATAATTTAGCTTTTAACCAAATGTACAACTTTGTGCATATTGTACACTATGTACCAGTATCAAGATGCAATTCCCTCAATCTAGATAAAAATTCAAAGATTCAACTATCTTACTCAGGAAAAAAATACAATAAGATATTGGTAGTGTAAAGAATAATATCTACATTTATTTTTAATTAGTATTTGAAGATATGACACAGTTCAAAAAAGATTTGATGAAAGGATAAACAAAGAGGTAAAAGTGATTTTGAATCAGATGAATTTAGGAAAGATGTTGAAGACTGGAAAAGTAAGCATTCATATGAATATAAGTAGGGGGAATTGAACTTGGAAAATTTAGTCCATTTCTTTTTTTTTTTTTTTTGACACAATGATTATCTCAATGTATTTTAGAAATTAACTTGGAATGTGAATACGAATCACTTTTACTTCTTTTGAATATTGAAAATGAAATGCTCTCGGGATAACAAGTTTTTATTCATAAAAAAGTACAAAAAATAAATAAACAAATAAAAATACTTTCTATAAAATAATAAAATGAGAAAAACTGAACATTTACAGCGGTACAAGTTTAGTATATAAAAGAAAGTTTACAAAAGCTGATTCAAAAAGCACAATCGAAATGTGAAACAAATTATTCATTAAAAAAAGAGCTTGCAATAAAATAGAAAAAGAAAGAAATATTTATACGTAATTTTGTTCTTTGTAAAAGAAATAAATAATGAAACTATGCCTGTAAGCTTTTCTAAAACGAAAAAACACAATATAAGAGGCAACTGTATAACTAAACTAACAATTGAATCAATAAAATTCAAACTAAAAGTATGTGGGGACACTTTGATTTGTTCATTTGTACTGAATGTTTGGAAGAATTCACAAAATAAGCACACCCTTTAAGATGGCAGATCTTATGAAAGGTAAGAAAAATATATAGTCTCACCTAATAATATATAATGTAGGTCTATATATGTCCTTCTTGATAGACTCAAATTTAAACGTAATATTATTAATACAATACATGACCTACAACAATGTACGAGTATTATAGCACAATAGTGATTGAGAAATAGGCTGCTGTGTTTAAATCTGACGTACACCAATACTGGTGTCTTATTATTATTAAACTATGTGGCTGCCTGCTGCACTTTGCCACGGGACTAAATTTAAGGCATGGCCATAATGGTAATACAACTATGCTATATTTTTTGATGTAGTTGACAGAAACGTTCTTAGATACGGGCACAACAACTGAAATAAGTTTAATTGTAATCTGATGAAAGATTTAGAAAAGCATGGATAGCTTAACAACAGACACACATTCATTTCATAAGTACTTATGGACAATGATCTCTGTGCATGCATGTTATGGATTGCAGCCTAAACAGTTAGTATTAAAATTTGGTGTACTAATAGATTTTTTACAAGGATACATCTAGGCTAGAACCTGTTGTCTACTTTCATAGGTTCTTGGTGTTATTTTTCTTATAAGTTCTTATACACAATACTATAAAAATAAAAAGCAGTCGTTTAGATGATTCCAATTCAGTGTTAAACATATGTTGTTTCGACAGCAATTCAGAATACAACACATTACAGTGTTCAATTCTTATACCTATCTGGCACATGTACAGAGCAACACAATATTAGAGAGCACATCAGACCAAGGAATTCCACGATACCTATGCTAGCCAGTATTCCTATAAAAACATTCATATACTGGCGCAGGGTTTCCAACAGCTTATTAGAACATCCCTGTGAACAAATAAAGGACAAATTATTAGAAAATTATCTTAAATATACATATTAAAAATGATTTGTATATTGTGTGTTGTATACTTTTCAGCACTCATGACATTTGCATCAAACCTCCTGAACAAAATGAACATAATAGATAATTATTTTATTTTTTAAATAATGAAATATGTACTTAGTACGTTCTTTTCAAGGTAATCCTCAGGGACGAACTCCTATGTCTTTGTCACATGACCAACATGGAATCAAAAGTTATCATATTTGTGTTAATCACTTTTGTGATGTCAGTCACAACTACTCTAAACTCGTGCTGCTAAAATTTAACCTAAATTTGGATTTGAACCACCGACCTCCAAGTTACAAATCCACCACCTTAAAGATCAAGCTACTGACGTCGGGTGAAAAAAATTTTTTCTCATTATTTCTAGTAAGTAGGTTTGTCTCTGTTGGAAGTACAAAGCTTTCGAAAGTTACTCTAGGTCTACACCTAACATTGAGGGTTTTAAAATCACTAATAATTTCCCCCTGACAAAAAAAGGAAGCTCTTTATTTTGGTGTTTCTCTCAATTCCAGAATAAGATGTTGTCTAGAGTTTTTTTTTTTTTTTTTAATATTTAGTTTTAAAGTAAAACATAGTAATCTTAGTACTGGAGCAGAGCCAGTAAAAATATAAATCCCATTGTTCCAAGTAAAACAATTGAAAGAGCATGACTCAGTTCAACTTACATCATGATAAATTGAAGGAGATATTGGCATAGAATATTCTACTTTGGTGATTTTCTTGCAAATATCTGTTGCAACCGAGCAGCAGCTGAGAGGAATCTTGTAACTAGAGGGGGTAGAACTGATAGCTAAACCAAGTGCATCTTTTTCTGGTTTGTTGTTGAAACTGCTTTCTGCCCAATCAGAAGGACCATTTGCTCCACAACAACTCAGCTGAAATGAGACCATAAGATTAGAAAAATGAAAATGGTTAACCTAAACATGTACAAACTCTAATATATTTTTGAGTATTAGTTTTCAATTGAGGCGTGAAGACATTTTATTTTCCGTGAGATAGTAAAATTATTCTCACTTTGGTATATTGCAATTTATTATTTCTTTTTCATAATTCACATCTACAAAAATAACTATGTGTGTGGTTTTATTGTGTTGTTATGTCACAACTGTGGCAGGTAGTTGTAATGCTCCACCACTGGTTGCTATCAGACAATTTCCTCATAAGATATGAGTGGACCCTGGACATCCAAGTACAGAGCAGAAAATGTATATTCTGCTGGGCATCAAACCCAGGTCACCATGCATGCAAGCCTAGTGAGCTACTCCACTTGGCCATGGTGACAATTAACAAAAAATAATGAAATTATAGTTACCCCTTCTTGAATTGCATCAAATGTAGATGTTCTTGATGAAATCACTCCATACTCATGGCGCACAGTGCTTGCTACATTACTCTGAATCAAGGATTCTAGCTGATCAATGTTGGTGTAACCCCACACAACTGCTGAGATTTGAGCCACCAAAACAACAAGCAGGAAGCAGAAGAACTGGAATGTAACAGACAATAATAAACAAATTTAGATGGTTGACCCAGGATAATAACAATAATATTGTACATATAAAATTTATATACTTATATAAAGGTAACAGTAAATAATGCTACCTGTGTAATGGACACACTGCCTTTTTCTCCAACATGGAGGTAATTTTTTATTTACTCTAATCAGGTGTTTTACTGTTTTATAATAAAAAGTCATGAAAAAAAAAAAAAAAAAAAAAAAAAACAAACATACAAGGTAACAGTATAAAGTAAAAAGCAGGGACATTAATATAAGAAGTTTCTTCCTTGTAAAACATAAAAGTGACCTAAAGTATTTAAATACTGTCTGTGAACAGTAAGCAAGACTAGGTTTATTTTTTTTTTACATCAAAATTTGTATTTATAAATCTTTAATGTAATAATAATGTATATTTATTTTAGTTTTTCATTACAATTTTTGTGGCTCTCTCCCTAAGGAATTCTTCTAATTAAAATTTAGTAATTAAAATTATATTATTGCCATATTATGGTGTGCTTAAATTCACAAAATAATTACAAAATTCCAAAATTATGCTCACCAAGATCAAAGTGTTTCTTGATTCTCTGTAAGCACCACAGCAGCCCAAGAAGCCAACAATGAATAGAAGAAGTCCCACACTCAGCAATAGATACACTCCAGCATAATAGTTACTTTCATCTTGTGCCATCCTCACATAGAATGTTGGATCCGTAAGCATCCATAGTGATAGGACCAAGATTAAGAGTCCAGTCAGCTGAAAAAAAATAAAACAATGTTTTTTGTAATGAAGTTTTCTAAGTATCTTAAGAAACATATGTGTTCATAAAATCCAGCTACACTTGAACATGTGAACGGTTGGAATTTGGGATGTTGAAATTTTGAATGTACGCCTGTGAGTACCACCTATCCAGGGATGGTGAATTCCTGGGAATTTATTTATTGGAGAATATTCCTGAGAACATGGGAATTTATTTAGAAACAGAAACCACAATTTTAAATGATAATTATGTCACATTTAACTGGTCCTCACTTTTTTTTTGAAAAATACTTTAATTCATTCAATTCAATTGATATGTTTATTGTGTTGTTTAACATAACATTATACCTACACAATTTACAAAACAATAAAATTAATTTTTTATACTATACATACAATGTACCTAAAACTTAAAAACTAGCACTATCTAATAACATTATTTATGCTAACTAATTACTAAGTCAATATTTTTCTCAAAAGCTGAGTAAGAGGCTGATAAGTCAAGTTCATTTTTTAGTGTCAAGTAACACTTTAAAAGTGAAGATAAAAAACAATGGTCTAAAGAAAGGGTTTGGTCTCATTGAATATTTTAAAGTTGTTCCACCTGGTGGTCTCTGAACCTTCTTGAATTATATGGTAGGTATTTAGGTACCTACATTATCATGATTTATTCAAATAAGCTGAGTGAGGGCTACAGTTCACAGAACAACTTGTAAAATAAGTATATCATGATTTTTATTTTTGAATAATACTAATGGGTAAATTATTAAACCAATTGATGTGGGTTGGGTATTGTCTTCTGTGGGCTCAAATGTCCCAAAAATATTAGACAACAACTAGGGTGAAATTTCACTTATGGTCAACAGATGTGTGAAGGTTTTATTGGGGGGCCAAGCCCTCTTCTCTTTTACACCAGGGAGTGCTGTAACCCCAGTCAAAAATAACAAATTGGAAATTTCACTTGACCCTGACCTTAAGGATGTAAAATATTTTATTGATAATTTGTAAGTAGGTATTTTTTTTTATTGAGTATTAATTTCAAACCATTCTTGACAATTTTGTTTCAAATCTTTGCTTTTATAAATACTAATTAGGCAACTAAAATGTTGTCACCATTATAAATTGGGAATAAAATTTAATCATTTAAAAATGCAAATATTTACAGGTTCTTTTTTTGAAGAACTAAAAGCCTCTTCAGCCATGCAAAAAATTAGATCACAGGGACAGTACCTTCATTTGAAAATGTCTTCACAAAGTTTATTGCAAAGTAAACTAGAAAGAGCCAATTTTTTGGTAGGTAGGTACCTATGTGTTCATTTTCTAGTAGGTATGCTATAATATGATTTCATTGCTCAGTACTTACCCAGAAAATGAAGTTCATGAGGAACACAAGATATTTGACCAAAAGATAACATCCTTTCAAAGCCATGACTAGATGAAACTTCAAGTGAATCAATTGCAGTTGAATTTAACCAAAAAATACCTAGCTGTAGGTATTAAAATCAATGGAACTGTTCAAAGGTCATGGGGTTTTGAAATGTTCTAATATTCATTGAAACTTTTCTCGATGATTGGCACACTGAACTTATCAGCGCTTATCACTTCTTTGCTATGCAGGTAGCTTTCTTTTTATTCCTCAAATCAGGAAAACATTCCAATAAAGCACAAAGTTTTGCAACCTACGTTAAACTTGATTCAATCACTCACTAAATCAATAACGAATGGAAAAGATTATTCAAATTAAATATTAGGAGAAATTAATAAAAGTATATGTTTCACTCTGATTTCTTTAAATTTAAAGCTAAGCTAACTTGCTTCTGGAGAAATGCAAACTCGTAAACTTTAAAATCTTTATAAATGGTTGTAAACAACTTGGCAGTTGCGACTTGCGACTCAACTCGGCTACTCGCTCCACTGATTTGAAGACTCGCTACTCGCTTCAAAACGAAAGAAAGGCGGAATATTGAACAGTGTTGTCAGACGACTTTCGTAAAAATCTCTAAAGGGCCGAATTTTAAAACAGGAGCTGTGACTGGTTGAAACTCTGACTTGAGGGTGTATCTGGCTTATCTTAACTATTGTACTGTTTCATAACTTGGCCCTTAGACTGTTCCACCAAAGTAAATGGAATCCATTTACCAAATTCCTTCTCACTAAAGGCTTTTCTCTCTTTCTGTAAATGGTACATTTAATGCACCAGTTCTGGTGAAGACAAAGTAAGACCACTGAAGTTAAGCTAAGTCGAAAGAAATTAAGGGCCAAATTATCAAACAGGATTAAAGTTAAGCTCAAGTCGGAGTTTCAACCAATAACAGCTACGTATATAGCTGTTGTTGAGTTGAGGGACGGTCTCTCTTACCTTAAGTTTAATCTTGCTTTATAATTTGGCCCTCACACTGAGGTAACCCCGACGAATGGAGAGTTAACATAAAAAATATTAGCAGTAGATAACATAGGTACACATGATTTGATGACTTCATTCCATATTCATAACACAACTCAGTAAGCACCTATTACCTACTCTCAAACTGCATCATTCGCATTTCCGCTTATAGGTAGGTTAGGCTGAGTTGTATTCATTGATGACTCATGAGTGAAATTGCATGCGTTTCATTGTACAACGGAATATTAGTTACTATCGGTCACGGTCAAAAGGCATAATAATAATTCTTATAATTTTAATGCTGATGAATTGATAATAATAATACATTATAATCACGATGATAACACATATGGTTGCTGTTAAGCTGTTGATCTTGAGTCATGGATAGATAAAAGAGTCTCTTGTGAGTAGAAATGTCCCACTAGATGAAAGGTATAGGTAACTAATTATGTGATTCGACTAAATATTTTCAGGCAGAGATTATGTTTCAATGTCAAGACGTGCTCACTCACTATTTAGGAATGTTTCATGAAAACAATCTTCCAGACCTTCAAGTGCTAGTCCATTATAATAACTGCCAGCGTCGACGGCGCGTTGAATGCACCGGTTCTCGTAGGATCACCGAAGTTAAGCAACGTCCAGCGAGGTGAAGACTTCGTGATGCTGGCATTCCGGCCCAACCCAGGCTGGGTGAGGTCAATGTGGGTAGCAGGTTTGTAAGTTTCCTGCGAATGAGAGAGTAAATAATAATAATACACCAAGATATAGGCTAGAATAGCCGTCTTCCGTTAAAAGAAATTGAAGAACTTGGTGCCCAATCAATAAAATAAATACTACTACGGTACACTATTTGGGAATGTTTCATGAAAACAATCTTCCAGGCCTTCAAGTGTTAGTCCATTATAATAATAAAGCAAGGATTGAAGTGAAAGTGGACCACAAGAACAAGATCACCCAAGATCAACAAAGTGATTCGGTTGGGTGGAAGAGAAGACGAAAGTGCACGAGTGCTGACATAGCTATAAATTAATAATAATGTCGTTTGTATCGTGTGGGATATTCTCGCGATGGCTAGACACTTAGCGCGGGATTTGCCTAGGGGTTGGTGCGACTTAATTGAGACCATCCTACGCACGAATCCGCATGAGGTATTGAAATATTCCGTCAGTTTTAATTATCCTCGCCGTCATAACTTGTTGATTGATTTGCGATGGTTTCAGTTCAATCTTGACGTTTATGATACCCACAAAAAAACACGACCTAACTATGGTCTATAGTCTATACATTTACCAAAAAGAAAACGACAACTGCGGGATATGACTTTTATTTATTTATTTATGTGAACTGGTGTATACGTGCACTGGTATATACGTGCACTGGTAGTCAAGTGGTTAAAGCGCTAGACTGGTAATCCAGGTAGCGTTGAGGGACAGTCTTAACTTAAATTTAATCCTGTTTTATAATTCGGCTCTAGGGAGCTAAGTATCACCTGTCCCCAAAAATTCCTAATGTTTTTTTCTGTGCAAAATACTGTTATTTTACGATTTTACCTCGATGGGATAACAAGAAATTCCGAACTTATTGCATCTCAGTAAAGAAGAAGTCCGACGTTTTATTTAGACTATAGACTCAAGTTATGCGATAATGTGGGTGGGTTGAGTATTTTGTTATCGAAAAAAAAAAAAAAAAAAAAAATTAACAGATTGATAAAGAGGTGTGATATCAAAATATCGCGAAGCATGGGCTATCATCATAGGTAATCTAAACATTCAAAATGTATATTATACAGTCGAACCTGGATATAATAATTATTTGTATTTTATACATGTCTGTCCCGGTAGCTCAGTGGTTAAGGCGGCACTCTGTGAATCCAAAGATTCCAGAAATCGTGGGTTCGAAACCCAGCCGGGACATGACAAGTTATCCTCCCATTTGGGATTTTTACCACATAATAATTTGTCTTGAGCTTACTGCTGGAATAATGGGACTTTAATTGTCCTATTCGGGCAGTATAAATAAGGCGATATTATTATATGTCTTTTTATATCTAATAAATTGTTTAATAATAATAATAACACATTGTTCAATAACAGAAACAGCTAGGTTACCTATTGTTTCATATTTTCTATCTTTAGATGCTGCATAGTTGCATTCTTGCTGTTACTCTAAAAGTAAACATCAACACACGTACATATCTTCACTTGAAGAAATAAGCAGACGAGTCCCCTGATAATAAGTTTGAAAATAGGAAGCAGGAACTGAGAATGGAAAAATAAACACTCTGTGCTAAATATAAACGCTCACTTTGTAATGAGTTGATTAGTAAAGGGGGCTCAAGACAAGAGAACCTCAGGGCGTCATACCTGCCCGCGTTAACAATTTTATCTCTCTTCTTCTAGCCAACCTCCGTGGCGTAATGGTTGTGACTAGTGCCCGTAGTCCAGAGGTCTCGAGTTCGACTCCCGGTTGGGGCAGACTTTTCGAAGAAAATTCTGTCCCTTCCAAAAGAGGGTTCTAGACAAGAGTACCTCAGGGCGTACCTGGCCGCGTGAACAATATCTTAATATAAATTCGGAAGAGAATGCCGTTGGCATTAGCACCGCCCTTGATCAAGTTTTGTTTTATTAATTTAAAGTTCTATGTATGTATATATTCAATGTACTTTGTGAATAAAACTTGATTGAACATGTTTAATAATAATAAATTCTTTTACATTCACTTATTCATAATGAACAGAACTCCGAAATGGCTGGACCAAATGACTCCCAATTCAACACAGAGTCTCCTTTTATTTTTTATCATATTTGTGTTAATCACTTTCGTGATTTCACAACTACTCAAACTCGCTTTACTAAATCTACGCTGAAACCGGGACCCGAACCACCAGGTTACAAATCCGCCGCCTTATAGATCCAGCTACTAAGGTCGCACAGAGTCTTCTTTTAGTATATTTAAGTGCGTACTAGATAAGAAGAGATTTTAAAAAAATCCAAATAGGACCTCACAGATATCAGGGGCAAAAACCTTAACGCGACGAAGTGCCCAGTTTCAGCTAGTTATACAAATTTCATCTAATTTTATTTACATAGGTACAAAATACAAATTGTAGTTATTATAGCTCAACTTGATTGCAACTTACGATTCGCAAGTATGATGTCACGATTACTCCATTTGTGGCTGAGAGACTAAGGCGCTAATCTTCGAATCTCACTCAAAGCAAGAATTTTTCACAATTTATTCGAGAGTTTGACTACATAATAATTCCACCAAAACAACTCTTAAATGGGACTCCAAGTCTACAAGTGGCGGTACTACAAGTAAGTGTCTATTCTCATTACGTTACTGCCTTTTATTATTATTTTAGAAGGTAATTGTGTCCCATTACTTCAGGGCACTGCACCTTTACATCCATGCCATTCCGGAAATGGAAACAGTCGGTCAGAATTTTCCGCTCTGGCCGGGATTCGAACCCGCAACCTCCGGGTCAGCAACCAATGCTCTTAAATCTAAATAGCCTTACTAAAATTATGTTATCTTGGGATACGATCCACCGACCTCAAGGTTACAAGTTCATAGCTGTAACAATCATAGCTCTCAGCAATAGTAATAATTTTGGTTTAAGAATTTTCTTACAACGAAATGCAATTGCGTTCAGCTAGCACCATACTACATGCACTGATTCAGAAAAGGTCACCGTTAGATTTTCCCGCTCAGAGCTATGAAAATCACTTCTGAAAAGATTGTCCCTAACTTTAGTAGTTTCCGAGATATTTGACAGCACCCCAAAAATATTTTCCACCGGCGCCCCCTGCTGGAGACCATAAAAACCCCCAAGCTGTAGCCAAGCTGTCTACAACAACAACAACCAACCTCCTCATCTGCTTGAATTTATTGATCACTAAGATTGGTACGTTCTGAGTACCGTGATTGGAACTGCCCCAAAAAGAGAGAGAGAGAAAAATAAATCAAAAGCCTCAAACAATTTTTTTTTCAAACTAAAGAACATAAATTACAACATAATTACTCAAACACATGTCTGCTAATACACGCTATTAGTTTCGAAAGACACTAGTTACGATTCATAAATTGCAGCTAAAAATATCCTGGCTTGTTTAGTTTAAAATTTCATCGCACCTTGGCTCTAAATCCCAAAACGTTTCAAGAGGTCTGCTAATAGGAATTTATGCGTTCGTAAATATCGGGATGATTTTTTTATTGGTTTTTAGAACTTCTATGCAGACTATTTTTGAATTTCAGAACATTTGAAATCAACTTGTTTAAAATTTTATATGGATCCCCCCTGATGATGAGTAAAATTTTAGACTCAATTGTACCTATTTTCAATATAATGTATTTGCCCGAATAAGTACCGACGAAATTTTAGGAATAGAGAACAAAAGACAATATTATTTCAATCGAAAACACAACATTTATTGAAATAAATAAAGATGCCTTTGTAGCCCATTTAAGTCGCAAAGACATTTTTGAGAACAAATGAAAAGAAAAACGGTTCAAAATATATTTCTGGAATATAGTAACAATATCATATAATGAATTAACTATACCTAGATATTAGGAATCATTATAATTTAAATAGATATAATATAATTAACTGACACATTTTTTTTTATCATTGCAAAAAAATAGTTCTTGCATAGAAAATACATATTATCCTACACTATTTCTTGTATACGAATAAAAAAGAGGGAATTATTGTCCATAAACAATAATTGCACCCATAGTATTTATTTAAGTAATGTTGACTCAATATTAGGAAGGCATTCATTTTTTATTAAAATATATAAGCCGGAATAAAAGAGGGAGATAATTTTAAAATGGTAAAAGAAATGCAAAAATAGATAGGTTGTAACACTAATATACATCCTATGTAGTTCCTTAACTGGTATAATAAAGAACTGTTCATAGAACAAAAAAGAGGTACAGAGGCATAACTAAGGGGAGTTGATAATTAAATAATAAATTAAGTAGAGACAATAACTTCGAATTTTTAAAATAGTATTTTTAAAATATTAGCAATTGGCAACTGCAACCAGATTTGTGGATAAGCTGAGGATTTAAATATAAAAAATAAATTAAGTTGAGAAAATAAATTAAAATTTTTAAAAGTAGTATTATTTAAAATATTGGCAATTGACAATTTCATCAACATTTGTGGATAAGATGAGGTAGTAATTTTCCGACGAAATTTTTTTGGCTTTTAAGTACAGCTCATTATCATCACTAGTTTAAAAATAAAAAGATACGACTTCTCGTTACTAGAGCCACTTATTTCTGTCAATTGCCAATCGTTGAATCTTTTTGGTTGGTAATTTTCTACAGCGTGCAAAATGGGACAGGATAACAGCAAAGTAAAGCGAGAAAAAACACAACCCCAGAAAAAGAAAAATATGTAGCTTGGGTGTCTAAAAATTTGCACAAAACACTCCTTGAAATATCTCGATAACCTGGCTTATTTAAGGGAAACAAACACTGAGAAAAAGAAGAAAAAAGAAATCGTTCTGTTATACACCTATTCTGTTAATCTGTTATGCACCACTTCAAAAACCAACGCATGTAAGAAGAAAAAGAGGCGGTGTATCCTAAACCAAATGAATGATTCTTCTAATATCAGTATCAGTAAGTGTAAACAGGAAACAAGTATACTATACTGTCAAATATGACTGTCTCTTTCTTTGTATGTTTGGCCGAGGTGTTTGATATGGTTGACGAGGAAATATCTTGCTGAAAACAGATGGCTTTCTTCTGTCAACCCAAATTGAACTGATTAAACATCAACAGGTAAATTAAATTTATTATGTTACATAAGATATGGACTCCAAATTAAAAGGTTGATTTTCAAGTCCTTGAAATGTTGAAATAATAGCTGAGTGGAATGATCATTGTAACCAAAATTCGTAGGTTAAACAGTTGAAATGCATTTTTTACACCAAGAGGTGAATGAAATACATCATCAGATTCTTAGTTACAAAAAAAAAAAAAATATTCCAATATCAATCCAGTATGTTTGTCCTCTAATGGACATACAAAATCAGAGTTAAGATATCAGCTACCTTCTAAATGTGCTTAACTTAAAAAGAAGAAATAATGATAGTACCTAATAAATTAAGAACAGTAAAATATGTGAAGTACATCTCAAATCATGTACAGTTATAAAAAGAGTAATGCATAGACTAAATGCTTTGGAGTAAAATTCATTATCGCCTATACTTTACAAAACTAGCAGACTATTTTAAAAAGTGTCTAATTGGCTTACATATTTATAATGCAGTTCATGGCTTTTAAAACGAGGGAAATGCTGGCAACACATTAAATCACTATCTACAAAAAATGGACTCATATTGTCTTCGGCAGTGTATGAGCCCTATTAATTGTTATTAGCAAGTTAGTAGACCAACCCATTACTAAACCAAATCAACAGATTATTCATCAATGAGATGCGGTGTAATGACATCAACCCATACACGAATTTTACCTGAGTACATCACATCTCATCAAGAACTATCCTCAATAAGCCTCTCCTTGTACATCTAACCCTTGGGCAACACTGAACTTTGGTAGGGTGTAATGACTCCACCCACGTTGGGTAACGTTGATGTTCCCATGAGGAAAGCGTCTATCTCTCTCGCGGCAAGTCGTCCTTCGCTGATGGCCCAAACAACCAGGGACTGTCCTCTCCGACAGTCACCCGCGGCGTATACTCGAGGGACGGAGGTCTGATAGGTTTTGTCGACGGTGTCATAGTTGGACCGGGGATCAAGTTCGAGTTCTAGTTCGTTTGCTATGTAGCGCTCAGGACCCAGGAAACCCATGGCGAGAAGAACAAGGTCACACTTGAAGACCTGAAACACGAGATCAGTGTAATCAGTAACAGTATTAACAGAAACATGAGAAGTAATTCAACGTTTATAGATATCAGAGCCTAGAAAATTGTTAAAATTTTACATAACAATTTAATTGTTCTTGGCTCTTACCTCCTTTGCCAAAGGCCTAGCCAATAAGGAACAATATTAGCCTTCTTGTTCTTGGCTCAATGGGTTTTAAACGGGAGGCTTGGGCTCAATTAAAAAAAAAAGTTGAAAAATCTACTTATAGTGTACGAGTATGACTGTTCAAGTATTCATATACTACGGAACAACCAAAGAAAGATAATTAATTTGATAAAACTAACATTTTTCTTTTCCTAGGAATATAAATACTTACTTTCTCGGAATTAGGCACTTCCTTCATAGCCCACCGACCCGTGGGATCTTTGGTCCATTCCACTTTCACAGTTTTGATTCCAGCCACATTGCCCCTGCCGTCGTCAATGAATTCCTTACTCAGGATACAGAATTCTCGTGGGTCGTTATTATGTTTCACTTTGACTTCTTCGTGTCCATAGTCCACTTTGAAAATGCGTGGGTACTGAGGCCAAGGATTATCTTGGCTGCGTTTCGGGGTTGGTTGTGGTAGAATTTCAAACGAGACAATTGATGTGGCGCCCTATGAAATAAAATGAGTGAGTATTGTAATAGGTGTAATATTATTTAATAAGAAAAATATCAGTGAGTTAAATTGATTTTACGTCATCCTGATCAATTACCTACTGAAGTTTTCTTTTCTATAGTTCTTAAAACATGTATTTATCTCTCTTTCTCTCTCTCTCTCTGTAATATCTACTGTCCTAATGCGTATGGCATAGTAATAATAATTGATACAATCATATCTCTTAATTCGTGTTTGATATCTAATTTACCTGTCGCAAAGAAGTGGCTATACAATCACAGCCTGTGTCTCCTCCTCCGATCACAATCACATTTTTATCCTTCGCACTAATCGGGGACACATTTTCGTTGCCCATCTGTTTCTTCTGCCAGGACTCAAGGAAGGACATGGCGAAATAGATGCCGCTTAGTTGTCGTCCAGGAATAGGCAGGTCACGAGGCCATGTTGCTCCAGTGCACAACAGGAGAGCATCGAACTCTTCGTAAAGTTCCTGCGAGAGAAAAAACAATGAGATTTAAAACAAAATATACAACACAGATAATTATTTTGATTTTAAGATATTAGCGGGGTTAACCCATGTTTACCCAATTATTAAATGCATTCCATTGAATCTAGCATCTCGTAGGATCACAGAAGATAAGTAACGTTTAGCGATTTGATTTGATTGATATTATAAATTGTTTAATTGGTTTTTTTTTTACATCATAATAATAACGAGGTAAATTATAATAATGAGGTGAACACTTCGAGATTCAGGCCTAACTCAGGCTAAGTAAGGTTAATGTGGGTAGCAGGTTTGTGAGTTTGCGTTGACAGTAATACCCAGATAAAGACTTGAATTGCCATCTTCATCAATAGTGAGTGAAGGACTTAGTTAATTTACATAAATACTACTATTACTACTACTCTATTGGTTATTTGAATAACATAATCATAGTTATACAATTTGATTGGTTTTTATTATTTATCTTTTAAAGTTATTTTGGTTTTTTTTTCATATTTAAAAAGTTTTTCACAAATTAACCCTATAAATAATTGGACTTACTTTGGCCGCAATGTCCTTTCCTACATTGATATTAGTCTTGAATTCAATTCCTTCTGCAGCCAATAGTTTTACTCTCCTTTGAACAACCTCCTTGGATAGTTTCATAGTAGGAATTCCATACTGTAGCAGTCCTCCCACTCTATCGTTACGTTCAAATACTGTGACAGAATGACCAACCTGAAATATAGTAAAAGAAAATGGTTGTAATACATCACGACTTTCCTTATCCCAAAGAATAATGGAAACTATGCAATTATTATTCTATATTGATATTAAATTATTTCTACTATTAACATTTTTTGTATCAATCTTGTTTTGAACATCTAAGAGAGCATCTGAATATGAGTAAATTTCAGACCAATATATGAATGCTGGGCTGTGCTGCAGTGATTTCATTTTTCCTGTTGACTACAATCCTCTGTATTCACTTTGAAAATCACAAGTAATGAGTAAAAAAATATATATTTATACATATTTTAACAGTATGTACATAAAAAACATCTTTTCCACCAACCTTGTTCAATTGATGAGCTGCTCCTAAACCAGACGGGCCTGACCCTACAATGGCAACTTTTTTGCCCGTCCTATTGGTTGGAATTTCGGCCTTTATCCAGCCCTGCTCGAAGGCGTGGTCAATGATGGCACACTCAATATTTTTGATGGTGACGGCTGGCTCGTTGATACCCAAGACACAGGCGCCCTCACAAGGAGCGGGACAAACTCGCCCAGTGAACTCTGAAATTTAGAAAGAATGAATGTAAAATAATTCCATTATCTTTTTTTTTTTCCTTTTAGACCCTCTCTGCTGGGCCAGGTCGTTCGCGCCGAATTTTATAAAGTCATGTGATGTTCACAGCGGTTATAGTAACAAATATTATTGTGAATGTGATGGTTTTGATTTGAAACTTTAACAATTATCACAGTTTTAAAAATTATTTATTTCCTTTACATTCACAGAATATACAATATCATGCTGTTGTTGTTGTAGCCAGCTTGGCTACAGCTCGAGGGGAGAATGATGGTCTCTTTAGTCAACTTTATTTCAAATTTGGCTCGTATTGAACCACATATTTCTATGTACTATCAAACATCGTAAGAACTTTCTTTATAGTCAGTTCTCTGTTTATAGTCCTCGAGCGAGACACCAGTCTTCTCCCTGTTTAACGTCCCCCAGCCAGACACTGTAAATGTGATCTTTTTTTTCAATTAAAATTATTTATTTCACTTACATTCATCATACTTGATTAATAGCCGCGTTACTCATGTCTGGCTACTTGCTCAAAGAGAGCTTGGACATTCCACCAATTTTAGGGTTTCATAGTGCGCCAGGATTGGTGGAAAGTTCAAGCCCAGCTATTGGAAAGTCCTTGCCCGGTTATTACTCACCGGGGAAGTTATTTGTCTGTAGCAGCTGATTCAATGCTTCGCTCCAGTTGTTGTGATAAATCAAATCATTCCACTTGGGAATGATGTTACCCAAGGGACACCCATGCGATGACTGACAGAAGGGCACCCCACATTCCATACAGCGGGCTGCCTGAATTCGTAGTCCCTTGCGAACATGTTGTGTGGCGTAGATTTCATCCCAATCTTTCATGCGCTTCTCTGCCGGTCGGTATGGAGCAGTCTCTCGATTGTACTTCATGAAACCTCTGAAATTGAGAATATTACAATAAAATAATAAGCAAACTTCAAATTTATTAAGTGTATATCAAATTATAGAAACAAATGGTCTTTGTTTGCATGTCCATAAAGAATGAGTTCCTTTTCAACAGCATATTAAATATGAGTGTAAAAATAACTAGTTTTTACATAATGGAAGACATTTCTATTGATTTTTTACAAAAAAGTTTCATGTAGGTATTTTTAAACTTACCGAGTTTTATCAATGGATCTGTCCACTTTCTTTTTATCAGCTCCCATGACATCTTCAATGTCTTTAACATTGGATAGTTTGAGGCCGGGTGTGTACTCTACAGCTTTTTCTTTGTTCTCTATACCTTCTGCTAGCATCTGCTTTAAGGCTCGCTGGTATTCGTATGGGAAGACCTAAAACAATGGATTTGACTTGTAAAATTTGGTTTCTAAAATAATGGATCAATCTCTCAAACTTTCTATCTAAATTTAAAATGAGTGATTGAAAATAAAATTTCACTCTGACATGCTCTTTTAACTCCAATAATATGAAGTTCCTTATTTAACACCATACTTGGTACACAACTATGGTGCTATTAACTTTTACAAAAGCCTTTGGGGACACGTTTGGATACAGAAAACGACAGTTGAAATATTTTCCTTTTATTTAAGATACAGAAGGTAAAATTTTGTGAAAAGATATTTACTTTGACGAATTGTTTTGCAGGTTCGGGCCAAGTTTTGAGCAAACTCTTTCCAATTTCGGACTCAGTTTTCTCTACGAACTCAACAAGAAGAGATTTCACGAAATCGACATCCTCAGGAAGGTCCAGTGGGAGTAGTTCAACCGTTTCTAAGTTGCATTTCCTGGGAAGCAATGAGAAAATTGATTTAAATGAAATGACATCTACAATAATATTAATGGTATCAATTTTTTATTTATTTTTATTTATTTATTTCAACTTTATTTTTACAATAAACATTTTACAATTCACACAATAAGGTAGGTAGTTATAATATTAAGGATGAAATAAGATAAGGATGAATACGATAATAATGATAAAGGTATTTAAAGTAAGTATAGTTTTACATTATTATGGACTGAGTGAGTAATTTACATATATTATGTGTGTTGTATAAAATTAATTAAAGATCAGGTATTTACACCCAATAAGCTTAGAGCTTGAGCTGGGTGAAAGAGTATAGTGATTTTTGAAATAAATAAATTGAAATAAAGAATAAATTTAGAGTAAAAGAAAAAGAAGACAATTTTTCAAGAAATAATAGGATTAAAATATTAAAGGATAAGAAGAAAAGAAATTAAACGATCTGTAGAGGAGGCTTGTTGGCTAAAGCAATCTCTTTCACTCAAATCTAAATACAGTAGGTTATCATAAATTGATGTAAACATGACACAATGTTCCTTATCTTTAATTGTTCAAAATTTCTGATGTTGACTTCATCTATATCTTTAGGGTATTCCACAGGGTTAATGAATGGTCAAACTTTAGTATTAGGTAAAAATTAGATATCTTTAACCTATTAGATATTACCCTGAAACCCCATAGTTTCTCACTGGGGTTTTCAACTGCGACAGAAAATGAAAAACTAATACATTCTTATTCTTATTCAGCACTTACGAGTATAAGTCATAGTGTTATGGTATTCAAAATATAAGGTAGGAATATAAATAAGCCTCTGTGGCTCAGTGGATATCACAATATTTAAATTTCAAATCATAATCAGTAAATCAGTAGACTATTTACTTACTTTTGGAATGAGCCATCTACATCCAGAACGTAGGCAATACCTCCAGACATGCCGGCGGCAAAGTTTCGGCCTGTGAGTCCTAGGATAATTGCGCAACCTCCCGTCATGTACTCACATCCATGGTCACCAACACCCTGTAATATGACATGAAATTTAATTAAATTTTGAACAATAACGTAACGAAACGATTTTGGGCAGTAAAATAATATTCAAACACATTTGGTGGTTCATATATTGCATGAAAACTATCAAATAAAATGGTCTTTTGAATATTATAATGAAATTGCTTTTATTCATTTGAAATAATAAAATTCATTGAACGTAAAACAAGTTCAACATTAAGTGTCATCTACTTATTCGCATAATATTTTACTTCACTGTAGGACCAATATTTAATTATTCAACAATTAAAACTACGGTGGTAGTTTTAACATCACATGACATCTATGTAGTACAGTTTATTTTTAAAAGTTTCAAAGAAATAGTTTTATCAAAGTTCTTCAAAGATTTCATAAAGTTTTTTCCACTTGTGATATTTGAAGAAAATTGAAATTTATTCGTTATGTTCAAAATAATATATTACCTCAACAACAGCCACAGCGCCAGAATTCCTTACTGAAAATCTTTCAGCAGCAATACCACGGAAGAAAGCTTTACCAGAGGTAGCTCCATACAGACAGACATTGCCTACGATAACATTCTTGTCGGACTCAAAAGTAGAAGTTTTAGGAGGATAGATGACGATTTCTCCTCCAGACAGACCCTGTAAAACAATTGGGAACAAAAAGAAACATGATTTAGTGATAAGAAAAGAGGAAAAAAATGGGGTTGAGTACTACACTGATGTTTCCATTTTGTCAATTTTAGTCATAGAAGAGCAAAGATGAGTTTAATAATGTGTAATTTATCTATGAAACTTTTCCTAATAATTGTATTTTAAAAACATTACAAAATAATTTCAATTAAATTTGATCACTTACTTTACCAACATAATCGTTGGCATCTCCCTCAAGAGTCACATGGACACCTCTGACGAGGAAAGCGCAGAAACTTTGACCTGCTGACCCAGTTAGCTTGAGATTGATGCTGTTATCTGGAAGACCATCCTCTTTGGTTTTTCTGTTGACATAGAAAAAGAGATTTCAGAAAACATAGACCAACATTCACATTTGCCATACATTTTGTGTCCACTAAGTTATTGTATCTATAAAAAGTTGTATTATACTTATTTGAGTGACTTATAAATAGTACTCGTGATACGTACTTGTATTTAGTTTTTTACAAAAACATTACAAGAGGTTGTCTAAATCGCAACTGAGTTCCAAATTTCATACAACTAATAATATTAAAAACATGAGATACAAAAATAATGTATAAAAAACTCATTTCTTCTTATGAGTCCCCTTTTACAAAAGGGGTTACTCTCTAAATAATCAGTACAGAGAGATCCTTTGAGAAAAAAATTGGACTCGTTTAAAGAATATTAGAAAAAGATAATAAAATATTTGAATATACAAATAGATTCGAATACGAATGGGGAATTCGAATATGTTACAGTTCTTTCACTTTTGATTAAAAATGTACAAAATCAGACTAATTGAAATCTTACATGGAAATGTGATAGCTGAGAGTAGATGTAAATGCTCTGCATTCGTTGTTGATAGTGTATGTGAGATTAATACTTGGTATTTCACCTCGGAGTACAGGTTGACAAGCTTCTATCAATTCATTATCCATACGTTTTTCAAGTTGGAAGTCCTGAGGAAAAAAAGTCGTGTTTTAAATGACATTATATTTTTCAAACCATTGAAAATGAGAAAAATTTTCATATTTAAGGATAACCAAATCTATCAGAACATATTCTTATCAGTTACGATCTATAAACCTAGTGCACTTCTTCGCAGAAAAGCAGCTACCAGCATGTATATCAGAACATACCAGGACAGCTGTTTCCAGCTTATTTAGCATACACGACACATTGAGCAACTTTCAATTTCACATTAATTTAGAGGTGGTACAAAATTCAAACCTCCTAGGCAGATACAGCGAAATAATTTCTATATATTGATAAGCCAAAAAATAAAGAAGAAAAAATGTAACGGGCACAATAACAGCTGTTAGTTACTACACGGCCCTTTGATTTCACTAATGTTTCAATTAAGTCTAACAGAATATTATTACCTGTGTTTCTGTACCGGCGCGAATATTTACTCCAGGTCTCATATGAAGAGCATTTTTCAAGAGGAAAGCAAAGTTTAGCATCTTGGATTTAGGGTTGGATCCGGTCTCACGTGGTTTCAATAGGTCGGTTCTTCCAACCAAGTCAGCATACTTAGTAATGCCTAATTTAGCCATGTGTGTTCGAACCTAGAGACATGAAAAATATTCATACATAAATAATATTAAACTTTGCAGTAAATTACTTCAATAGTTAATTTATATAAAAGGTAGGATAATTTCTTTCAATGTTTATCTATTACATCACAAGAAAAATAAGAAGAAAATAGATGTCGTTGATGTTGTTATAGCAGTTATTGAAGTTTGCTATGACTTTTGAAACATTACGTAATGAGATTTTTTTGAAAAGAAAATGAAAATTGAGAATATAAAACTACGAGTATGTTCTTACCTCTTCTGCCAGCATAAATAGATAGTTGATCACGTGTTCAGGTTTGCCTTCGAATTTTTTCCTCAATTCTGGATCTTGAGTTGCAATACCCACGGGGCATGTATTCAAATGACACTTTCTCATCATGGTACAACCCATGGTGATCAGAGGGGCAGTGCTCAGGCCGATTTCGTCCGCACCTAACAGAGCTGCTACGACCACGTCAAAACCTGGAATATTAAATGAAAGTGACTTAACTTTTGCTTTTTATCTACGTCAGAGAGATATTCAATGATATCAAGATACAGGAGGGATTTAATTTGCACTGAACCGAAACAGCTCCTAATGTCCTGAAAATCTTTCAGCTAGAAATTTGGTTGGGATACCATAATTTGGCATCCCAAATCAAAGGATACCAAATCACCTTTGTCTAATCTACCGAATTTTGATCAGAGCCAAATTCAGTTGAAATCTTTAAGCCCTAGACTGGCGACTTAAACACCGCAAATACTGACCGACCTCAGTAGTTTAATTGATAAGGCGGCTTACTCTTAACCTGGAGGTCGGTGAGTACCAATTTCTATATATAAAAAATAGCAGGGTGAGTTTGAGTAATTGTGAAATCACGAAATTGATTACCACAAATATGATAACTTTTATTTAATATTGCAAATCCAAAATATAATTTTTTTTTCATTTTATTTATTTATTAACAATATTGGATTTTTACAAAGGTTCTTTTCCTAAGCTAATGAAAAAAGCTTCTAAGAAAATTACCAGTTCTTATCTGACCATCAGCTTGCAGTACCACCCGCGATCTCAGATTGTTGAGTGCGAGCACCTGATGAGTTTCTGCTACTCCCAGCTCCCAGGGAAGTCCCGCGTTCTTGATTCCGGTCCACGAGCTGGCGCCAGTTCCTCCGTCGTGTCCTGAGATCACAATGTGCTCAGCCTTGCCCTATATAGAAGGTAACAAAGAAGGGAGTTTAAAGAATATCCTTTAAATTTGCTGAGATCACAATGTGCTCAGTATTGCCCTGTGTACAGTAGCATAGAAGGTAGGTAGTAAAGAAATAGAAGTTTTAAAAAAATAATCCACAGTAGTATTTTGTCAAAAAGTGTTAATTATCGAGTGCATTAAGGAGTTAAGGACCCCTAGAAACATAGAACCTTTTTTGATTAGATTAAGTCAAAAATCATACGCCATTGAAAATCAATAATTGTTTTGACTGTGAGAGTAAAGGGACTCTTAAGTATCATTCTCGCAGGATAAACAGAGTATTGTATGTATAACGTATTACAATAATTTCACAATACTGAAATAATCGTGTTGTTGTTGTAACCAGCTTGGCTACTGCTAGGGGGAGTGATGGTCTTCAGCCTTCCTAAGTGGAAAAGTTGGCTCGTTCTGAACCACATATTTCTATGTGCATTCAACCATTGTGAGAACTTGGCCTTTTCTTTTTGAGCCATTAAACCCTTGGGAACTGCAAGCTAGCCTGGCTTGTTAAGGTTTTCTAGTCCATTCTCTGTCTATAGTCCTCTAGCGAGACCAAATAATCGTGATGGTTTACCTTAGCCACTCCTGATGCCACCACCCCTACTCCCACTTCTGACACCAGCTTAACGGAGATGCGAGCGTTGGGATTGGCACACTTGAGATCATAGATAAGCTCCGCCAAGTCCTCTATCGAGTAGATATCATGATGAGGGGGAGGCGAAATGAGACCCACCCCTGGTACTGAGTGACGGGTTGCGGCAATGTCTTTGGTAACCTACGGTCATAAAAAACATTAATTAGGGTTTTAAATAATAAGAAAAAGATTGTCATAGGCAATAACCACACCCTTTAGTTAGGATATTGATTGATTGATTTTATTTATTTGTAATATTATTTTACAATTTATAGGATATTTGTTTAAGTTAGGATATTTGTATTCGTGTATTTTCTGTTCTTCTTGTTTTTAGTATTCTCCATTTTGTAATCTATTTGCTGTCATTATTTTTTTTGTATTTGTCCATCTAATAAAGTATTCAATAATAACAACATTGACTAACATAAAGAGTGGTCATTGGTCGATGATCGATTTTCACTCCTACAAAATAGTCTTTATAGGAAGAACATTATAATGACTTAATCAACCCTTCACTAGTAATTTATTAATAATTAATCTCGGTTTCAAAGGAAGAGGTTTTCTCTGACTCATGAGTTGCATAAGCCTCATGGAGAATGATCTTGATTTTATAATTTTTAAAGCTTGGGGAAAGACGTAAAAGACGGAAAGACGTAAAATATTTTACAAGACCCATTATAAATTTATTTAATTTTTGAGTATACTAGATACTAGTGTCTCTGAGTAAAACATTTAGAAATGAAAAAAGGAACTCACCTTGTATCCAGGTAACTCCCCCCCTTCTCCGGGCTTAGCACCCTGCGCCATTTTGATTTGCAAATCATCTGCGTGAGCCAAATACGAACTGGTCACTCCAAATCTTCCAGAAGCCACCTGAAATAATGAATTCGTGAGAAACGATAATTTCAGCTATTTACACGCAGTAGTGTTTCTACAATCACTCAAACAGAATGTTGACCAACTGAGATGACACTTTGAATACACCAGTTCTCATCGGATCACTGAAGTTAAGCAACGTCCAGCGTGGTGAGGACATGGATTAATGGTTCTGGTTTCGAATCCATCCATGGTCATCATGGCAATCCACGTTCTGCTAGTTATTCTCGATCCCACTTAGGCTGGGTGAGGTTTATTTGAGTAGGGTTGTTTATCTACTGAGGTGATTAAAACTTCGGTCGAGGTATGACAACGAAAAGTAACGTTAAACTCAAATAAAAATAAATAATGTCAAGGTGCAATCCGTAAATTTTCGGATCAAAAAATAGGGAACATAGGCTGGTCTTTCACTTTCTCTCCGTTCTACTTATAGGGGTACATTTTGTCTTAATTGTATGACACTGATAAACCCCTCATATGATTACCTGTTTGATAGATGAACGTTGATTATCTTCGGTTCCGCTGCTCAGATAACGCTCTGGATTTTCTCCTCCCTCTCCAGTGTTTGATTTGGCACCGATCTTATTCATAGCTTTGGCCAGCGTTGTGTGTGCTTCGATTGAGATCGATCCAAAACTCATTGCACCTAAAAAAAAGATAAATATTTAATAAATGAACTCTTTTTGATATTTGTGACACGAATGAAACATCATCTTGCGAAAAAAAAAAACCACTTGATATTTTAGTTCATACTGTTGGTATGCAGTTGTGTGTTATATTTGGACTACTTAATAACAGTCTAAAAAAGCACTACCTATACTTGTAGTCTTCCAATAACTATAAGAGACAATCAAATATTAATTTTTCAAACTCTTATCAATATTTAAAAAAGTACAAAACATACCTGTTGCGAATCGTTTGACAATCTCTGCAGCAGGCTCCACTTCAGCTAAAGCCACTGGTTTATCATTTGTCACAAAGTCCAGTTGACCTCTCAGGGTTGCATATTTCACGCTGTCCATGTTTGACTCCCGGAATTTGTCATAGGCGTTCTTGTTATTGTTTGTTGCAGCTTCCTGGAAAAGAAGAAGGAAAATATTACACACAATGTATTTTTTGGGAGTTTTAACCTCAATAGTATTCACTGTCTATAAAGACCACCCAAAGGGATATGGTCATATCGCACACATAGAGTATATTTTGAGAATTCGCAATTAGCTTGGTTTGGTTTGGGACTTGATAATCATACCTGCAAACATCAAATCATACATCGATAGCAAAGAAAATATAACACACATTTATATATTTTAAATATAACACACAAACTAGTAGAACTTGCCAGGCAAAAAAAGGAAACGGTATAAAATGTTCTTCTAAAATGAAATTCGGCTGATTTTAGATTTCAGTATTTTAAAAGGTTGAAACTTGACCATTATATTGGATTTGTATTTTTGGTGTTGAAACAAATTCATCATTATTACCTGTAAGTTAGCAATAGAGGTCGGGTCATTGATATGCTTCTCACCGCCCGCTCGCCAGTGATAGTAGCCAGGATTTCTTAGCACCAACATATCTGCAGTTCTCTCGGAGTAAGATAGGAAGTGACGATCATAGGCCTCCTGTGCAAGAACCTCAAAAGTTATTCCTCCAAGTCTTGAGGGTGTGCCCTGTAAATTATAAAAGAAAATCAGTCAATAATTCTCGAAACAATATCGGGATGAAAAATAATAATAAATAAATACTAGCAATTGACATCTGGTATTGATTATTCTCTACACTATTGTAGTTTTCGGTTCAGTTAGTGAATCTATTTGAATTTTATGGATCATATCCTTTATAGGTTTATATTGAAAGTAGTCTCTCTATCAAAGCTCAATTTATAAATTCAAACTTCTAGCATTAGGTTCATTATGATTACCACTATGTTAATGGCAGATTGCCGTATATTGTAATATAAATAGATAAATTATGAATATACCATAAGCTGAAGAGTTCTTCACAGAGCCTGCTTACATGATTAGTTTTCCTACTTGATCAGATTTTTTTTTTTTACGTAACCATTCAATGAAGTAGTGAAGTTATTCTTGTAAATTCAAAATAAAATACATACGCTACAACATATATTTATTATTATTAATAGTAATAATACTGGACGTATGTCATGCTTTTAATATAATTAAATAAAAAAGTCAAATATGTGCTTCTTTAAATTATTGTATTTACCTTAAAACATTTATTGATGACTTCCTCTGCTAAGCCAACAGCTTCAAAGATTTGCGCACCTTTGTAGGACTGAAGAGTAGAAATTCCCATTTTTGCCATGACTTTGGAGATACCGATTTCCATTGCGTCGCAGTAGTTCTGTAAATAAAAGAGTTCGGATTTTAGAGTTTTTGCTTTAGGTAAGTTTATTAAATATTTCTCAAAATAAAAGGGGGGTTTTGATATTTACATTTGATAGATATTGCTTTTAATTATTCTCCTAAATATAATTGGTAATATTATATAATATTTTTTATCTAAATGTTGCCCACTCACCAAAAAGTACAAGTACTTCAAAATTGTAAGCATTTCGAAAAGTTGAAAATAATTACCAGCGAACTGGTCCACTTAGGATACATTTACTCCACTTCCGTTTTAAAGTCATAGATCCAACTAATGAGGTTTCTAGGTTTTTACTCTAAAATGAGATCTATTCTGAAAATTAAAATAGTTACCTCGTATAAGATTTTATCAGTGAAAGATGAGTCCAGCACTCCTTCAGCTCTTAAACTCTTGGCCATTTCAAAGACAAGGTAAGGACAGATAGCATCAGCACCATAACCAAGAAGCACGCACATATGATGAACTTCTCTGTAAAAAGAAAGAAACAATTAATGTATCTCAAAACAGGTTGCAAGCTTCCAAAATTTCTACTTTTTTTTCAATGCTCCCTGCTAAAATGGTTCCATTTGTTTGGGTGGAAGAGATTGCCACAGGCAATAACCCCGCCCTTTAGGTAGGACATTATCGTTATTTTCTTTTTTACTTATTTATTTTGTCATTTGTTTGTTTTTTTTCTTCTTAATTTTATACTGTTACTATTGTACTTTGTCCTCCTAATAAAGCTTAAAAAAAAAAAAAAAAAAAAATGATGAAAAATTGGTCCCCATACTTCTATTTGAATTACCTCGCTTCTCCGGTTTCTAGGATAAGACCCACTTTCATTCTCTGACGTTCTTCAATCAGGTGATGATGGGTAGCACCCAGAGCAAGGAGGGTACTGACCGGAATCCTGAAACAATTGAAATGGGAATAATTAAAAACTCAGACGGAGAATCCTTAAGAATTGTATAATATTTTAAGGAAACATGTCCGACTCTAATAAAGACAAAAAATACTTACTACCTAGGATTATTAGATTTTTTTAGGAAAGTATCATAAAATAATTCAAAATGCAGACCACACCAAGACATGGTGCAGCAGTATGGATTTTTTTTAGAAAATTTAGAGAATTTTTTTTAGACGATTTAGAGAATAGTATAAACAATCTATTCAATTGTTGATATTATTTTCAAATCAAAATAAAATTATTGTTACATAAGTAATAGAATTATTGTTAGACGTAATAAAATATTTTTTTATAGGCCTAAATAATATTTGACGTTTTGGTGACATTGGACACGGAAAGTAAGTAAGTGTGGAAGAGAATGCGGTAGGCATTAGCACCGCCCTTGTTCAAGTTTTGTTATATATCTTGTATTTGTAAATGTATGTACATAACATCTATTATGTAAATAAAACTTGATTGAATTTGTTTAATAATAAGAATAATAAGTAAAGTAAGTACCTGTTAGCTCCAGCTTCTCTGTCTGATAGAATTATCATCTGATATCCTCCTTCAGCTGCCTCACATGCTTCCTTGCAGATTCTGTCAAGAGCTGTAGCAATACCAGATGGACCTTCTCCTTTGTCAAAAGTTATATCGATGACTTTTGTCTGTAAAAAAACACAACCATTTTGTAAGCTGGGTGCTCAAAACTTTTTTTTTATCTTGAATAAAAAATGGTTTACCTCTTCTATAACATTATAAAAATGCAGCGAAGTAAATTGTGAAAAATGTCTTGATAATCAGATAAAGATCGTTAATTAGATGTTTTTTTATTGAATATAATGCAACCTGACCTGAAGATAATGTGTAGTTAATATTAACTACACAAAACCAAAAAAGTTGAAAAAAATTGCATATCCATTTATTACTCTACACATTTTCACTTGTTTCTCTGCTAGGGGAAAAAAAAATATTTAATTATTTACTGACTGAGTAGAACTTACTTTCCATCCTCGATGGGTGTTCAAACGAATGACTTCTAAATCGTAGAGGGACAGCAATGGATTCGGAAGGAAGAGTCGGTGACATTGTTTGGCTGAGGGTTCCAGTATGTTAGCCTCAGGACCAATGGGACACATCAAAGACATTACTACTTTTTCCCGGAATGGATCAATGGGAGGATTTGTAACCTGAAAATAAAAAAATTAAGAAAGAAGATAAATAAAATCTGGGACAGTGATTCTAAATTTACAAACGAGTATTTATTCCATTTGATTTTATTCAAAGGAATTTAAAAAAAAAATTAATTTACGGATTGCGAATCCATTTATATAACACGCGGACCTATAATGCACCTACTTAAACTATAAACTAAATATAAAATTATTTTGTTGTATTATCCAGTCGTTTCCGAGATAATCAAAAAGACGGATTAACTCGGAAACCATAGATGTTGTACGGATAGAGCATTTACCTGTGCAAATAGTTGTTTGAAATAATCATACAACAATGGTTGAAACTCGGACAAGCAAGCTAGAGGAGCATCATTTCCCATCGAACCGAGAGCTTCCTTCCTGTAAATCAAATAGTATAAATGTTGAATTAAAATAGTATAAAAAACATAAAAAAATCAAGTATCTTTGAAAAAATAAAAAATAAATAAATGTTGAATTCCAGTAGTTCTGTAAAAAAAATAAATCCTACATGGTTCTTAGTCGTGATTGAAACAAATCAAAGCATTACTCACTAAGAGCAAAATTAATAAATACTCGACATTATTTTCTTTTTAATCTAGTAGTGCCACCACTGGTCGTGTCACCCATTTATTCTTCCTTAGGAGATTTGAGTGGACTTTGGACATCCAAGGCACGCTGTAGGTTTTTTAATACATCAGCGGGATTCAAACCCAGGCCTTCTGCATGCAAATCCAGTGTAATAACCACTGAGTCACAAAAACTATCCTAAAGAGTATAGAACAGAAATAAAATAAACAAATAATAATAAAATAAATGGGTATTTTTGGTGTTATTAACTTAGAAATTTTAGTGGGTAGCGCAGAATGATAGGACTTTTCCGTTTCTTTTTAAATTCTTATGTATCATCTCCCCAAAATTCCGCCTCTGGTCGCTGCTCACATTAAAACAGCTAATCATTTTTCCTCACAGGGTACGAGTGGATCTCCAAAATACACAGCTAAAAAAGTTCGACTTCACTGGAATTCGAACAGGTCATCGTGCACACAAGTCTAGTGCGCTACCAACTTGCCCACGGTGACTACCAGAAATAAAATAAATCAGCTTACTTGGTGCGAATCATAGGTAGAATGAGCATGTTGATAGTTTCTATGGTGTAACTAAACAGTGATAATCTTCTATCTCCTCCCCAGATTCTCGTCACTTCTGTCTCGGGTAAATTATCCCTGATGACCTTGGCAGCTCCTCCGGAAGTGAATTCAATGCTTTTGGCTCGAACCAGACCGATTTCCCGATCTGCAGCTTCCTTCCGTAGATCCTCCATGGTAATCTAAATAAAAAAGAGTTATGTTTATGTGATGTATGTATTTCGTATGCAGCCAGTCATACGATATCACTACTGGCTGGCTGCATACGAAAGACACAACAATTTACAATTCTAATGTTGAACACATTCTAAATTTAAAATAAATATTATTTACTAAAGATTAGGTTAATTTTTTGCACTTTTCTCTATATAATACTCCAGATAACATATCGAAAATTTTCATAGTTCTAAATTCAACTATTGAAAGTTAACTTGAAGTTAGTGTACATAGTACAGAACTTGTCTTGTTAGGGTTATTAATATTAAAATGGACTTAGTGCAATATGTGGTAAGAGTAAGTAATGAAAAGACAATGCTGTGCTGGTTGAAACATGTTCATTAGACTAAGCAAAATTATTATAAAAATATTATGTTTTACTGATAGAATATGTGTCATGAAAAAAAAAAAAAAAAAAAAAAAAACAGGAAAATTTACAATGAAAATAATAAGCTAATATTAAAATCTGGTAGATATACTACACACACAAGGATTATAGGTCTAGAAGAAGACAGAAAAAGAAGCGTGTTACAAATGCACTTATTTGTTAAAGTGTCCCGAACCTGAATATTTATTAAAGTGTCCCGAAAACTGCAGTGGTTACTTTTCAAATTCAAAAGCATTTTTTGAAATCAGTATATTAATATCTAAATTTTATACTGATGATTTTATATTGATTTTCAGTGATCAAAAAATGACCACATAATGTAATCTTTGGTTTATTCCGACCCATTCTCTGGGTCATTATCATTGATTAATTTTAATGTATGAAACATTATTCTTGTCGATTAAAGATATTTTAAGCACCATATCCCAATTTCAGTACTGCATTTTGAATGATTCGCAAACATGACTTGCGTTTGACTAAATATCAGCAGTCTTTTGAGTAAATTGTCGATTTTTTTTCTTTCTTTTTTGAGTTCCCTAAGGAGAAATGTTAAAAAAAAAAAACCAATTTAATACTTATGATGCTAAGTTAGTACAAATTTTCAAAATCTACAGAACGAAGTGTCCTTCAGAGAGAAAAAAAAGAAAATAGATGATAAAGAATGATTTTTTTAGATGGAATCTTAGTTAAGTAATAGGGATATTTCTTGAAGTATTTAAAATTAAAAATCAAATAGAACACATAGTTGGTTTTAATCAGAACAAAAGAGATTTTTATTTCTGGATTCAATTTCAGGGAAAAAGAAATATTTCTGCTGGATTAAATGAAGTGATTGGGGAAAGCCAAACCTATCTCTAATTTTTTCTGCGAATGTTTGTTTCCAAGGGGTCCATCCAATTGAGCTGGGTTGTCAGCAGAGACTTCCCATATTCTTATAAAAAATAATTTATAGACATTGAATTGCGATACGGCATTTTGGATCGATTATTAGCAAGATAAAGAGTCCCCAGACTACTTGAACTTTAGTACAGTGGTTTATTTTTAGCCAGAAGCGTCGGCGATTTACCTAAAATTGTATTCAACGATATGTGACATACTTTTGTTCTAGAAAAAAACTAACTTTTTTCATCACGCCTTGAGATATATACGTGTGTGCGTTTCTTTTTAATTTATTTATCCCCCCAAAGAACGACCCTAAACAAATTTTATAAGTAAAAGCCCATTAAAAATCTTAAAATATTTCTAGTTAATAATACTCTTAACAAATTAATACTGGAAATCCAATGAATACTGTAAAGCGAATGAATACTGTAAAACCAATAAATACTGTAAAGCAAATGAATACTGTAAAACCAATAAATACTGCAAAGCAAAAACATTCTTTAATATTACCTTCTAAAGGTGTCCATTGGAGGGGAGCACGGATTGAAAAAGAAAGTGTATTTTATCAATATTGGAAAACATGTTATGAACTTTGAAGAATACTAAACTTAATAAATAACTACAAATAAGTATTTCATCTAATGTTTACACCGGTTTGGTGTTTTACTTGTATTTAAACCGGTAATACCAACCTCGGTAATCAATCCTGATAGATGATCACTCTGAGGAGATAAGGAAACCAGTTATAACCTGGCATGTGCTTCAATTTCAAATAATTTTACTGTAGATTATATATTTATATAATTTTTGGATTTTGGGGACAAGCATACATACCTGGTGCTGCCGTCATTTCTTCAACCATATCACATGAATAATTCTTAACAATTATTGTTATCAAAGATGTATCTAGTATAATGTTACATTTATGCATTTTAGTAATATTGTGTGTACGTCGGCGTATTTATAACAAATAAATGATTGTATAAAAATATGTTATATTATATAAAACCAACCAGCCTAAATAATGGAAAATAGGCACTTTTTTGCCAGAACCAAACACCACTAGCCTTGATTTTTTTTTTTTGCATTGGTAGGCAAGGCCAATCAATACGACCATGAATTTTTAAGATAGATATATAAAGCATTACATTTGTATGTAACATATTAAATGTTTGTTACAACTGTTTGTTTGAAGATTTGACAGTGCAAATTTCAAATAAATTATGACACAAATTGTAAAATAATAAACAATTTAACTAATAAAATATATTACACTAATTGTATAGTAATGAAAATAATTTAACTACTAAAATGAGATTATCTTAATGATACTTGAATTTTTAGTTATTCAATAAATATTTTCAGATCTTGGTATTTGGATATGCAATAAGGAATTACTTACCTGAGCATTTAACCATTCGGAATGAGGTCGACCTAGAGCAATGGTTCTTTTGAGTTCCACATCTTGAATAATGCAACTCTCTTGAGTATCGACGAGCAGCATTCTACCGGGTTTCAGACGACTCTGTGTGAGGTGGATAATAAAACAATTGAAATTTTCAGCTCAATCCAACCTGTGGCTCTCGAGCTAAAGCGAGACAAACATACCCACACCAATCTATATCTATACAAGAGAGCTGTCTGTGTGTATGTTTGTGTGTGTGTACTGTGTATGTATGTTCTTTATACAAATCCACAACGTTTGGCCGAGAAACTTGAAAGTTTGCACATAAGTCCGTTGGATCAGGGAATTTTTCTAGGATAGGTATCTCCCTAAGGTTAAGCTACAATGAGTAAAGATGAAAAAATGTATGGGTGACCCAAAAAATATTCACGTTTTTCGAACTAAATGATATTTTTTCTCGAAATTATTCGCAAAGACCTATCACCTCAGAGCGAGAAAGTTTTAGGTAAGCGTTAGAACTTTCATTTGACTCATCACTCGCGAAATTCTGGTTAGCCGTTCTTCAGCTACGCCGAGTAAGGCCAAGAAATTGATGGGTGACAAAAAAATATGTGTGTGGGTGTGTGTGCTCAAACTATTAAATCTTCCTTTCTTACTTTCAGTTGAACATTAGCAGGATCAGTATCATATACACCAACTTCAGATGCCATCACCATCACATTATCTTTCAACACATAGAATCGAGAGGGGCGCAGACCATTCCTGAAAACAGATCAAAGAAATACAGTTAAATTATGCTTAAACGATCTACATTTTTTTTTTTGTCTATATTCGAATAATTGCTCAGCCGTAGGTAAAATTTTAAGGAGAAAGTATACAGGGTGTCCCATTATAAACGACATTCACATATCTCGAGAACTACTGACGATAGGAAAAATCTGTTCAAGAACAGTTTCATAGCTCTAAAGGGGACATTTGATGGTGATCTCTAAAAGTTTCTCAGATGAACCCTTCAAGGTTATTTCAAGCTCACCATTAGATTTTTAAATGGCACCTCATATTTTTTATGACATTTTTGAAATCTACATAATTTGTTATGTTCAAACAAATTCTTACTTGTAATTTTTGTCACACTCAGTTTTACGCCTCTTAGGGAGTGTGATATTTTTTTTCATCTTAGACCATGAGTGCGGCAAATCAAATCAGTATAATTTTAAGTGCTGAACACGATAGTAATGTTGGTTTTTCATTTCACCTAACTTTTTGGGTCCCCTATACTAAAGATCAAAAAATTAAGTAAAATGGAAAACCAATATTACTATCGTGTTCAGCACCTAAAATTAGATAGATTTGATATATCGCACTCAAGATCTAAGATGGAAAAAAATCTCACACTTCCTAAAGTGTGTGAATCTGGGTGTGACAAAATTTACAAGTAAGAATATTTTTGAACTTGAAATTTTGAGTAGATTTCAAAAATGGCATAAAAAATAAGGGGTGCCATTTAAAATTCGAAAGGTGACCTTGAAATAACCTTGAAGGGGTCTTCTGAGACACTTCTAGAGGTCAACATTAATTGACCCCTTTAGAGCTATGAAATGATCTTGAACAGACTATCGTCAGTAGTTCTCGAGATATTTGAATGTCTCGTTTATAAATGAGACAAATCCAGCCTTAATTAAACCAAACCTCACATATTAATTATTATTGTCAATATACAAACATAGCTATCAATCAAAAACCATAATCTTCTAGATTGTGGTAGATAAAATTACAAATTTAGTGAGACTGTACTTTGTGCAAAAGTGATGATCTTGTAAGTTATTTGCAAGAATGCAGTTGATATCCATTAACTCACCTGTCTAAAATAGCTCCTATGTATCTGCCATCAGTGAAGGTTAACAACGCAGGCCCATCCCAGGGTTCCATTGCACATGCAGCCCAATTGTAAAAGTCACGCTTCTCGTCAGGCATTGTAACGTCATTCTGCCAGGCTTCTGGTACCATAGTCATAACAGCCTGGTTTAAGAAAGAGTACAAAAATAGCAAGATTAAAGTTCCATGTTCAAAAGTATATTAAATAAAAATTTCTAGTCTACAAATAATGACAAATGGCAATAATGTATATTCATGAACTTTAAATAGAGAGATGATAAAACAAAAGGTCGATTTTCCGTTAATCCCCAACATTTGCAGCTGTATTTTTACGAGCCACAGAAAATATCTCGAACATAAGCCTTAAAAGTATAATTTCTAACGACTCAATTAGTGGATTTGCTCTTGAAATTTGTAGCTAATTATTTTAATAACTCAAAAATCTCCCTTGCCTTTATCCCATATTAGCTTATGTTGCTTTTGGGGTCGGCATTGTTCAACCTCATGGTTGAGGTTGGTAGAGTGGAGCACGTTTTTTATGGCTGGATGCCCTTCCTAACGCCAACGATTCTACTTGATTTAACGTCCTGGATTAGGACGGGGGTTTTACTCTCCATTCGCTGGGAATCGTACCAGCTACCCACATTAACCTCACCCAGCCTGGGTAGGGCCGGAAATGGCAGCCTCACGTGTTTGGATGGAACAGAATTTTCTTCGAAAAGTCTGCCCCAGCCGGGAGTTGAACTCGGGAACTCTGGACTACGGGCAGTAGTCACAACCATTACGCCACGGAGGCTGCTTTTAATAACTCAAAAATGCTTAAAGGAAATAAAATACCCAGTTGAGAGATATTTTGACACTTGTAGTGGCGTTATTCATAATGTTTCACATTGTCTCACCTTTCATTGTAGTTTACAGTTGTACCCCAGTAATTCCACCTTAAAGACTATATTTCTATATTTTATATTTTTACCTCGGGCAACGAACGTCCTCCAGCATTGACAAGAAATTCGAGCACACAGTCCACAGCTCCAGAATCAGATAAGTTAGGTTCCACCACTGGATACAGTTGCTTCACGTCCGGAATGTGGGGTGACTTCATCACTCCTTCTCTTGCTTTCATGAAGTTCACGTTACCACGAACCGTATTGATCTCACCGTTATGAGCCACACATCTGAGAAAATAGAAGCCAGTATTATTATTATTTTTATACACATCATAAATTTATTTTCACTGAATGTACGAGTAGTTATCATATTTGTGTGAATCACTTTCGTGATACCACAACTACTCAAACTAGCTTTACTAAATCTACGCTGAAACCGGGACTTGAACCACCGACCTCCTGGTTACAAGTCCGCTGCCTTATCGATCAAGCTACTGAGGTCGGTTACAAGTAGTAATTTTTATAATTATTTCAGGCACTACCATCTGAAGATTAACATTTTTACAAGTATCATTACTTAGGAACTTGATTGTGCAAACACGACACGCCAAAATATCCAAAAGTCAACATACTTAGATCAAGTATTTCTAATTAAGATCAATAGCCTCACTCACTTTTTTTCTCTCCAAGTAATGAGTTTGAACACTAAATACGACTTACCTAAGAGGATGAGCTCTTTCCCAACTTGGAAAGGTATTGGTTGAAAATCTTGTGTGTACCAAAGCCATGTAGGTGTCAAAGAGAGGATTCTACAGAAACATAGAAAAGTATAGAGGGTTAACAAAATAAATAAGTTAAGGGATCACCTTACATTATATGAGTCTTGTGAATAGGACATAGCTGACAAATCCCAGATGTTTGTTTCTTAATTAATAAAAGATTCGTTTTAAATTTTTACCAAAACTAAGAGGGAAGATATATTTTTCTTAGTCAAAACTGTAAATTCTTATGAAATGTTTCTAGTTTCTACACTGTGCAAAATTTGAACCTATAACCTATCAGACAGAATCTATTAAATTTAGTCTTACAAGTATTCCTGTTAAATTTGGTCAAAAACTTTTTGTATAAAAAGTAAGTCGGCAATAGTTTAAATTCAACAAACTGTGCTAGGTAGATATTGGATGATTGATGGAAATCACCAAGATGGTCTCGGACAAAAAAAAACATTGTCCCCTGGTCTTATCTGATTTTATGTGTGCACAAAAGAGAAAAGATTAAATAAAAGAAAGAAAAGAGAAAAAATTAAGAGAAAAAACAAAATTACAGTACTTAAATTATAAGGACCACGTAAGTAGGGTACACCTTTGAAAAGATTGATTTATGAAGCAACTGTAAGCCGTGGATTCAATAATCCCCGGGAACCAGATGTAGAGGTTGACAATACTGGCGGAGTCAATGAAAAACCTAGAAGCTGTAACCAAACGGGGGAGGAACTATTACAGACAGGAGGACGGAGAAGGAAATTTAAGAAAAGAATCAATCTGTAAACATTGGTAAAAAAAAAACCCAGCAACTTTGGTTTTCTTCGTAAATTTTAATTCACTTATTGCTTAGACACTAAAACCAACTAACTATGTATTTAGTTCCTAGAGTAACATTTTTTTTCCCCCATGGAACTAAAATTAAATTTAGAGACAGTATCTTCAATAGTATTTTGAATCGGTCTAGAATAATGAGATATTTTAGATATTTCGTAGTTATATCATAGGATCTGCTCACGTGTGTAGAAAACATAATGATGGAGATTTTTGTTTCAAATATTTGACACATTAATTTTAAAAGTAACATATATTTTGATGAGACTTTCAAGATCATAATGGAATAGTATCGAATCCATTGTATCCAAACTTCAAGATCATAACAGCTATAGTTTGTGAGAGCCTATCTAAGCATACGAAGCCTAGCTACAGAGTCTGCTAAGTTGTTTTATATGATATGCATAATACTAGGACCAGCATAAGATTTTATAGCCAATTGTTTTTGAAAGAGAACAGTTAAACAGAACAAAAAACTTACACCAAGATCTGTGAAATACTTCCACAGCTGATCAGCAGTAAACTGTCCCTTGTAAACTACGACACGATTGGAAAGAGAGCATATGTAAAATCTCTGACCAGGCTTGGGAATCTTGTGGGTCGAAATTTTCCGTAAGACGAATATCTGAAAAAATCAAAAGAAAAGTTTCACTGTCTTTGACCATGCAAAATCATTCTGTTATTTTTAAATAGTGAAGAAAGATTCATTATTAGCAGATTTACACGTAAATGTTCGGACCATCACAAATTATATCCAAAAGCCTTTAAAAAGTATAATATGGCATTAAAAAGTAGTGCTTCATTTCAACTGTCAATTCAAGACAAATATTTCCATTACGTCAACAGTACGTATATGCACAGTGCACACTATTCCACTCAACAAGTACAACTAAGTATATAAAAATAAATACGCCTTGTAAGTGCAAAACATAAATCTATTAAGCCTAAGCCCATGTTCTTTCAAAGTTTATTTTGTGAAGATCTGATATCTCACCTGCCGTTTAAACTCCTCCTCTTCTTGCTTGCCAGTTAAAAAGACTTGTCTCATGAACGGCTCACTGTTGCGAGCTACCTCACCGATTCCTGCACTCTTGGTTGGGACGGTTCTCCAGCATATAATCTAGAATATCAAGAGAGAAAAAAATCAGTTTACACAGAACAAACGAAAAACTATTACTTTTTTCAATTTGTGATTCCCAAAAAATCATTTAATTTAAAAAAGGATAAGCCTCCCTCACATCATTAGTTTTAAGTAAAACACAATCCTAAAATTTGTAACATAGATCATTTTTCGAGATATTCACTCAATTATTACCCCCTAAGCTAAAGTTAACTAATTGGGACTATTGGGAGCAAGAGAGAGATAAAAAATATCCGTATTTTCTTGACTAAATTCAATTACTGGACTATTTTCTGAATCATCCATCTATTCTTTTAACTAAGTTTCAGACTTTAACCTTAACAGACTAGACATCACTGGACAATGTTTGTTTAAATTATTGAGTAAATATTAGTGCCACTTAGAGATAAAAGAAGGGAAAATAACGACCCATTAGTTAATTCAGTCAATATTGAACAATAAACCTAAATGCACATTTTGTAATATGTAATATATCGAATAAAATTTGGCTCTTCCAGATAAAGAATTGGTACGAAATGTACTTGAATCAAAAAGAGTAATTGATTTAGTGTCTTCTAATAGGCTGAACAAAAATGAGATTAAATAGTTTCTAGATAAATATAGAGTTGATTAGATAGTGACAGAATGATAGACACTTGGTAGCAATATCTTTTTCCCGATAATTGCACCACTGAAATCGCTGAAATCTAAGAAATCGCTGCTCACATCAAAGGAGCTACTCATTTTTCCTCACGAGGTATGAGTGGACCCCGAATATCCAATGTGCAGACCCGAAAAATTTCGACCCCGCCGGGGTTCAAACCCGGGTCACCTGGAGTGCAAGCCGGGCATACTACCGCTAGGCCAAGTGACTACTACACATAGAAATATGTGGTTCAGAACGAATTACAAACCCAGATTACCGTGCGTGCAAGCCTAGCGCGCTACCCATTCGGCCACGGTGACTACTTGGAGTTTTATACTCAGTACTCACCTCCAGTTGACACTTTTCTGCTAATGCTTTGAATTCTTCTTCGCTCTGAGAGTGATTGTTTTTACCCATGTAAATTATACCGGTGGCATATCTCCCAAATCCAGGCAGATCGATGTTTTGCTCTTCTCTGAAATTAAATTATAGGAAAAGACTATCAAATAGAAATTAAACGTAAAATACCTCTTTTCTTAGCTCCTCCTAACAAGATAAAATGGCATGTATAATTGTATAAGGCATATTCCTTGGTGAAGCTGTTGACCCTAGTGAATTATGAATAAATAATGAGTTTATATTCGTGTTTATTTGAACAGACCAAATAAATTAATAATATTGGCTGAAAACCAAAAATATCAAATCTAGGTAATTTAATCCATAGAATTTAAACATAAAATCTTTTATTTATATTATTTTCACCAATCACCAGTTTGTTGATGAGTCTGGATATACATGTAACCACACAAATCTGTGGTTTGAAAGTCTAAAGATGATAATGCTTCAACTGGAAGATAACTGACAATGACGTGGGAAAAATATCAAAAGAGGTGAATGGTCTTTGTGGATAAAATTCTTTTTTGTTTCTTTTTCAGGTTATGAGAAATTCTCACTTGAGTCGTGATGTAAAAGAAAAAGTAGAAAACAATTCCAAGAGAAAGAGGGAAACGAGAATATGAGATAGTGGAGAGAAAAGGATTTGAGGCTTGAAAACCACACCCAAATTTGTGAAACATTTTTTTCCCATGATTTGAAAGAGACATTTGATCGAGTTTTTTGAAACGGGCTAATATCCCAAGAGACAGTACATTGTGAATCAAGAAGATTTGTGAAGACACCAAGAAGATGGTATAAAAAAGCAAATTTATTACCGCCTTAAATCTAGGGAAATTATATGGACTTGAAATTTTTATTACTATGCTATAATTAGAGGCAAGTAATATCTTTCTAAAATCACAAGGGGTCAATGTACTTACAGACACGTTATCTATTATTTTAAAACAATTTATTTTCTCTTTTTTGTTTTGATAAATTGATTTCCAAACAGACTAGGTATTATCTTCTCAAAAACTCAATCTAAAATAAACTACTTATTTTTATTTGTTTTTAATTTTAAGTTGATTTTTTACGTTAAGTGTGGAGAATTACCAATCAGTATACATAAAAAGTATTTTTATAGAAATATGTATAAAAAAAAAGAAATATGTATTTTTTTCTTCTTACAAAAATAACTTCTGTATAGTGGTACTAAAACTTAAAATATACAAACAGCCCAAAACAGCTGTATGGTACTTTGCAATGTCACAAAAGATCTATCTAAGGTCGCAGTGACAAAGAGCTTTCGTAGCCGATAGCCCTACCCTTACCAATGGTACTTTGCAATAATTGCCAACAATGTTAAAACTTAAAATATACAAACAGCCCAAAACAGCTGTATGGTACTTTGCAATGTCACAAAAGATCTATCTAAGGTCGCAGTGACAAAGAGCTTTCGTAGCCGATAGCCCTACCCTTACCAATGGTACTTTGCAATAATTGCCAACAATGTATAGGTTTTATGTGTTTTTTCTTACCTTAGTTTTTGGATATAGAAATCATGAGGTATTGCCACCAGGACCCCAGCACCATCTCCAGAGTCATTGTCACAGGCACAAGCACCTCTGTGATTCATTCGCATTGACAGCTTTTCAGCATCTCGTACGATCTGTAAAAAACGAGAAAATGTATCTAGAAGGGCTAAAAAATTCTGAAAACGGTCCCGTATGAAGAAGAATCATGGAAGAACAAACATTATTGTAAGAAAACAACTAGTACACATCTGAGATTTGACCCACAAATTTGAACGTTGGGTTGGGTGGAAGAGATTGCCAATGGCAATAACCCCGCCCTTTAGTTAGGACATATATTATGTATAATTGTATATACAGGGTGTCCCACCAAACTTGGACACCTCAAATTTCTCGGCCCCTGAAAGAGTTTTCGAAAAATAAAAAATCCTAGGGTAAAAAAAAAAAAATATAAAAATAAAAAAATTAAAAATCGAAGTTTTTCTTGCACATTTAGTCTTTCTATATAATTTTATGTCTCTTTGACTGCCCATATACAGGGTGTTACAAAAAAATAATGTCTCACCCTGTACAACACTTTAGTTTTATTTTTCGATATGACTAACAAAAAATGTGTAAAATTAGGTTAGAATTATTAATCCCAAATAAAAAATTAAAAAACTCGGTTTTAAAAAAAATCAAATCATTATTTTACTTGTGAACCACCCTGTATAAAAAATTTTGATGCCAAAAGAAAGTGCGTGTTTTGATTACACAAACACTCTCTATTCTTGTTATCGAAAAAATTAAACAAACTTGAGTTATTCGAGATTTAGAAAAAAAATTGGTCGAAAAAAAACCACCCTGTATGTAAATTTTTTGTTTAAAAAAGTACTTAGAAACCATTAAGTAAAAAAAAAAAAAAAAATTATCAAATAAAATTCAGGTTGATCCATTTAAAAATCGAAAGTTGACCACCTCAATTTCTGACTTTTGAACCACCCTGTATAAAAAAAAAAATTCATGACTGAAACCGCATAATTAGACCATGTACCCTAGGATGTTTTATTTTTCAAAAACTCTTTCAGGGGCCGAGAAATTTGAGGTGTCCAAGTTTGGTGGGACACCCTGTATTTATATTTATTTATTTTTTCGTTATTTTTTTTCTCTTTTTACTTCTCTTATATCGTATTTTAATTTGTAATTATCTGTGTTGTATGTAATCGAATTAAAAAAGTGTAAATAAATTAATAAAATAAATAAATACGTATTAAACCATTCACAATATTTTACCAATAATCTTAAAAATCATACAAAAATTCCTTAAAAGTGGCCATTTGAAAATCCTAATGTCTTCAAGGATTGAAAGGTGTTAAATTGCATTGTGTTAAAACTCACTTAAGAACATTTACATTTTTTGTCATTAAAATTCAATTTCAATGTCAGGTCTCCCTGATATTAATCAACAATTTTTAATGTTCAATTACTATTACACAAAGAATTTCATTCATTTGAACATGTTTGATAATATTGATATTGCCAATGAGAAATTCATACTGATAATAAATAATGATGTCTCCAAATGCATTTCTCATGTCAACTGACTCTTGTATTCCCCTTGTAAAGCACCACAACATTTAATCAATTAGCAAGAAAGAAATTTCTTAAAATTATAATTCATCAACATTATTATTGAAAACTGTCTTTTTCCTCTTTCACTCTACCTTTTCTCAAACCTAATTGGGGTCGACTTGGTTTGATGAAGTCTTGTTCTCTACTTGTTTCTGTCTTCTTTTTTTACTTTCTATTACCTATTACCTATAGAAAGTATTATTTTCGGTCCGTTTTATTTTCAAATTGAGCTGATAACATTTCTGGACGAATTATACTCACCTGATTCCAAAAAGGATTTTTTTTTTATGTCAAATATACAAAATATCACAAGAACAAAACAATTTCATGAAATTTGGCCATTTTGTTTTTATGTTTTTCTTATTTATTTATTCAATAAAGTTCGATCCCGGGTCTCGCAGAATTTATGAACAAAATATTCTGTTCAGTCCCAACCCAGGCTGGGTGAGATTGATGTACCAGCTTTTCTATGATTCCCAGCGAATCGAGGGTAAAACCCCCGTCCCGAGCAGGACATTAAAACCAAATAAAATCATTGGCGTTAAGAAAGGAATCCAGCCATAAAAAATGTCCTAAACCCAACCAACCTCAACCATTAGGTTGAACAATGCCAACCCCATAGTAAAACATAATTATGCTAATATGGGATAAAAGCAAGGGAGATATGTTCTGTCCTACTGTCAAGCATTATAATATTAATTTATACAAACCTTATGGGACCTCTTTCTGTCAATGGCCACAATAAATCCCACACCACAAGCCTCTTTCTCAAGGCTTGGGTCATAGAGTCCACTGGCACCTGGCCCCAGATACTCATCTCTTACTTCTTCCACATCATTGTCTACAGCAGCCACTTGATCTGCTGTCATTGGTTGCATAACCTGAAATAATAAAGAAAATTGTCTTCTTAGACATGTGACATAATGTAAAATGTTTCTAGGGGTCTTTTCTAAAAGAAACTCTTATGTGCTGCATCCTTCACTTGGAACTATTGCACCCAACCCCTCAACGAAACAAAATTATTTAGTTGAAATATTTGTTATTTTAACCTTGATGGATAAAGCAGTGGATTTGTAATCTGGAGGTTGGTAGTTTGAGTTCTAATTTCAGTATAAAAAAATAGCAGTGTGATTTTAAGTAGTTGTGACATCACAAAACTGATTAACACAAATATGAAGAACATAAATATTTTTCATTGTTTAAATTTATTCAATGCTCAATACTAACACAAACTTGAGTATTATACCAACCTCAGTAGCTCAATTGTTAAGTGAGTATACTCAAATCCTGGTGGTTGTTGGTTTGAGTCTCAAGCTTAAATAATTTCAGTTATATGGGTTTGAGTAATTGTAGCATCACTCTTCTCTCTCTTATGATTAACACACATATTATGATAACCTAGTCACCTAACACCTGAAGTATTCTAGTTCTCAAGGTCTTGCATGGGACTATCATAAATGAGATAAATTATTCATTCAAAACCAGCCATTTACACAGACCTGCCTACAATGTGGCTATTTTCTATTAATAAAATAGTATTTTAGTGCTTGAATTTAATTTACACTAATTAATATTTAAAGGAATGTTGGTATTTTTAACCTACATACCTATAATTTAAAAATAAACTAATAAATAAAATTTGTTTAGAAAATCAGAACAGCTATATTAAAAACACAGTAATACTTGAAAATTAAATAATGCATAGTACCTATAATCATAGGGTAATTATTTGAGACCTTGGATTCTGAAATACATTATTGAATAATCTATTAAGCTTGGGGACCAATTGATTTAAAGTAAGTCAAAGTTAATTGCAAAAATTAGTCTGATTAAATGATATTTATGAAATTATAATATGCGTTCACAGAATTCAATAATCAAAACCTACACTGCTAATCAACTAATAGTTTAAGCTGATCTTGAACACAATATATTTTACAGAATACTTTGGATTTAAAGCAAAATAATTCTTAGAACTTTGAATTATTTTGCCATGCTGAGAAATCTTAATTGAAGATGGGAATGGTTGACATTTTTTCTACAGACACATGCATCAGATGTATTGTTGTTTGGTTGCCATGATGATAATTCAGCTAGCATGGGGATTTTTGAGAAGATACCACACAATTTTCCATCATTCTTATTTCATTTTAAAAGTCTTCTCAATCTTTCCTCTTTCTTTTTGTTTTGTTTTTTCCCTTTTTTTTCTTTTTCCTTTTTCAACCTAATTTCTTTTTTGTATTTTTTTTTTTATGTTCTTTACTTTTCTAAAAGAGAAAGCCCAAGTTCTTACAATGGTTGTTCACATAAAAGAATATGTGGTTCAGGATGAGCCAACTAAAGTGAAAGATAAGAGCTATTTTTATATTAATTTGTTACTAGGTACTAGCCTTGACAGACCAAAAGTAAATAATCCAAGTCTGGTGCCCTTAACAGGGATGGTATTAGGAGTTGCATCTAGCTATATAATAAACAACTTCAACCACTAGGAAATGTTAAGAACTTTTGCTTTTATCTAAGAACTTAATCTAGCTCAGGATTAAGTACTACATTCTCCAATGGTCTGTTCAATTATACTTATTGTGTGATTTGTAAAAATGTTAATTATAAAAATAAAGTTAAAATGAATACCTAAATAAACTATTCAGCACCCACACCCACCTCTGTAGCTAGATCAATATGGCAGAGGACTTGTGATATGGAGATTGGTGGTTCAAGTCCCATGTCAAGCAAAAATTTGGTAAAGTGAGTTTGGGGAATTGTGATTAAAACAAATATGACACTTTTTATATTTTCATTTTAAACTTTTTCAACACCCACAGATTTCATATAAACCCTATGGTAGAAGTGGTCTCCAAAATACTTGATGTTGGACATATACCACTATCTCTATATATAAAACAGAAAAAAGGACTACCTACCTACCTACCTACCTATGTTTGTTTGTTTGTTTGTCCGGAGTTGTTTAGCCAAAACGGTAAGAGATAGCAAAAAATGTCTCAGAATTGACCCCCCCAAAACCATTATCGTTTTGTCCAGAAAAATTATAAAAAGTTCAAAAAAGCATTGCTGTCCAGCAGTACGGCCATGCCTTAGTAAATTTGAAATTTAGTCCCGTTGCAAAGCACGGGCAAACGGCTAGTAATCTAATAAAATAAACATTGATAAAACACCCTAATTAAATTGTACATTGTATTTATTAAAATTCCAGAAGTAGAGTTAACAATAACACCCATACAGTCAGCCAACATAAATTAATAAGGATAGTATGTACACCTAAAAAGCAAGTGATAATAGAAAGAGGACAGAAATACAAGTTAACCAGTGACACAAATATGAAAGATTTTTTTTGGGTGATTCCACTACTTTCCTTTCTCAGAGATAAGGAAAATGAAAAACTAGAAATCATCACTTCTGAATCAAAATGTTAGAAGACTATTGTATTATTGTAGGTATAGCCCTGGGTTTTTATATTAATTATAATTTTACAAAAAGACAGATACAAAAATAGCTAGGTACTTACAATTTTTCAAGAACCAAAGAAATTGATAATGATTATAAATTATAAAATAAAGCACAGTACTCACACCTTCAGAAACTGAAAATCTTCTAACTTCTTTCCCTACCCCTCAGGATTTGAGTTATTTTTTTCTAAAAGCAATTAAGATTCCAATGACAGTTAGAGCAAGATATCCAAGATAAGAGACTTCTGTAGGTAGTACTAGAGACTGAAGTAAACCGTAAAATATGCAAATGAAGACGACTTGAAGGGAATGAGGAATGCTAGTTATAAAAAAAATTGTTATCATAACCATAATCTATTTCAAATTCAAATTTTTAAATTTCAAAAAGTAAACAAACGTAGCTTGAGTTTTTTTACTGTCCGTCGTAGAAATTTACTCGATGGATTTTAGAGACACAATGGATACTCTCCCAACTTTTCCCTCTTAGGGCCGAATTAATAAAAACAGGAATACACTTTTTAAGATAAGTCAGACCTTCCCTCAAGTCCAACCTTTAGGGGGCCAGCTTATATTTTTCTGCTCTGTACTTGGATTTTTGGGGTCCACTCATACCTCGTGAGGAGTGGCGCAATTATAAGCAAAAAAACAAGTTACTGTACATTAAAGTGTAAGTCCCATGATTCTGCGCTACCCACTAAATTGTGACATAATAGCACAGAGAAAAAACATAATTATTATTAATAATAGGATTTTATAATTCGACCCTGAATATACTCACTGGGACATTGTTCAAAACAACGCCGAAATTGACCTAACTGTGTTTGCGGTGTATGCCTATATTGCCTATGTAACTGCAAAAATGTAAGAATGTTATTTTTTGCATCAAAGATTTCTTAAAAATCCGTTCAGTTAGAGTTGGGATTGCACTGTTGCCAAAATAACTTCTACTCTATATTGATCAAATAGTCAGATAATGTAATGTGTGTGTGTTTGCCAACGTTGCCTCGCTCCGATTCTTTATTTGAAACTAAACTTATTTCTCTACTCTGGTGTCCTAACTTGTATAAATATTAGAAGTTCTTAAACTGGTAGGTAGTCAAGTGGTGAACGCGCTAGCCTGGTAATCCAGGTAGCGTAGGGATCCGTTGGTTCGAATCCCACCCAGTGCAAGAATTTTTCCTCATTAATTTATTTGAGTTTGTGACCACATAATAATAAGACTCTGAGGGTTAGGTGGTAGAAAATGCTTTGAATACTAACCTCGCCTGGTGGTTACCTTCCACTAAAGAGTATTAATATTATTATTGTTATACTACTATGTCATAGCTTGGTCCTTCAGTCCATTTCAATGTCATTTTAGGTATGTATTTCCATTCATATGAACTACCTAAACAAACAACTTACAAGACCTTCGTGTACTATGTCAGGATAAATAAAGGTAGCAATTGTGTTATGTAATAGCATGGGTCATATACATGGGTATTGGGTACCTACGCAAGTACGTACATGCTTTTGAGTTCTCTTATAAATTATTGTGCTATCAGATCAGCTGGGCTAAGGTCATAGACATAGACAATCTTCAAATTATTTCATCAAAGAGTGGCGCGTCATCATAATGCTAACTTCTCACTTTCATGTTTTGGACAGACTGACTGATAATGGTCAAAAAATTAAGTAATCTCTAAGAATATCTAACTTCTTTATTCACTTTGGCTTTTGCCAAAATTACTCGGGGTTGGCATTGGTCAACTTCTGTTTCATGGTTGAGGTTGCTTGGTTCTGGCACTCCTACTTACAAATTTTACGACTGGATGTCCTTCCTAACACCAACCCTGCTACGGGAGCCAATGATTAGTGTGTGTTTGTTTTTTGGTCTGATATGGCTAGTACCGAATCTGTTTAATCTCCAAGATAATTATTATAAACCAATACAAACTGTTAACAAAGAGGGGGCTCTCAAATTAGTCCAACTAGCTTTATTATCTGGCTCAGTGGTATAGGCGGCACTCTGTGAATCCAGAGATTCCAGAGGTCGCGGGTTCGAAACCCAGCCGGGACATGACAAGTTATCCTCCCATTTGGGATTTTTACAACATAATGATGCGTCTTGGGGCTTACTGCTGGAATAATGGGACTTAATAGTCTTAATCGGGCAGTATAAATTAGTCGATATTATTATTAAATCTTTGATGAACTTGGGACTCGAACCACCGACCTCCGGTTACGAGTCCGCCTCCTTATCAATCGAGCTACTGAGGTCACAGTATGTTCTGATATCTCTATACAACACTATAAAATAATGTAATGTATCTCTAAATTAACCACTAGTTTATTTCGATTTTTGTAGCCCTAGGACCACAGAATGACCCCTTATCCGCCTTATCGTATTGACATCTGATTGAAAAACACCCTGTATACAATTTTTCAATTTTCTGATTCTACTGTTATCATATTTGTGTTCACTTCCGTGATGTCACAACTACTCTAACTCGCTTTACTAAATGTACTCTGAAACCGGGACTTGAACCACCGACCTCCAGGTTACAAGTCCGCAGCCTTATCGATCAAGCTACTGATTCTACTGAATTGGACAACAGAGAAGGCTGGGACCTAGTGGAACACATTGAACGAAACGACATCGAAATCTCCGTCGAATGACTGACGCCTTGCTGCTTGTTGCCCAACGCTTTTCAAATTAGGCCTAATTGAAGATTGAAGAAGAAAAAGAAGAGGAGGAGGAAGAGGAAGAAGAAGACGAAAAAATATAGGCATGGAGAAAATCCATAAACTGTGTGGGAGACGAAAGCGATAGTACGGAAAGCGAGAGCATTTGAGGGAAATATCGAATTCCGGTTTGACGTCATCAAAATGCTGACGTAAGCATGATTTTTTCCGCTCTCTTTCCAACAGCTGTTTCCTTCTTTTGGATATAATAATTCGCGAAAAATTCGCCTGAACGATGATCGCGTTGGGCCAAAATTAGAAATTATTGAGTAGGTTTTATTTATACTTCCATTTAGCGTTACTTTGTTTACCTTTCTCGTTTAGAGGAGAGACGAGCAAATGTGTTCTGACTTGGGAGCAAAAATACTTCATAATAATTAGTAAACATGTACATTGTACATCTAGTAGAACTTCTCACTTTTCTGTTTTTGACTGACTGGTGTATACACTGTATACCGACGATGACGCTTTTTAGAATACCACGATACTGGTCAAGCTAAAGACCAGACTCTAATAATAATAACTCTCTTTGGTGGATGTTAACCACCAGGCGAGGTTAATGCTCAAAGCATTTTCTACCACCTAACTCTCAGAGTCAAATTATTGGGGAAAAATTCGTGCACTGGGTGGGATTCGAACCAACGGATCCCTACGCTACCAGGAATACAAGACTAGCGCGTTAACCACTTGACTACCAGTGCACTAAATGTGTTAAGATAAATGCGGGCTGCTATACGAGTATGATGTACACTGTCGTAAAAGTCATATAATTTATAGGGCTATAGTTACCTTCAGTCAATAACCCAAGATAAGCTATCGCATTTTAGTGTAAATCTCAATCACTCACACTCTCCGTACCTTGTCATACTTGGGAATTGAAATAGCGACCCCCAGGTTACGAGTCCGACGCCTTATCGATCCAGGTTGGTGTATAAGTACCTACTCTTATAATCCAAGATACAACTCATATAATCTATAATACAGTGGAACCTGGATATAATAACTATAATAATATCGCCTTATTTATACTGCGCAATCAGAACTAAGTCCCATTATTCCAGCAGTAAGCCCAAGACGTATTATTATGTGGTAAAAATCCCAAATTGGAGAGGATAACTTTTCATGTCCCGACTGGGTTTCGAACCCACGACTTCTGGAATCTCTGGATTCACAGAGTGCCGCCTTTACCACTGAGCTACCAGAAAACAGGAAATATTTTTGGAAATCTGGAATCGCTGCCGCGGTTCTGAGTGAAATGCCACTTGTAGTCCCTTCGTCTTATCAAAGTCACATTGATAAGAAAGAATGTAAGAATGCAGTGAGAGTCTTTTGTGGTGAACCTTGCCCAACAAACATCAGGGGCGACATTTGTACAGGAGCAGGACACGTGAGGTCTTTCCATTCTTTCTTTTTTTCTTCTTCTTGGGGTTTACATTCCTTTCAACAGCTAGGTCATCTCGAGACCTGAGTGTTGCCCTCCATTCGCAGGAAACTCACAAACCTGCTACCCACATTGACCTTACCCAGCCAGTAACCATGAGGGCATGGTTACTTAGATACGAATAATAAAAAATATAATAATAGTAATAATAATTATTTTTGATACCTAAGGTTCATTTTCGAAATCCAAGACATATAATTAAGATGTTTACCATTTATATGAAGCAGGTTGTAAGATTGTGCCTCAGGCGACTTTTTTGAAAAGTCACAGTAAAATACACTGCCAATAATGGACACAGTACTTCCTCGTGATTGGTTCACATTGTATACATGTGGCAATTTTGATACTAAATCACTTGTATCTCCAAAACCGCTCATGCGATTTTCTTCAAATTTATTTTTTATGGTAGAATACCGTTTTTCCTATATTCAAGATTCTACAAAAAATTCTTTATCGGCATACTTTTTTGTTTCTAAATTTCTATTTCTTTAAAATCGGAAGTAATTTTAAACAGCTTTCTACCTCTGTAAGCTAGGCACATGAAATTTGCGTTGAGGTTGTGATTGCATTTCACGGGAGCTGTATTATTATTGCACGGAGTGCAGTTGGCCATAGAATGAGGCTTGAAATTTCTTATCACTGTCAATTAACGTCAGTGCTAACATGTTTACTTATTGCTATATTATTTTTATAACCTCAAGTACATTTTTAATTAAGGATTAAATGTGCTACACCCCTAGACTGGTTATAGTAGGTACATATTAGAGATTAGATTGGTTAGTAAGTAGGACATGAGTTTAACACGTTTTCGTAGTACCTCTCTGTAGTGCTAAGTCTCGGATTGCGTACTGTCTAAGAGGGAAAATCGATGTTAAGCAATGATGACTAAAGTTTACGATTTTGTCTATTAGTTTCGACTTAACTTTTTTACAAGCAACCCTGCTTTCATATTTTTATGCAATAATAATAATAGGTAATTAATAATAACACTCTTTAGTGGAAGGTAACCACCAGGCGAGGTAAATGCTCAAAGCATTTTCTACCACCTAACCCTCAGAGTCTTATTATTATGTGATCACATATTCAAATTAATGAGGGAAAATTCATGCACTGGGTGGGATTCGAACCAGCGGATCCCTACGCTACCTAGATTACTAGACTAGCGCGTTAACCACTTGACTACCAGTGCACTACCTAACACTACCGAAACAGGTTACCCAATTTTTATAGAATACCTAACACGGTACCTATTTGAGGTATCATTACAGAGAAGTCAGCCATCTGAGATTTCTGATAATGCAAAAGCGGTTCCTGGATACAACCTTAAAAAAAAAAAAAAAAAATAGAGGTTTCATTTTTTTCAAATTTCACTGAAACCAAATTTTTTGATCAAGTAGTAGCATTATTACACTTAAAAGTATAACTATTTTTTGTACTTTGTATGGTGTATTGGGAAAACCTGTAATTTAAATTCTCTCACTAATCTATAACGTAAAGTGATATCACCATAGTACGATGAATGTATTATCAATCGCAAATTAAGTTTAATAATTAGACCAAGTAGTTAATTACGTTTAAATAAATGGGGCGTTAGAGGTGTACATATTTCATGTGAGTGATTTGCGAGAATGAAATTGATAAAACCTGCGGCGAACTAGAAAAGAACTGATTACCGCTCCCACAAAAAGTAGGAATAAAATTAAGATAGTAAAAGGTACACTAGTACCTGTATTTTATACGTACATATACTTATATTCATATGAACCTGTATTAGAAGTGTGCCAATTAGCTGGAAACAGTTGTCGCTTGTCCAGGTATGTTTTGAGATTCATGTACATCTAGGTCGAAGCTGGATATAATGGAATCGGATGTAATAGAAAGCTTTTTATCTTTTTTTTCTTTTAGTCTGTTTTATCCCGCTTAAGTTTGGTCGACGTTGTTCAACCTCCATGGTTGAGGTTGGTTGGTTTTGGCACATTTTTACGGCTGGATGCCCTTCCTAACGCCAACGATTCTACTTGATTTAATGTCCTGTATTAGGACGAGGGTTTTACCCTCCATTCGCTGGGAATCGTACCAGCTACCCACATTAACATCACCCAGCCTGGGTAGGGCCGGAAATGCCAGGCTCACATGTACCGAGGGAACAGAATTTTCTGAGAAAAATCTGCTTTGAGATTTGAAAATTGTTATCTTAAATCGAGGTTTCTCTTAAATTCAGTTCTCTTAGAAAGAGGTTATTTTCCCTCATAGAGAGATAAATTGGAACTGGAAATTGTTCTCTTGTATCCAGGTTTCTCTTAAATCCAGTTCTCTTATATCCAGGTTTCTTTTACATCCCTAGTTTTCTTAAATCCAGCTCTCTTGTATCCAGATCCGACTGTATTACTGATACAGAGTACGGTTTTTACTGATACGTAAAATCAGTAGATAAGCCTGGCGTATCGAGGGAAATTATCACTTGACGAAAAAGCTGAGCCCGCCCTGAGTAATCAACGCGGGAGTCATAAAATTTCTCATTTCGCTAAATGGCGTCGAGTTTATTGACCGGCCTTGAGGTCCCTACCCCTAACGTATTAAGGTCAATGGAGAGTCTTGTTCTATTATTATGTATTATTAAATTCTTTTTTAACAGGACATATGTACAAACAAATAATACATACAAAATTGACAACAATACGTATAAACAAGAAAAAGATAAATGACATAGATAAATTATACATAGATGTCCTAAATAAAAGGCGGGGTCATTGCCTATGGCAAACTGTTCAACCCAACCCTTGTTCTAAGGCTTATTATAGTGTATTTTTTCTCTCTCTTTTGGCAATCTCTTCCACCCAACCCTTGTTCTATGGCCTATTATAGTGTATTATTTCTCTCTTTTTTGGCAATCTCTTCCACCCAACCCTTGTTCTAAGGACTTATTTTTTCTCTCTTTTTGTCGAGGACAACAGGCCTCGAGGCCAAATACCATTATTCTTATTATTTGTCAAATATTTGAGACTTTATTTGAACTGATGGAAAAAAAAAACAAAAACAAAAAGAAGAGCAGAAAGAAATAGAAGAAGATGAGATTGATGAGCAAGAGGGTAAAATAAACTCGCGTGTGCGGATATAACATAGTGTCTCCAGAAACAAAATACATCACTGTACTCTATATCTCTATATTGTATAAATGAGAAATATGGACGGGCTTTGTATCTTTGTATCTTTGAATCTTTGTATCTTTGTATCTTTGTGTGCAGGAATTGTTTAGGTGAAACGGTAAGAGATAGCAAAATATTGATGAGAGACGACCCCAAGTAAAATTGCCGTAAGACATCAGGAAAACTTTCAAAAGTCCAAAATTCCAAACCGTCCTTGAGTTATGACCTTCCTCAAGTATTGGCTTGAGGAAGGGTCCGATTTTAAGACAGTCTTTGCCCTGGAACTTAAAATCTGTCGCGAGGACCTATATTTTTTATTATTTAATAACACATTAGACAAAATTAGCTTTCATTTAAGTCATTTTAGGCCACATTCTGACGTACCGTTCTCGAGATATAAGCCAGAATGTTTGAAATTTCGACCTTTTTTTCAGACTTTTCACGTTTTTTAGCAGATTCCTGCGCGGAACTTAAAATTTGTCGCGAGGACCTATATTTTTTATTATTTAATAACACATTAGACAAAACTAGCTTTCATTTAATTCATTTTAGGCCACATTCTGACGTACCGTTCTCGAGATACAAGCCAGAATGTTCGAAATTTCTACCTTTTTTTCAGACTTTTCGCGTTTTTTAGCAGATTCCAGGGCGGAACTTAAAATTTGTCGCGAGGATTTATATTTTTAATTGTAAAACTGTCTGTGAACATCACATGCTTTTATTTGAGCCCTTTGTTGCCATATTCTGACAAACCGTTCTTGAAATATAGTCCAGTTTGCTACATTATCAATAGGGCTCGGGATTTTGAAATTTACAGCTATGATGGTTGTGTGTGTGTGTGTGTGTGTGTCTGTGTGTGTGTGTGTGTGGATGGGTGTGTGTGTGTGGTATGTGTGTTGTGTGTGTGTATGTGTGTTGTGTGTGTGTGTGTGTGTGTGTGTGTGTGTGTGTGTGTGTTGTGTGTGTGTTGTGTTGTGTTGTGTGGGTGTGTGTGGGTGTGTGTGTGGATGTGTGTGTGTGTGGATGGGTGTGTGTTTGTGTGTGGTGTGTGTGGGTGTGTTGTGGGTGTGGGTGTGTTTGGGTGATTGTGTGTGTGTGGATGTGGATGTGTGTGTGTGTGTGTGTGTGTGTGTGTGTGTGTGTGTGTGTGTGTGTGTGTGTGTGGATGTGTTTGTGTGTGGATGGGTGTGTGTGTCGATGTGTGTGGTTTGTGTGTGTGAGGTGTGTGTATGTGGTGTGTGGGTGTGGTGTGTGATGTATGGGTGGTGTGTGTGTGATGGCTTGGCGAAGCGGGTGCAGCCCGCTAGTTATTTTATAAATTGTAAGAAGAAAAAATAAAAGAAAAAAAATGGAGGACCGATTTGTTTACGAGATATAGACGCACGCGTTGTAAATAAAAATCTAGACAAATTTAATTATCTTTTACAGAACATATTGAAGTTTGAATTTTTGGCAACATTGGAATCATTTTTCCGAAGAAAAAAAAATTATGTTTGGGTAAAGACATTTTTTTTTCTTCCTTTTTTACATAATTATTTTAAACACATCCAGAAATTTGTCAATTTTTTTCCTTGATCCTCAAATTCTCAAGCCAATGGATGATTTTTTTACTTTTTATGTTTTTTTAATGGATCGAATGATGTTTTTCTTTTTCGTAAAAATTAGATCTAATGATCTAATTCAGTGGTGTTGGCGTCTGGTAATCCAAAGGTCGAAACCTAGCTCGGACATGACATGATATCTTTCAATTTGGTATGTTTACCACATAATAATACGTCTTACTGCTGGAACAATGAGACTCATTAGTCCTGATCAGACAGTATAAAATATAGCGTTACAGTCAAACCTGGTCAAGAGAGAACTCAAGAGACAGGATTTTTTCCTCTTATATCCAGGTTTCTCTTATTAAGAGGTTATTTCCCTTAGAGAGTTAAATTTAAACAGAAAATTGTTCTTTTCTATCCAGATTTGACTTTTTTCTCTCATATCCAGGTTTATCGTATAAAGAGGTTATTTCCTTTAGAGAGGTAAATTTGACCAGAAAATTGTTCTCTTCTGTCCAGGTTTGACTGTCTTATTAATAAAAAGTAGGTAACTATAATAAAGATTTCATCAGATTTTTTTCGGAAATTGTACAACATCACGAATGGTCAAAGTATTACTGCAACAAGTTCAACATTGTTACATAAAATATGGCCAAAGTGTGTTGAAATAAGAGTGGGCGAAGTTCAAACATTGTGTGGATATTTTGCCGAGTGTGCAGCACGTGTTGAAGAAATAGTGGTGTGAATATTATAATAATAATAATACACTCTTTAGTGGAAGGTAACCACCAGGCGAGGTTAATGCTCAAAGCATTTTCTACCACTTACCCCTCAGAGTCTTATTATTATGTGGTCAAAAAACTCAAAATTAATTAAGAAAAATTCATGCACTGGGTAGGATCCGAACCAACAGATCCCTACGCTACCTGAACTTACCAGTACACTTTTGGTAAGGAGTGAGTAAGTTAATGAAATAATTGATGTGTGTGAATAAAAGATCTTTTTTTTGTTGTTGTAAAGAGCATTCGTTCAACCACTCAAACACACGCTTCTAAATGTTTAACAAAATTGGGACTCGAACCAACGAGCTCCAGATTATAAGTCCGCCACCTTATCGATCAAGTTACTGAGGTTGCTATTTGCCTTAAATATTTGTCATACTAGGGACTCGAACTAGCGACCTCCAGGTTACGAGTCCGCAGCCTTATCGATCAAGCTACTGAGGTTGGTTATCAACTTATCAACCTCAGGAGAAAAGAATTAGCAGCTCTGCCTCTTGATCAGAAGATTGCGAGTTCGAATACCAGCCGTCGGCGGATTTCCAAACTGGAACTTTCTTCGCAATTGCGGGTACAGCCAGTATACAAGTATACAATTATACATATTAAAAAAAAAAAAAAAAAAAAAAAAAAAAACTACCAAGAATTTGCTTGATCGAATCCCAACTGTGGTAAAAATTCCTACCCCGAAGTAATGCGAAGTTAAAAAAAAAAAAAAAACATTTCTTTCCTTTCTATAGGAAAATGAAAGTAAAATCTAGCGACATGAATATTGTTAAAAATAGAGTTGGAATGTAGAACAAGGCCCATGATAATTAAACATTAACCACAGATTTTGTGAATGGAAATGTAAACCTCACCAGTAAAAATCGAAATTTTCGTAAACACCCCAAAGCTCTTCTGTGAGTGCTATTTCTAAATTTGTAGTTAGAAAAATCATTGATATTAAAATGAATGTGAGAAAAATCACATGGACAAACGAAAAAAAACATGCTTTGATCACATTTTTTTCTCCAAATTAGTAGATTATTGTAGATCGCAGGCGATTCTAAATTTAATGAAGCGAAAAGCGTGGGCGATCCTTACCTTTCACGATATCTGTGCTTTCACACAGACTTCTCAAAGTTCTAAAACTAAATAAATTTTCCACCGTTTTTGATTGGCACTTTCTCAAAAGTTTCACTTTGATTTTAAAAAATGCACAGAAATAAAGTCTTCCTTAAACAATTTTTTTTACATTTTTTTTTATTTATTTTCTTTGAAAGAAATATTCACTTTTTGGCGTCGACACAACTAACACAACCGTTTACTCTGAGAATACTGAAATGAAATGTGAAATTTCTCGGTTTCCTCAAGACGAAGAGAAAAAATTTCCGATATTTCACTCTCAATGTTTGCACTGCGTCTGCCCAGACGGTTTCTCCGTCGTATGGCGTAATAGCTCTCAGGCGTTTTTCGTCAAAGTCTGTATACTTGAATGGAAACTCGAAAATATAATGATCATTATTTGTATAGTGTTGCATAATTGGTTATCAATTATGATAAGACGTCTGACTGAACTCTAAGCACGTTCATGTCTGTGTAATATAAAATAGTGTTGAGTATAATAATTAAATAACTATTGGACTCTATCTACGTTCTTACAAAAGCTTATCTCGCTAACAGTACTATGTAATTTATAATCACCTATTTCAATTTGATAACTCTCACCTTAACTCCCACTCGAATTGGGTTTATTAAAATCAGAGGTTCCCAGCGTGTTGGTTTTAAGATCTTTGAGGTAAAATATCGCCTTATAATAATATCGTCTTTTTTATACTGCCCGATTAGGACTATAAAGTTCCATAATTCCAGGAGTAAGCCCAAGGCGTATTATTATGTGGTAAAAATCCCAAACGGGAGGAAAATTTGTCATGTCCCGGCTGGGTTTCGAACCCGCGACCTCTGGATTCACAGAGTGTCGCCTTTACCACTGAGCTACCGGGACAGACAAATCATCATCATTGAGTAGCTATAGGCTCAGAGGCTCAAGAAAGAGAGTGAGGGCCCTTCCTTATGATGATGGTGCGGGAATGCCCGTATTTTATTGTTGAATTATTTTTATGTATTTATTATTCATAAATAAATATACTTTATATGTTTTCCTCATTGAGTAGCATCATCGTGTTCAATGGTCGCCAAACTTGATATTTCCATCAAGTTGAGGTAGAAATATAATTTAAATAGGTATTTATTAATTTATTAGGGTATTTGAACTTAAAATATCTTGCCCTTGCATTTTTAGATTTACTTTTTCAACGCCTCTGAATACACTTTTTACCACAAATTAACCTATTACTTTACTGAAAAAGTACCTACTTTTTGCATTTTTCCAATGTTGGTTCTCAATTCCAAAGAATAACCCCGCCTATTAGTTAGGACATCTGTACTGAATATATTTTATCCATTTATTTCCTGTTTTTCTTTTATATAATTTCTAATTTTGTATATTAATTTATAACCATCTGTTTTTACATATGTCTTTATTAATAAAGTGTATATTATTATTATTATAACGGTAATGCCCTTATGCTGTGAAAGAGGTAGTTATATCTGTGAGTAAAGTGAAAGGAAAAACAGTCAAACATTTTACATGAACATGCGTAAACTCTGTAGACATCCCAGAGGCTACATAAGAATTTAATGATTATTTTTGTTTAATAATAAATGTTTCATAACATATATTATAATTATATTTAACATAATATTATAATCATTGAATGAGTACTAATGGAATGCGTAGTTTTCATATTCATAAAGGTTTTTGTAGCGGGTCGGTTCTTGACATTAACTACATGCGCGGATATAGCCCTCTTGTACTGGGGGGGCACAATCGCACAATATACCTAACTAGCAAGCCCCTTCGCAAGCCTTTCGCACGCACACACACATACACACACCCACACACACACACACACACACACACACACACACACACACACAAATGTCAATATTTTTCGTGTCACCCATCCATTTCTTGTCCTTACTAGAGCTCAAGAATGGCTCATCAGAATTTCGCGATCAATATGTCAAATGAAGACTCCAACCCTTGCAAAAACCTTCTCGCTTTGAGTTGATAGGTCGTCAAGACAATTTTCGAGAAAAATGTCATTCAGTTTAAATACGTAAATACTTTTTGTTTACCCATCCATTTTATGTCCTTTCTCAACGTAGCTCAAAAACGGCCCATCATAATTTCGTGATTATTATCTCAAATGAAAACTTGAACTTTTGCTTATAACTTTCTCTTTTTGAGTTGATACGCCGCCGCCGCGGCGCCGTCACGATAAATTTTGAGAATTTTTTTTTAATTTCGGTCGAAAAATGTGATTTTTTTGTGTCACGCATCCATTTTTTGTCCTTACCCCGTGTAGCTGAACCCTATTAGAGATTAGAGATATATTCTCTGATCCAAATAGACCTATAGGTAAAATTTCAGATTTCTCGGACAATCTGTGTGGATTTGACAACTTTATTATTTAGTTATTTCTTATTGGTCTTAGAATTGGGAATTATTTTGGGTCCCGTGCCCCCCTAGCTTATTGAGATCTCTTTTTTTACTGGATTAGTCTTAAAATTGGGAATTATTTTGGGTCCCGTGCCCCCCTAACTTATTGAGATCTTTTTTTTATAACGGGATTAGTCTTAGAATTGGGAATTATATTGGGTCCCGTGCCCCCCTAACTTATTGAGATCTTCTTTTTAACGGGATTAGTTTTAGAATTGGGAATTATTTTGGGTCACGTGCCCCCCTAGCTTATTGAGATCTTTTTTTTTTTTACGGGATTAGTCTTAGAATTGGGAATTATTTTGGGTCCCGTGCCCCCCTAACTTATTCAGATCTTTTTTTACGGGATTAGTCTTAGAATTGGGAATTATTTTGGGGCCCGTGCCCCCCTAACTTATTGAGATCTTTTTTTTACGGGATTAGTCTTAGAATTGAGAATAATTTTGGGGCCCGTGCCCCCCTAACTCATTTTTTATACGGGGTTAGGTATAATGAAATTTGAGAATCACCGCTTACCGAAAAAATCTGAGGGGGCACGTGCCCCCGTGCCCCCCCCTATATCCGCGCATGATTAACTACCATCTCCAAAATGGTGGATCTCCGTAAGAAATTTCAGAAAATTCGACTTGAAATTGAGTCAGTCAGTCAAAAAATAAAAGTGAGAAGTTGTTTTAGGGCGGAATAGATAGACGAAATACGAAATCGAGATCACAAGTCCGAGTCATCAGAACTTCATTTGAAACAATTCGCAAAATCTAGTCTTCAGTCCACAGAGGTATTACAAAAATGATTATTAATTCCGCCCTCAGGACGAGTAGACAAAATCGATGACTAATAGGGCGCAATTAATAGACAAAATCGATAACTTAAGTAATTGCTTAGCATCAGTTTTCCCTATATTGGACAGTACGCAATCCGAGACTTAGCGCCACAGAGGTATTACAAAGCGTCTATTAATTCCGCCCATACACAAAATCGACAGCTTTAGTCATGACTTAGCGTTAGTTTTAACACATCTAAGACAATACCCAAAATCTAGACTTAGCTCCACCTGCTCCATAGAGGTATTAAAAATAAGGGCAAAATTAATAGACAAATTCTACATCACAAGTCACTGCTAAGCGTCGGTGTTCCCTATCTTACACAGTACGCAATCCGTGACTTATCGCCACAGAGGTATTACAAAAACGTCTATTAATTCCGCCCTACGTCTATTAATTCCACCCTAGAGACTCAAGTCTACAGAGGTATTACAAAAATGTCTATTAATTTCGCTCATATTACCTTACCCATAAAATCAATATTCACATGGTTACCTGTTTGGAAGACCTGGGGCCTGTTTCAGAAACACTCTCACTCTCATAATCTCCATTTCAACCGTCACACAACGCACTGTGATTGGTTATATCGTTAAAATTAACCAATCAGAGTGCGTTGTGTGACGGTTGAAACGCAGATTTGGGGATTATGAGAGTGAGAGTGCTTTCTGGAACGAGGGCCAGGTTCCAGAAAGTCTACATGAACGCGCGCATTCCATATGACTTAGTTCAGCGAATTTAATACATAGACTTTGAGCCTCTGCAGAGGTGAAAAAAGTAGAGAACACTTTATTTGTGCAGGCGCAGGGCCAGTGGCGTAGCCCGGGGGGGTGTTTTAGGGACAAAACCCCCTCCCCCCCGAAATTTCCAAGAAACCCCAGCAAAGATGGAATATACGTTAGGCGAGATTTCTGAACCCCCCTCAAAAAAAAACCACCCCCAAAATCCCCTCAAAACCTCCCCGAAATGTAGGTCTAGCTACGCCACTGCGCAGTAGGATGGGCCGAAAAAAAAAATCTCAAAAATTGGACACAGCTGAGTCAAAAGTGGTTGTCAAACGAGCTGAAAATAATAGCTGTGAAGTTTCAGATCGAAATTTCATCATCTTGAGGTTCCACACTCCATTTGAAAATTTTACCCTCGAAAAACCTTGAAAAATCTCTATTTGACCAAATTTATTTTAGTTTTAGTTCATTTTTTGCTTTCAATAAACCAATTATAAGTGAACATGGGATTGCGTCAAATAAATAGTCCACAGAAATTAACAAATGAAAAGTTAAATAATTTTTAATAATTGCTGCCTACCAGAATATGCACAAAATCTGTTAAAAAAATATAATCACCGCAACACTACAACACGGGGATGGTTTTTAATGTTTTTGTTTGACGTAAAGAAGTTCTTTCGTGGTAGTTAAGGCACTTACAAACTGCAATGTTAAACAGAGTAGTTCTAGCATGCTCCAAGAACAATATTCCCTTTTCCCTTCATAGCCCATTTTCGATGCAGGAACTCTCTCCATGTCTTTGTATTTGTCATTGTAGGCTCTAATCAACCGAATAATTTCTTTGTGGCTCACTACTGGGACGGAAACTGCCTTCTAAATTTTCTCCATGTCTTCAGACACAGTTTGACTTATGTCTTTCACCGACGGGTCTTTGGCATTCCCTTTCCATCGCAGATCCTCTCTAACCCACAAAAAGTGGGTGATGAAGCACTCGTCAAAACATTACCTTTAAATAAATTTCGCCCACACGTTCCAAAGATGGGGCAGGCGGCAGAATTACTGCGGGTAATTTTCTTAGCCATTATGACCCACCGAAAATCGAAGGCTCCCCACATTAATCACTACTACACCATATTACACTGATACCAACCAGACCACTACACTGATTATTAATGGGTACGACAAACAACAAGCAAGTTTGCTCTTCACATTCAACTTAATGAAACCCAGTAATTCACAAGGATACCAAACGAGATGCGAAAATGGGATTCACAGTGAAATACCATGAATCACAGGGTTCAATCGTCAAAATGGCCGAACGCCCTGGGTCAAAAACATTCCCTTGTCACACAAAAATGTTTCAATGTCCTTGAAAAAAATTCTCACGATAAGCATATTAAATTATAACATTTTTTCAATAAAAAATTATGAGAGATTGACATTTTTCAGGAAAATTTCCTTTAATACCAAAAAAATTGAGTGTGGAACCTCAAGATGTTGGAACTATGACCTGTAACTACACCAATTTAAGTGCTTGCCTATTTGGCAACTATTCCTCACTCAGCCTACCTCAATTGCTTAAAAAAAAATTTTTTTGCCCAGTTTCGGCCCACCCTACTGCGCAGGGCTACTTTGAGCTGGAGTCTATTTCACAAAGCTATTTCCCTGTTGAACTTTTTTAAGTTTTTTTTTTTTTTTAAATGAGAAGAGAACACTTGACATTGTGAAATTTATTAAATTTGTAGAATATTTTCGAAATGTTGCTGGGTCCACACAGGTGCAACATGCAACATGTTGCTGCAACATGAATTCACTCTGTGTGGACGGCTTCTGAACACGAACATGAATGTTCAAAAATTATCCATGAGGATGTCGGTTTTCTACCGAACATCTTTCATCTTTGTTGCTACTATGTTGCACGTGAGTGGACGGCACCTGAACATAGAAACAGAATGGATCACTGACGAACACGAACTGCACCACGTTGCTGCAACAGTGTTTCAATTACCACACACATGTTGCAGTAACGTGTTGCATGTTGCACCTGTGTGGACCCAGCATAAAATACTAGGTATATTAAATAATGGTCGAGGGAGTGAATAGACCAGGACCTCATTCCAGAGAGCTTTCTCACTCTCAATATCCCCGAATCTCCCTTTCAACCGCACTCTGATTGGGTTATTTGAACGACATTTGACGACTGAAAGGGAGATTTGGAGATTATGAGAGGGAGATTTGGGGATTATGAGAGGGAGATTTGGAGATTATGAGAGGGAGATTTGGGGATTATGAGAGTGAGTTTTCTGGAACGAGGTCAAGGAAGTTCTAAATAAACTGCCTGAATGATCAGTAAAAGAAAATGGACCTTCTGGAAATGTCACTATGTGATATTTCCAGGAAATGAGGATATCTACTGTTTTCTAACAATTGCTTTGTGGAATAGGCTCCTCCTACTTAATAAGCGTAGTGATTTTCAAATGTTTGATGTAATTATTCAATAGAGAAAGCTGTGTTTACTCTTGTTCCAAAGATGCGCTCTTTCAAAAACTTAAAGTCTACATTAAATACTTAACAAATGATCAACAATAATTTTGAATTGCTGCAATGAGCCAACTAATGTAAAATAAATTCATTACACCTAAGCCGTTCAATTATTTTCTCTCTCTCAATAAAAAATTTAATCAAAGAGCAGCCCAAAAAAAAAAGAAGAAAAAAGTAGTAACATTTTTTTGGACAAATTAAGAAGTAGAAGTTTGGCCTGTTTAATCATATTGTGTATGAGATAAAAAATAATATTTTGAGATCATATTTTCCAATAATTATGAAGTAAAATTGGGGTATGAAATAAAATAAAAGAGTACAAAAAGTATAAAATAATAATTAATCATCAAGATATGTTTGTGAAAGTTATGTGGATGACGTGTTTGAGGATACAATTTCATTACATCTGTCTAGTGGGTTTAATGACGGGTCATGTTAAACATAATTTTCCCTTATCAATTGGACGGTAGCAAGATGGTCTCTCTCTCTCTCTGCCATTTTGCTTTCAATTACAAAAAATGCCCATTTTTCTTTAACTAATCTATGTTTCCTTATGTGAAAGTTGTGATTTTCATTATTATTTATTATGTCAGATTAATTTCTGTACAGTGACGGAAATATTGATTGCAGAAAAATAAAATAATATAACATAGATAGATTAAGAAATGTCGTCAATATTGTCAACTTATAAACTTATGATATGATTGACTGACTTGATGTAAGTGATTTTAGAACTGATGATTTTAGAAAATTAGTGTACGTAAGATCAAATTTTCATTTCAATCTAATTAAAGGCATCAAGATGTATTTGAGAGACAATGAATTGCACTCATAAACATCCTCGTAAATATAGATACATTTGTGCATATCAAGGACATAATAAATGCTTTCTAAATCAGTGAATCTCAGGAACTATACAAACCTCAATAAACATAGCGCGTCTGTCTGTCAACAGTCTGTCGTGAGTTTGCCTGTCAACAAAAATATGGATACCGACAAATTGCGTGTTGGGAACTATTGACCTTTTGCAATGTGAAATGTATTCAAAACATGTTTGTAACAAATTAATTGAATGCGTGTCTCGAAAAACGATCTATGTTACAAATTTTGGAAATCGGTTTTACTTGAAAATAATTATCTGAGGGGGGTTTAGAATACATAGCTACTTTTTTTTTTTAGAAAAATGATTACAAGACCTTGAAAACATTTTCCAAAAGAAAAAATTGAAGGTGTTTAGAAAAACACATTTCATATCATTATTTTCAAAGGAAAATGGTTTCCAAAAATTGTACCATAGATTGTTTTTCGAGACACGCATTCAATTGAATATATTAACTTATTGAAATTAAAATGACATAAAATTAGCTCTATTACATGATTATTCAAGTGAAGGTATTGTAAATATTCAAAAGATATAAACAAAATATATCTCTTAAAATGTGCGTGAGAATAAACAAGTCTAATTACTTTTTCAGAGTTCAAAAAGAAAATAGTGTCTAATATATAATATAAGTGTTTATTTAAATGTTATATATAATTTTTAATAAATATTTATCAGTACTCAATCAAGGAGGAATTGCTTCATAGTGAAAAGCTAGACAAGAGAGATAGGCTATTGATGAACTAACACTAAATTCCGTGTTAGATAAGTACCTGTACAAGTGTACATAGTTACAATACTATCTCAGAGTAGGACACCTGTCCTACTTTGACAATCTAAATAAAGGACTACCTTAATTGACGAAAAAAAAAAAAAAATCAGATCCACAACAATAATAATTTCACTATAAAGCAAAACTCCTGAACACAATTTAAATAAGGTGGTATTCTCATATTCCTAAATACTTGAAATTAACTAAATGGGAACTTATACTTGTAGAATAGTATTAGGACTTAGGAAAGACAAAGGTCTCAAGAGAGTGATTAATTTCTATTGATTAATTGTTGAATCTTGTTTACATGACAAAGGCCTACATTATTACAACCACCCGTGCCACTGCTTGTTGGACGACAAAATATACAGTCAAACCTGGATAAAAGAGAAGGATTTCCAGGTCAAATTTACCTCTGTACATGGGAAAATAACCTGTTTATAAGAGAAATCAGGATATAAAATAATGATTTCCAGGTCAAATTTACCTCTGTACAATGGAAAATTATCTCTTTATAAGAGAAACCTGGATATGAGAAAAAATCCGGTTCCTTGGAGTTCTCAAATACTCAGGTTCCACTGTATTTTTTTTTTTTTTTTTTTTAATAATCGATTTAAATTTTTATAATCAATGTTTACTTCTAAATTCGGACATACAAGTGCCTTTATTCCAGCAGTTATTGAGGTGTTTTCATTACGTTGTCATGATCTAAAATTGATGAGGAAAAATTTTTCTTGGTCGATTTGAGTTTGTGACCACATAATAACAAGACTCTGAGGGTTAGGTGGTAGAAAATGCTTTGAGCATTAACCTCGCCTGGTGATTACCTTCCAATAAAGAGTGTTATTATTATTTTTATTATTATGAGACCAGCGTTAACCAGTTGACCAATAATGCAAATATAATAATATCGTCCCATTAATGTCCGTCCTGGTAGCTCAGTGGTCAAGTTGTCTGTCTGTCTGGTACACTTAAGGTCGCAGGTTAATATTGTTGTAAAATCGTATAAAATGTTCTCTCTCTTTTACCAAACAACAAGATATTTTTTCATAACCAGTGTCTCCAAATCCTTACAATTGTAAAATGTTCACTAAAAAAATGTCTCCAACTCCATACAATTATAAAATTTCCATTAAAAATCTCCTGCATATGACTCATGATCAGATCAGTTCGATATTTGTTTTAATATTGTTGTAAAATCGTATTAAAATGTTCTTTCTCTTTACCTAACAACAAGATATTTTTTCTTAACCAATGTCTCCAAATCCTTACAATTGTAAAATTTTCACTAAAAATATGTCACCAACTCCATACAATTATAAAATTCCACTAAAAAAATGTCTTCAACTCCATACAATTATAAAATTTCCACTAAAAAAATGTCTCCAACTCCATAGAGTTATAAAAATGTTCATTCAGCTAGGAAGGACGTTGTACCCTGTTAGTAGTGAGAGCGACGTGAGGCCAACCAAGGGTGCCGTAAGCAGTCAGCGGCCGATGCTCGAAAGCGCTGATTCACGTGCAGCATGGGAAGGAGGAAGTCAGCAAAGTCGGACGCGTCAGCTTTGGACCAGTGGTATTTCTCCGTGAGCACTTGGTACAGGCCCCATGGCTTCAGGTTGTCGATGCGATGGAAGTTACCTGAAAAGAAAGGTCATATTAAGCTTAAGGAGAAAAAATTATTTATTTACACTTTTTTTACAAAACAATCATCAACAAAGAATTAATAACAATATTTAAAAAAAAAAAAAAAAAAAAAAAAAAAAAAAAAAAAAACTTAGAAGTATGTAAAAAACAAAAATAAAGATCAATATTAATTTTTAAATACAATTGTTTTGTAATTAAAAATTACAATTGTTTTGTGATTAAATAATTTTGTAAAGTACTAAAAATAATAATACTCTTTAGTGGAAGGTAACCACCAGGCGAGGTTATTGCTGAAAACCTTTTCTACCACCTAGCCCCCCAAAAAAAAAAATTTAAAAAAATCCTCTCAACTTTAAATATCCATTATATTGTTTTACAAACATGTCTACTCCCTGTTTATAGTCCCCCAGCCAGACTTTTTATATACAAAAGTAAAAACAATAATTCTGATTTCTAATATTAGACATTATCGGAGGAAAAATGGCATCAAAAGAACAGACTTAAATCTTACCTTCGGGCGTAAAGAACCTCAGTGTTTTCTTCCCCTTGCGTAACACCTCTTTAGGTATGGGTCCCACTAGCTCAACGATATGAGCCAAATGATCGTCATCTCGCGAGTACTCCTTCCCTGCTTTGGGATCGAAGAGGTAGTCTCCTGTTGCCAGCTCGAAGGCCTGTGAAGAATGAGTTTATTTTATTTATTTAATACATGACAAGTAAATGGTTCAAATATTTAATTAATGACAAGTAAAGAGTTGGTGCAATGAATGAATGATTTTCTTTGTGGTGAAGCACAAGGCCTCTTCACAATTTTTGTGGGTAGCGCAGCATTACTAAGAGCCTCCTTTACATTTCGAATTATTCTATTACATTAATTTTCTTTTTACTCTCGTAATGCCGCCACTGGTCGTTACTCATACAAGTAACTACTCATTTTTCCTCACGAGGTATGAGTGGACCCCGAACATCCAAGTACAGAACAGAAAAATTCCTGCCCCGCTGGGGATCGAACCCAGGTCACCATGCGTGCAATGCCTAGCGCGCTAACTCGCTCTGCCACAGAGTTGGTGGAATCATTCAGGAGGTATTCAGACAAAGCAGAAAAGTGAGTATTGATTAATAAATTTAAAGACTTTTGTCTAAGGGCCGACTTATGAAACAGGCTTGGATCTAATCTTAATGGACACTATCCCTTAGCACGCCCTCTAGTGAGAATTTCAATCAATCACAGTGTGCGAAATCCCCACTAGAGGGCAATCAATCACAGTGTTAAGGGATAGTGTTCATTAAGTATAAGTCGGCCCTAAGAAGGTGATAACCTTCTTATCATACAAAAAGTAATCATATTTGTGTTGATTACAATCATGATACCACAATTGCTCAAACTAGCATGATAAATTTTTGCTTAACTTGGAACTTGAACCACAGACCTCCAGATTTCAATTCCACCGCCTTATCGATGAAGCTACTGAGGTCGGTTTGAATTACAAATGCCATTACCTACCAACCATATTTAGTATCAAACCTGAAGTCCGTAATTGAATCGTGCAATGCAGAAACCGTCCAAACGCCATTTTTTTTCGAAATTATGTTTTCGATGAAAATGGATTCCTCGAACGAAGATTTATCAAACAGTGCAATAACCATTCAGACAGTGTTTCGAGTATGGGAGATATTGGAGGTCAAATATTTTGTACAGTGCAAGAACCATACATATCCCGCACATGAACGGTTCTTGCACTGTATTTCTCGATTGTAGGGGGAATCTTGCACGGGTGGGGTTTGTTTTCATTTTATCATCAGCCGGCCTGATCTTTTTGTTTTCTGATCAGTATTGTCTCAGGATTGGAACTGGAACGTTTTTTCATGTGTTTTTTTGGTAGGTACTTGCTAACTGAAAGTAGTTTTATTATAAATATTAAAATTTATCAAATTTGTTCTAATTTGCCAACAAAAACTAACAATAGGTATCTACCTAATTTGTTAGTTTTTTTTTACAGTTTAATAAATTATTAGTCCTTTTAAAATTGATTTCAGTTTACTTTATTCAAACTTCTATGAATTTGATCTCAATCTGAACATGGTTCAAAACTTCAGGAACAATTTTTTTAGCTCAAGTTCAGAATGAGATCAAATTAATCTCATTGTTCAACCTCATAGGTACAGATACTACCTATGTGAATAAAGAAAAGAACTAAAATTTATTGTGATTGTGACAATGAGTTCTTCATCTGAATTCTCCGATCCTGATGCAACTGAGCAACAGACCAGGGGGAAAAGAAAACGTTGTCCTGAGAAATGGAAGAGAAATATGCAAAAAAAAAGCAAAAGTAGAGGGTATTTTTGGTATTGGTATAGGTAGGGCTGTCGGCTACGAAAGCTCTTTGTCACTGCGACCTTAAATAGATCTTTTGTGACATGCCCCTGTAACTCTAAAAGAGATCAAAGCTATTAATTTAGCTTAAGATTCTTTTAGGACTGATTTCGGTAACTTCTTTAGGTGTTAGAATCAGCCTTGAGAAGTGTTTCAGTCGAGCGTGTGAGGCTGCTCCACATTCACAGAGAATGTGTTTTGCTGTCTCTGGGGCCTCTTTACAGAGACTGCATTTTAGGTCTTGAGCAATGTCCATTTGTTCAGACGATAGTTGAGGCTACAGTGGCCTGTTAAAAGCCAGTAAGGATTCCTCTTTGCTCAGACAGAGCATTTCTTTTGCTCTTTTGGGCGAATAAGTTAGGAACATTTTCGCCTGCCAGTGGCCGGGACTCATTTGGGAACTTCTTCAGAATTACTCCCACTTTCAAAGACTTCAGGGCGTTTATAAAGCTTTAAGAAGCAGTTGGGGTTTCGAATGCCACCTCTGAACTATCTCTACAAGAGAGTATAGTTGAGGTTGTTGGCATCTTCTGCCTCTTCTGCTCCATTAGCTTCTCACCCTGATGCTTTGAAGTGGTTTCTTCTGAACAAGGCTTCTTTTTGGTGCTCTTTTACTGGAAATTGGCTCTACGGCTTTGAGCAGCCATTCGAACCTCCTTCCAGCAGCTCCTGAGAGTTTTAAAAAGTTCTCTTTATTTGAAGCTTTTCAGCAGCTTCTGAGAGACTGCATTTTGCGTCTTGAGCAATGTCCATTTGTTTAGACGGTGGTTGAGGCTACAGTGGCCTGTTGAAAAGCCAGTAAGGATTCCTCTTTGCTCAGACAGATCATTTCTTTTGCTCTTTTGGGCGAATAAGTTAGGAACATTTTCGCCTGCCTGTGGCCGGGACTCATTTGGGAACTTCTTCAGAATTACTCCCACTTTTGAAGACTTCAGGGCGTTTATAAAGCTTTGAGAAGCAGTTGAGGTTTCGAGTGCCACCTCTGAACTATCTCTACAAGAGAGTATAGTTGAGGTTGTTGGCATCTTCTGTCTCTTCTGCTCCATTAGCTTCTCACCCTGATGCTTTGAAGTGGTTTCTTCTGAACGAGGCTCTTTTTGGTGCTCTTTTACTGGAAAGTGGCTCTACAGCTTTGAGCAGCCATTCGAACCGCCTTCCAGCAGCTCCTGAGAGTTTTAAAAAGTTCTCTTTATTTGAAGCTTTTCAGCAGCTTCTGAGAGACTGCATTTTGCGTCTTGAGCAATATCCATTTGTTTAGACGGTGGTTGAGGCTACAGTGGCCTGTTGAAAAGCCAGTAAGGATTCCTCTTTGCTCAGACAGAGCATTTCTTTTGCTCTTTTGGGCGAATAAGTTAGGAACATTTTCGCCTGCCTGTGGCCGGGACTCATTTGGGAACTTCTTCAGAATTACTCCCACTTTTAAAGACTTCAGGGCGTTTATAAAGCTTTGAGAAGCAGTTGAGGTTTCGAATGCCACCTCTGAACTATCTCTACAAGAGAGTATAGTTGAGGTTGTTGGCATCTTCTGCCTCTTCTGCTCCATTAGCTTCTCACCCTGATGCTTTGAAGTGGTTTCTTCTGAACGAGGCTCTTTTTGGTGCTTTTTACTGGAAAGTGGCTCTACGGCTTTGAGCAGCCATTCGAACCGCCTTCCAGCAGCTCCTGAGAGTTTTATAAATCTCTTTTATGAAGATTTTCAACAGCTTCTGAGAGATGTTCCTGTTAGTCGCCTTTTACGACAGGGGAACAGCCCGTGGTCTTATTCTTAGCCGAGAGCCACACGGACCAAGTAGAGGGTAAGGCGTACGTCTCTGTGAAAGGGAAGGCTGTTCCTGCAAGAGTCATGGGAGGTTGTGACTGTAAGTTCAAATGTTTTGCTAAAATTAGCAACCCTGAGTCCATTTTCAATGGATTTTATTCCCTAGACAGCAAGAATCAGCAAGATTCATACTTGCAAGGACTCATTGAATGCAACCCTGTAAGTAGAAGAAGAAGTTCTGTGCAACAAGTAGTCCAAGAAAATGAGGCTTTATCAGTGGAAGTTGTGGAAGAGCAAGAAGGTATGGCGACTGATACAGGGGAGGGAGCTGTAGCATCTGCTAGAAAATCAAAACAAAAGCCTAGACAAAACACACCCCAGACACAACACTTTTATATTTCATGTACTTGATGGAGCAGAAAAGATAAGAGTTTGTAAAGCAGCTTTCATCTCAATTCATGGTATAACTTTCTGTAGAGTACAAAGAATTTGTAAGCTGCTATCAGAAGGGAAATCTCCTATGGACAAGAGAGGGAAAAAAAGGAGTGTGAATGCAATACCTGAAGAAATATGCTTAAAAATAAGAAACTTTGTGTTATCCTTGGAATTTAAAGAAACTCATTATGCTTCAACTGTAAAGAAGTACATTGCTGATCCCAGACTCAACATAAAAGAACTGTATGACTTGTTCATGAAAGAAAATTCTACCATTAAGATATCCTATGAATTTTTCCGCACTTATTTCCGATTTTAACGTAGTAATAGTAATAGATAAGTATTTGTACTGCCCAAAGTATGTATGTATAATTTTATGTATGTATGATTTTATTTGTGGTGAAGCACAAGGCCTCTTCACAATATTTGTGGGTAGTGGAGTATTACTAAGAGCCTCCTGTACTTTTTGAATTCTATTACATAAATTTCTTTTTACTCTGGTAATGCCGCCACTGGTCGTTACTCATTCAAGTAACTATTCAGTTTTCCTCACGAGGTATGAGTGGACCCCGAATATCCAAGTAAAGAGCGGAAAAATTCCTGCCCCGCTAGGAATCGAACCAAGGTCACCATGCGTGCAATGCCTAGCGCATTAACTCACTGTGCCAGGGTGACTACTATACTGCCCGAAGTATGAATACTCAAAGCGGGCAGAATTGAAACCAAATTTATAATAAAAAAATCTGGTGTAAACATCACACGACTTTCCTTATCCCCCAAAAAGGAGTCGAATTCCGCCACTGGTGACTCAACGGTAACAGATAACTAAAAACCAATACCAAATTCGTAATCAACACTTCAAAATCATTGAATTTGATATGTCACAACCCCCATGTAGGATGAATAATAAAAAAGTTAGTCAAAGCGGGTCCCCCCGAAATACCGGTAAATTAGGGCCGAGTTCCAAAAAGTTCAAGATATCAAAAAAATGATCAGAATAGACCCCTATTATTTTTTTAATTTAAGAAAATGTTGTTCTCTAAAAAAATTTGTATCTTTAACCAATTTAAAGAAGCAGCGCTTGCGGCTAGCATTTGCGGCCCTGTGGCCGCAGAATGCGGCCGATTTCAACCAAAAGTTTCGTGGTTCGTCTGGTGTATAAAATCAATTTAGTTACCAAATTTCAAGTCTCTAGCTTTTACCGTTCTTGAGATATCCTGTTCACACACACACACACACACAGACACACAGACACACAGACAGACGCACGGACCAATGGCTGAAAACAACTTTTTTGGTATCCTGAGGCCATGATTCGTCCAGAAATGTGAAAAACTGGGTAGGTCAAATTTTCGACGAATACAATACTTTCCTTATTATAAGATAAGGAAAGTAAAAAAATTGTCGGGGGATCAAACCCGGGACCTTCCGCTTGACAAGGCAAACCACTCCAACTGACGTGAGCTTCTCCATTTTCCAGTACTTGACATAGTAACCCACCTGGACCAAACTGAACACCGAGGAGTGGAGAAAGAAAGGAGACAAAGACTGGCATTGGTCAGTCCGACGGTCGCGACATTCGAATTGTTCCGGACTGAAAACGGTTCCTAATTCCATTGTCAACACAAATCTAATTCAGATTAAAATATTGAATTCTTCTACAATCTTACTAATAGGCGAATAATTATCATACTAATAATAACAATAATCATACCAACAATAATAATATTAATCATACTAATAACAATAAAGTCTTGAATATCTGTGAATCCTGGCAGGATTGAGATACGACTATTCTTCTGGGTGCCTGAAGATCCCATTATAATCACAATAAGCGTCAGGTATTCAGTTAAGTCGCTACTAATAGGCAGATAATCCAAAAATAATCATGAAGAGAGTAGAAAGAAATCAATTTATAATTACATCATTCGGTCATTGTTGGAGCAGATGTAGGTTAGCGGGAGTTGGTCAGGAGGATTTGTCATGTTAGGACTCGTTCTCTCATGTAGAAGAGATGTGACTTACGATTTTGACATTTTCATGTCTTTGCTCTGGCACATAACCAAAATTATGTGACGAAATTGTGTAACGAAATTATGTAACGATATTATGTAACGATATTATGTAACGAAATATTGAATTGTAAAGAGAAGAGGGAAAGTGTGTGTCATGCGCACAATGGCGAAGTATTGAATTGTAGAGGGAGAGAAGAGAGAAGGTATGTGTCATGCGCACAATACGAAATTTGGTCAGTTGGGTTTTGGACCTTGAATAGTAAAGATGAAAATGTCCCAATGGTTGCAGACTCGTATGCAAGCGTTTTTTTAAACAAAAATTTAACATCGTTTTCAACTGCTTGGTCATAACAGTAGTCACCGTGGCAGAGTGAGTTAGCGCGCTAGACATTGTACGCATGGTGACCTGGGTTCGATTCCCAGCGGGGCAGGAATTTTAGTTTACTTTCCATACGTTCAAGATGGATGTCATGGAGGACAGAATTAGAGCTTAAAACCTGGTCTTAAACACATCTATGGTCTGTAAAGTTCAAGTTCGGTTTCATTATTGTTGTTGTAACCATCTTTTTTTATTTTGATTTATTCTATATTTAATACAATATAAATTTACATAAAACGACACCTCCTATGATACTATCTTATTGTAATTCTTTCTACCTTGGCTACAGCTGGAGAGAGCGATAGTCTCCAGCCAACTTAAGTGGAAAAGTTGGCTCGTTCTGAACTACATATTTCTATGTGGGCTCAACCATTGTGAGAAATTGGGCTATTTCTTTCATCATCATAGGGTGGCGTCATCGTGAACTATGGTAGCCAGACAGTGGATTAATGACTCAGCACTTCTACCACTGTCTATACAAGAAGGCTACTAATTGACGAGGGCCCCCAGAACCAAGCCAATGCTAGTCTACTCCCTGTGTTTATAGTCCCCGAGCCAGACTGTTGGTCTACTCCCTGTTTATAGTCCCCGAGCCAGACTGTTGGTCTACTCCCTGTTTATAGTCCCCGAGCCAGACTTCTGGTCTACTCCCTGTTTATAGTCCCTCAGCCAGACTGCTGGTCTACTCCCTGTTTATAGTCCCCCAGCCAGACTGCTGGTCTACTCCCTGTTTATAGTCCCCCAGCCAGCTATTTCTTTATAAGTCATGAAACCCTTCCACTAAAGAGTCTCTTATATCGAGTCCGTCTCTTATATCGAAGTTTCTTTTACATCCAGATTATAATAATTATAATAATAACTCTTTATTGACAAGAATAATATTGACAAAGGGCGTGATTATTGCCTGAGGCAATCTCTGCCATCAAACCCATCTTTTTTAGACTGTATTATTATGATAAAATAAGGTTTGTGACAACCTCCCGTGATACGGTTGGACTCTGTGACAGGACATGGCACACGGTTCCTCATGATACAGAATCATGATCACTGACCAGCGAGAATGCCAATGGATGAGCAGAAACACTGTTATTCACTGATACCGTTTGTTACGATATTTTTCAGTATTTTTTTCGCTGTCTTCTCATATTTTCTTAGCATGTTTTTTTTTTTTTTTTTCTTCTCTTACGTCTTCTTCAACTTGGTCTCTTCATCTCATATTTGGTCTCCATCTCTTTCTTTTAACATTAATGTATCCCAAATTCTTCTATTATCTTACTCACAAACATAATTTTATCTCTTCACTCATATTTTCTTTCCATGATTTTTTCTTCTCTTACGTCTTTTTCAACTTGTTCTCTTCATATCATCTTTGATCTCCCTCTCTTTTTTTTACCATCTATCTCAAATTCTTCTTCTTATTATTATTATTATACAACACTTTATTAGATATAAATGGACATTATGTACATACAAATAATTATTTTAACAATGAAAAAAATGGAAACAATATCTCTATATATAAAACAGAAAAAAGGACTACCTACCTACCTACCTACCTACCTACCTACCTACCTACCTATGTTTGTTTGTTTGTCCGGAGTTGTTTAACCAAAACGGTTAGAGATAGCGAAAAATGTCTCAGAATTGACCCCCCCAAAACCATTATCGCTTTGTCCAGAAAAATTATAAAAAGTTCAAAAAGGCATTGCTGTCGAGCAGTACGGCCATGCCTTAGTAAATTTGAAATTTAGTCCCGTTGCAAAGCACGGGCAAACGGCTAGTATACAATAAAAATGAAAAAGAATAGAAAATATATAAAAACATAATGTCCTAACTAAAGGGCGGGGTTATTGCCTATGGGAATCTCTTCCACCCAACCCTTAGACTGTAATTGCGTTCGTAAGATTAAAATTATTTATTTTTGAACAGAGTCACGCACCATGCAAGCTGTGCTCCAGATATCAGCCGCTGGTCCATACCCAGCTCCCAGCAAAACCTCGACACTTCTGTATTGCCGCGTTTGAATCTCATCCGCGAAGTGATCCTCCTGAAAAATGCCATGAAAATTTAGAAAAATGCCATGAAAATTTTGAAAGAATCGTTTTATGTATTTAATGAATATATTACTTCCGATAATTTTTTAATATTAGAAATTGGAAGTATTTTTTATTGATAGTTAAAAAAAAAATTGAAGAATAATCCATAAATTTTAGTTCGATTTCCTAATTCTTTGGTTATGAATACAGAAAAGGTCATGTTTCAACTCTGAGACTTGACAATTAAAGCCCCTGACTTTCAAAAGCCAGTTTTGCTGGTTGATTTCCAAGAGTTAGACCAGCTTTATCAGACCAAAAGACAACACAAATTATAAAAAAAAACCAATAATCCTTTTCTATCCTTACGATAGATGGTTAATTGATTCCATTAAAAAAAAAAAAAAAAAAAAAAAAAAAAAAAAAAAACTGTGGAACAAGACGAGTTGAAAATATTATTGGTAGATTTTTTTAAAAATCGGAAATACTCATAGGAATATCAACTATCTCTTTTATACTTACAATCCAGCAAGCATTTCCTAGATCAGCAATTTTCACAGAAATATCGTAGACTTCATTGGCAGGATCCAGAAGAGAAAAATCTGACATCGTAGAATCTAGAATGACAGGAAGGAAAAATAGCACACTTTTAGCGATTGAAGGTTGGTGAATGGTTATTTATATTCATCCCTAGCAAAATATCATAACACTTTTGTGATAGTCTAAGATACGTTATACTCATCCTAATTGTGTAGCATTCTTTAGCTAACGTGTTATGCATTTTTCTCCTATATTTAAGAATTTGACTAAACAATAATGACAACCATAGAACCCTTAAAAGAATAACTTCGACTAATATATTTTCATCATTAGGTATTTCTCCTTTAAAAAATAAAATTAATATACAGGGTGGGGCAAAAGTCTGGAAACCCCTGAATAACTTTCGAATGGCTTCTTCGGTAAAATTAAAATTTTGTATGGTAAACCGGGCTAATATAAGACCTTCCTTTAGAGTGGGGTTGATTTTTGTTACCGGCCACCATGTCGGGGCCAGGGGGGCCAACTTCATTTTTTTAAATACGAACCCCCACCTTGAGATACATTTTTGAAAAGGTCTTTAACACGTTGAGTACCTGTCAACCACATGTGGTTGACATTCGAGTTTCCCCATGTTCCACGGTCACAAGCCCAAAAAGTCACAGGGTTCCAATTTTTTTTTTGTTAAATATTTATAAATTTTGACTTTAAAAAATGACTGTTCTTATTATTTCTCCTTAAAAATGTACGGTTCTGATTTTTTTGACGTTTTTCCTTGTCAATCACATGTGGTTGACAGGTACATGAAAAGACAATGTGTCTCGTGTACCTGTCAACCATAAGTTTGGTGATGTACCTATACAAATTTTCCAGTAAAATCTCTTATTATTCTTGCTATGAGTAAGGTTATTTTGTTATTGTCCTGAAAAAGTCACAATTAGCTTAGCTTCTCAACGTTATCAAAAATATAAAAAAGTATTCCGCTCAAATCTCATGTTTGAAAATAAGTAAAAACTCTCCTCTAATCAACAAAACTGAATTAGAAGATCCTAATAAATAGTTTAGTTTTACTAATTACTTTTGATTATTCGGCATTTTTTTATTTCCTTTCTTGTTCATATTACATACTTCTTTTTTTATAAAAATAAAACATTCAATTTAAGGAAAAAAAACACCCAATAAACCTAGTATTCATTTGTCTATCACCTAAAATTAGCCTTGAAAGTTTGAAAGCAAATATCTCAAGTTCCAAACATTATTTCCAAGAACCACCAGACCTGTAAGTTCGCTGTGTTCCAAAGAACAGATTCCCCGTAAGAAATACATTGAAATGTCAACCACCAGAGAATGCCAGGAACATAAAGCAGTATACTCGTGTCAACCACTAGTGGTTGACAGGTACGTAGAGCACTGCTTCATGTCAACCACATATGGTTGACAGGAACACAAAAAAATACTGGAAAATTGCTGTGGTGTTCAACGTGTTAAAAAAGAAATACATTGGTGCAAATTTTATTTTTTTAATATTAACTATTTGCAAATGGCGTCCAACTTTGTGTATGCAGTAAAGTCTGGAAACCCCTGAATATCTTTTGAAAGGGCTTTCTCAGTAAATTTAAAATTGTGTACGGTAATCTTTGGTAATTAGACCTTATATTAGAATGGGACCGATTTTTTTCCGGCCCCATGTCGGGGCCAGGGAGGCCAACTTCATTTTTTTAAATACGAAACCCCACCTTGCGATACATTTTTGGAAAGATCTAATTACCCCGAATTACCGTGCACAGTTTTAAATTTACTGAGAAAGCCCTTTCAAAAGATATTCAGGGGTTTCCAGACTTTACTGCATACACAAAGTTGGACGCCATTTGCAAACAGTTAAAATTAAAAAAATTAAAATTTGCACCAATGTATTTCTTTTTTAAAGACCTTTCCAAAAATGTATCGCAAGGTGGGGGTTCATATTTAAAAAAATGAAGTTGGCCCACCTGACCCCGACAAGGTGGCTGGTAACAAAAATCTATCCCACTCTAAAAAAAGGTCTTATTAGCCCGGTTTACCATACAAAATTTTAATTTTACCGAAGAAGCCATTCGAAAGTTATTCAGGGGTTTCCAGACTTTTGCCCCACCCTGTATTATATACGTTTGTATTTTGTAATACTTAAATTAGTAGGTAGGTATCTTACCATTAGTAGTCCAGGTATGTTCTGATATTCATGTACAATTGTACATCTAATACAACTTCTCACTTTTCTGTTACTACTCTACTCTACTCTACTCAATAGATCTGATTAGGTCGAAATGTGAATTTTATATTGTATTAAGTTTCCACTGAAACCCTACAATCTGGGGCCTATATCACAAATGATCTACAAGTTACAAGTTATTATTATCCTTATTCTTATTCAACAATTTTGATCAAACTTTATTTACAATTTTTACATGCAGGTATAGTGAAAGGGTATTATTAATTTAAGGTAAACAAAGTCTGATCAAATGTGGTGATAATACCTTTGGCATTATCACTACCTCTTCCGCACCAAGTGAAAGTTTACAATCTAGAAATTCAGACAAATGAACTCGAGTGAACTTCCAATACTTGGTGGTTCATCTTAAAGAAATACAAATTTATTCTATTTTCCAGTTAGTTTTTGCTAATTTCAGTTTCATCTGTCTGAAATTCTAAATTTTGTAAATTGATTTGTAACTAGTAGAATGATCGTTATATAGGGCCCAGATCAGAGGAGTTTCTACTGAAACCCTACAACCAGGTCAGATATACTTTATTGTTTTTATCATAACAATTAAAGATGTTTTGCTTTTTTCTTTTTTGGAAGGCAGGAAAAAACGTTTTAAAGACACCTAGGTCCACCTAATCCTGAACTGTGGGATTTCCACCCACTAAAAACTCACTTTCTCAAATAGCTAATAGCTGACTGCACTTGGAAACGTAAAATATCATGTTTTTCTTACTTGATTTCTTGGCGTATGAGAAGTTCAAGTCGTAATCCAACGCCGTGAAGTTATCACTGCTGAAGGTCCCCGCCAGCTTTTCGGAACTTTTCTTCCATTTGCCGTCGAACTTGTACCGATCGGACTTGGAGAGGGGGGCGTCATTGGCTCTGATCAGAGTGGCGGGATCATAGGGCCAGGGATGAGAGTTGGAATCCGGGACAGTTCCCGAGTCTTCGGACTTGTACGTTCTGAATGGTTTCAGTCCGGGCCTCTGAAATTAGAAAATAATAATTTCAATACTGACCGATCTCAGTAGCTTGATCGATAAGACGGCGGACTTGTAACCGGAGGTCAGTGGTTCGAGTCCCAAGTTCAGCAATGATTAATGGCTGGGTTGAGACTCGACTGCTGGGTTCCAGCTCATGTAGATTTAGATTCACGTGATCAATTTCCAACAAATAGATCACGTGACTCTAAATCTACATGAGCTGGGGCCCAGCAGTCGAGTCTGGACCCGGCCATTAGTAAAGCGAGTTTGAGTACTTATGATATCATATCGTGATTTAAAAATAAATAAATATATTTTCATCATCATCATCAACAACTTACAACGAGGACTTTTTTCCCCTAATGTAGCCCAAAACCCATTGAAAATATAGGAAGTTGTTTATGATCATTTGCAAAAGCAATATTGCCAGACGAGTTTTAAGATTATCAGACCTCACGACGGAAGTTGACACTAATTTTCATTTTTTTTTTTTTTTTTTCTTCTTTTTCATAATATACTTCTTTTTTACTATGTTTTCACCCTGTTAGGTAGAACTTGAACGTTCTGATACAAATCGTCACTCTAGGTTCTGTGTTTTTGTATTAGTTGTATGCGTAAAATAATTATACCTTCAAATCGCTTCCATCGAAGCTGGTGGTTAGTTTGTTCCCATAGTCTGGAAGTCGTTTGGTCTCTTTTCTCACACATTTGGGCGATAAATTGAGCGTATCAATGTTAAACTTGCTGAGAGAATACTTTTTTCTTAGATTATCTGAGAACCAGGAGGATTTGTTGATGAGCTCCAAGTTGTTGTGTTCCTTTTTCTCTTTGGCTATGAGATCCCTGTGAAGATGAGCAATTTCATCAATATTAATATTTGTTCAATAACAGACCATTTTATGATACTGGCTAAGGGATTTGTAAGAAGAAATGTACCAACAACCAGAATAACCTTCTGTAGCAATTGAGATTCATGACGGGATTAATAGATGTTTATCTTATACCCCTGTGGACTTAAGTCTAGATTTTGCATAATGTTTTGAATGGAGAAACAAATGCTTAAGTCCAAACTTGTGATCACAATTTTGTCTATTCCTCAATGTAGCTCCAAGTGTTTCTAGCATAAATTCGGGATGTGACACCTGTTGTTGACTTATCCGCAGCATAAGCCTATACGGCCGGAGTCTTAAGTCGTATTTTTCTTTCTAACCAAAAAAAAATTCCTGCTTAGGTTTCTTCCAAATATTTACATTTTATTCCAAGGTCATTCGTAAAAGAAAAATGCGTTTGGTTACTTTTAAAGATAAACAATGGACTTAACCTATAAAAGAACTGGAAGCAAGAATTTTCTACTTCCACTTTGGTTAACTTTGGAAGTGGAAATTTTTCCTCTTCCAAAAGAAAAATGGCTTGCTTCCAGTTTGGTTCATTTTATTCCCGTTTGGTTAACTTTGGTTAGAAAGAAAAATACGGCTTTAGAGTTGAATATGAAAATCATATATTCTTAACCTTTAACACTAGATAATCTCGATATGTCCCAAGCATACAAGCTGCATTGCATACAAGGTTTTGGCACATTTTTACGGCTGGATGCCTTTCCTAATGCCAATGTGTTTTATATCTTGTAATAAATAACTATATTTAACGTCACGAACTAACCTCGCTAGATTACCATAAACAGAGAACAGACTAGCCAACCCGTACAAGCCAGGCTAGCTTGCAGTTTCCTAAGGGTTTAATGGCTTATAAAGAAAAGTCTAAGTCCTCATGAAGGTTGATCGCACATAGAAATATGTGGTTCAGGACGAGCCAACTTTGAAATAAAGTTGGCTGGAGACCATCACTCAACCCTCCAGCTGTAGCCAAGCTGGCTAGAACAACAACAACAACATATCTTGTAATAAATAACTATATTGTATGCTTGTTTTGATTTTTATTTATTGTTAATACCTATATCTTATTTTTATTTTCTACATTTTCTTTTATTTTTATTCATTATCATTATTATTTTATTATTATTATCTTTCTTTTTTTTCTTTTTTTTTCAAACCTAAGCAAGGTTTTTATTTTATGTATATAATCTTGAGAATATTATAAATGTATGTACAAAATGTCTGTTTAAATTTGAAAATAAACGAGACCTTGTTTAGACTGCTGGAATAAAGGGACTTTTTAGTCTCACCTCGGCAGTATAAACAAGGTAATTTCTATTCTATTCTACATATATTTAACACATTGTGTACGGCGTCATACATATTTGTATGACTGTCACACCGTAGAATAGACGGCGTCATTCATATTTGTATGACACGCCTGTCATACTAAAATGAATCCCTAGAGGCTCTGTCCCTAGAGCTAATTTGCATTTTTATCCCCCGTACACAATGTGTTAACGACACCAACTAACCTATATGTGTTGATGGTTGTATCGGACTCGAACTGGCTCAAGTAGGAGGACCTCAGACTGATTCTCTCGAGCTCGGAGTTCTCCCGCAGCTTCTTCACATTCCAGGCGTCTATGTCGAACCTGTTGTCCACGTGGCGAGTGATGGTGGAGCTCAGGCTCAGGTAGGCGCTGGGGGGGTCCAGCGGTGCCTGGGGCAGGAGGCGGTGACCTGAGGGGTGGAGAATTATAATAATAATAATATAATGTTGTTGTTGTAGCCAGCTTGGCTACAGCTGGAGGGGTGAGTGATGGTCTCCAGCCAACTTTATTTCAAAGTTGGCTCGTCCTGAACCACATATTTCTATGTGCGATCAACCATCATGAGGACATATACTTTTCTTTATAAGCCATTAAACCCTTAGGAAACTGCAAGCTAGCCTGGCTTGTAAGGGTTGGCTGGTCTGTTCCTGTTTATAGTCCTCTAGCGAGACACTGGTCTTCTCCCTGTTTAACGTCCCCCAGCCAGACTTATAATAATATAATAATACTCTTTAGTGGAAGGTAACCACCAGGCGAGGTTAATGCTCAAAGCATTTTCTACCACCTAACCTCAGAGTCTTATTTATTTATTTATGATTTTTTTTAAATCTTAGTACAAAAGCCTCATCGAGCCCTTGGTTGACAGGCAATGTGCCAAGTATGGCCGCCGCATTGCCTCTTTGGACGGCCATAGCCAGTCTCTGTTTTAAATAAAATGCTGACTTGATGTCGCCTGTTTTTCCAATTAATCGTCGTCCTACCTCTTTGACAAGAAGTTGTATCTCCCCACGGGCCGAGGGTTTCAAAGGCCAGGGGCATGAAAAAGAAATTCTACTTCATGATGTTTTCATACTTGCTTCTCTTTCGCTGGCTCGCCTCTTCCGCAGCAGAACCTTTTGTGTTGCTTTATTTATGTATTTATCATACTTAAATTGTATAAAGTCAAAACTGGATAATAAGGATATACAAGAGCTCTTTGGGACCGGAATTTTTTCTCTTATTCCAGCAGTCTAAACAAGAGACCTTGTTTAGACTGCTGGAATAAAGGGACTTTTCAGTCTCACCTCGGCAGTATAAACAAGGTAATTTCTATTCTATTCTAATTTCTATTCTTATATCGAGGTTTGTCTTATATCGCACCTGTGTTGTAGCCAAAGGAATCGGCAGGGGCGGATTGTAAGGGGGGTTTGGACGAGTAGCCTGAGGCGGTGCCTGTGTCTCCGTTCTCCCACCAGATGGGGGGACATCCTGTGGGGGGAGACCCTGTGGGGGGACATCCTGGGGGTGGACATCCTGTGGGGGGACATCCTGTGGGGGGACACCCTGTGGGGGGACATCCTGTGGGGGGACACCCTGTGGGGGGAGGCTCTGGACCCGTGCCTGTGCTGGGAGTCGAGCTGCAGAGAGAAGCTCGAGTAGGTTTTGGGTGGCCCCGCAGGATCTGAAGAGGGGGAGGAAATTTCACGTAACGATTTTTTACGTAACGATAATAATAATAATAATAATATTGCCTTATTTATACTGCTCGATAAGGAGTTAAAGTTAAAAAGTTTAAAAAGTTATCATATTTGTGTTAATCACTTTCGTGATATCACAATGACTCAAATTCGCTTTACAAATTCTACGCTGAAACCAGGACTTGAACCACCGACCTCCAGGTCACAAGTCCGTCGCTTTATCGATCAAGCCACTGAGGTCGGTTACTGCCCGATAAGGAACTATTAAAGTCCCATTATTCCAGCAATAAGCCTAAGACATATTATTATGTGGTAAAAATGCCAAATGGGAGGATAACTTGTCATGTCCTGGCTGGGTTTAGAACCCACGACCTCTGGAACCTCTCGATTCACAGAGTGCCGCCTTTACCACTGAGCTACCGGGTATATATTGATTTAATAATCAATTTATACAGACGAACCTGGATAATACTGGATATATGAGAACAAAATGAACCGATTTTTTTTCTCATATACAATACAATCGAATACAATACAAACTAATACTCTGTTTATCCTGCAAGAATGTGATTAAAGAGTCCCTTTACTCTCACACTCTAAACAAAGTCTCATTTTATTGGTGACGGGTACAGAGTATACATAAATTAATATTTACAACGAACTTTGTTTAAACACAAAAAAAAATAAAATGATAATTAAAGAGAAAAATAGAAAGAAAGAGATTAAGGGCCGAATTAATAGACGTTTTTGTAATACCTCTGTGGCGCTAAGTCACGGAATCGCGTACTGTGTAAGATAGGGAAAACCGGCTCTTAGCAATAACTTGAGATATAGATTTTTTTTATTAATTTCGCCCTAAGATTGAGACGGGAGCACAGGGAAACCAACACACACATTAGAAGTCCAAATACTTTATTTATACTGGCGGTGTAGAACTAGAGTCCTTTTTTGCTGGCAGTTTAAAAAAGTCTCATTTATTGGTCTATTTATTGTACATATAAGAACATATTTGTGTTGGACTTACCTAAAGACATCGGTAGCTTCATTCCAATTTTATGGTGCTTGGTCGCATCAGAAGCCATACGTCTGACCTTGTCGTAATCAACACACATCAGGATATTTTCTGGCTTGATGTCTGTGTGGATTATGCGACACTGGGTATGTAGATAGTTCAGTCCTTCAAGTACCTACGGATTAATAAAATTATAATAGACCTTATTTATACCACCCGTATGTGACGAGAGAGTTCAATCCAAAGTTGTTTTGGAAATACTGTCAAATATAAGAGGAAAATTCATGCATTTGGTGGGATCTAAACCTATGGATCAACGAAGCTATCTGGATTATTAGACTAGTTCAAATAACTACTTGATCAACAATGTAATAATATTATTTGCATAAATAAAAAAACATGGGTTATATAACTTTATAACTTATAACCGTCAATTTGTAAAAAAAAAGATAAAAAAAATAAAAATAAAAAACAATACATGTTTCTATGGTCCCTTTACTTTCACCTAAATCTTTTTCTCTGACCTCAGTAGCTCGATCCATAAGACTCGTTACGTGGAGGTCGGTGGTTCAAGTCCCGAACATCTATAATTAAGTTCAGGTTTGAGTACTTTTGACAGAATTCTATTGTGATTAAGAATAATACGAAAACAATACTTGTTCCTCAAATTTTTTTTTCTTCTCTGACTTGATTGTTCTTTATATTTTCTAAACTATAAAATTTAATTGATGCAGCACCTATCAATTTACCATTTTATCTGCCAGTCAACATCTCTTTGTTTTTTAATCTTGTGTATGGGTGTATGAAAATTTTCAAAAATGGACCATAAAGTATGTGTTGATCAAAGTTTATTAGTTTTCAAGTTTGAGTCAGTCAATACTTTACTTTCCGAGTCCATGTGTGATGGCATGGTGGTGGAAGGATTGATATGGGTGAACAGTGAACACTTTGGACGCCCCGAACCATTGTTCTGGGCTCCTTCCGTGTCCAGTGTGTAGTGTATGGTGTATGTGTAGTTTGTTGAAATTATGCACTTAAAACTGACAATTTTAAAAATATTTCTTAATTTTGATAGGGATTTTAAAACTCATCATCGTACTTTTTCAACGAAAACAGAAAAGTGAGAAGTTTTACCAGATGCTCAATTTCTCACCTGTTTGATAATGCTCCGCACGTTCTGCAGATGGATTCCCTTGTAGTCACTGCGAGCAATGAGTCGGAGCAGATTGTACCCCATCACTTCGAACACCATGCAGATGTGGGTTCCGTTTCGGCTGAAGATCTTGAAGTCGTTGAGGAGGCGGATTACTTTGTCCGAAGCGTGATTGGGGAAATCGTGTGCGAGAGAAGCCTTTAAAGAGAAGTTTTAGAGGTTTTAAACATTAGTTTTTTTTCATCAAGACAACCTACAATAATTGAATGGGTGAGCAGATCGAAGAACATGCTATGTCGTCGATTTTTTTTTTTTTTTTCCAGAATAACATGTAATTGATGTAATGTACTCTTTTCTATCCTCTCGTTGAATATGAAGGAGAAATACCCCCTATAACTATGGAAAAAAATGTTTTAGAGTGGAGGAAACCTATAGTATCTACAGCATAGTAATGTAGTATTATTGCTCTCCTGAAAAGAGGTACTAAAAAAACATTACGTTATAAGAAAATTAGTTGTATGTTATTATTGAAATGTTGTAGAAGATACTCAGTGGAGTCAGTGGTATAAAAACAATATCTTTATATGGATAAGACAAATTGTAAGAATAAGATTATGTACCTAAGTATACACATGGATGTGCTTGTTTTTAAGTTTCTTCTCCCAATTTGATTTATTAAAAATATTTTTTATAGTGTTGTGTACAACTTTCAATTTTCAATGTACTATTACTGTTTTCTATAATCTGTAACAAGAACTTATGAATGAATATTTTATTATTATTATCTTATTTAGAAAAAAATTAACAATCTGAAATTTATACTTACCACAGCTTTGAGCAAGACAATTTCATCACGGGCTGTATCTGCATAGACTTGATCGCTTTTTACAATTTTTAGCGCCACAAAAGTTTTGTCCCTGCAAAAACGAACAATTTTCATGATGACTAAACTTATTAAACTTACTTATTAACTAAAAAATACACTATTCTTTATAAAACATTATGCACATTATCTATGCAGTAGGTTAGGGACATTTTCTTAAAAGCTCCTAAGCTCTTATAAGTTTTAAACAAAACTTGTTTTGATGTGATCAAGTTTTAAAGAAAAATTGACTACATTGTCTTCATGAGACTAAAGAGTTCTTCACTGTACCGATTAAAAGTGATTTTTTTTTAAAAGTTTTAAAAAAGTCATCATATTTGTGTTGATGACTTTCGTGCTATTATCACAACTACTCAATCTCGCTTTACTAAATCTACACCGAAAACGGGACTTGAACCAGCGACTTCCAGGTTACAAGTCCGCCGCCTTACCAATCAAGCTACTGAGGTCGGTATTACAAATTATTATTACTATTCAAGACTTTATTACATATATGTACAATACAAATTTAATAATTATTTTAACAATGAAAAAAATGGAAACAGCATATACAATAAAAATGAAAAAGAATAAAAAAATATATGGAAACACATGTCCTAACTAAAGGGCGGGGTTATTGCCTATGGCAATCTCTTTCACACAACCAACCCTAAGGGCGAAATTAATTGACAAATTCTACATCACAAGTCATTGCTAAGCGTCGGTTTTCCCTATCTTACACAGTACGCAATCCGTGACTTAGCGCCACAGAGGTATCACAACAACGTCTATTAATTCCGCCCTAAGAGTAATGATTCCTCAGAACTTACTGTAGGTCCCAGCTGAGCCAGACGGTCGAGAAATGTCCCCAGCCCAGCTTTCGGATCACGTGGTAGCGGAAGTTGAACAGGTCGCCAATGTGCACGGGACAGTACCCCCCCGGGCGATACTCCATGTAGCTTTCCTGCTGATCCAGCAGCATGTCTGGCGTGTCGTCTAGGAAGTCGTGCTGATCGAAGCGGGCGCGGGAGTCCTTTGTGGGCTCCGATCTGGGGAGGTAAGTTGTTTCTTTGTACATCTGTGTTCAGCATAAAGACAGTGGTAGAATATATCTGTGTTCATCATTGAGATAGTGGTAGAAGTCTTTATGATGAACACAGATATACATAGAACAGGTCGCCAATGTGCACGGGACAGTACCCCCCCGGGCGATACTCCATGTAGCTTTCCTGCTGATCCAGCAGCATGTCTGGCGTGTCGTCTAGGAAGTCGTGCTGATCGAAGCGGGCGCGGGAGTCCTTTGTGGGCTCCGACCTGGGGAGAAAGGGTTTTTCTATGTATATCTGTGTTCAGCATAAAGACATGTATATCTGTTTTCTATGTATATCTGTGTTCATCATAAAGACATGTAGATCTGTTTTCTATGTATATATGTGTTCATCATAAAGGCAGTGGTAGAAGTGTTGAGTTACTCCTCCACTGCCTGATATCATCATAGGGTGACGTCACGATGACGCCACCCTATGATGATATCTGTGTTCATCATAAAGACAGTGGTAGAAGTCTGTCTACCATCGTTCACGATGACGCCACCCTATGATGATATATCTGTGTTTGTCATAGAGACAGTGGTAGAAGTGGTAGAAGTCTGGCTACCACCTTTCACGATGACGCCACCCTATGATGATATATCTGTGTTTATCATAAAGACAGTGGTAGAAGTCTGTCTACCATCGTTCACGATGACGCCACCCTATGATGATATATATCTGTGTTCATTTAGTTCTACCTTACCATAAGTACTTCCGATAAATTTCTAATATTAGTAATTGGAAGTTTTTGTAAAAATAATAATATTTTTTTGCTCCGATTTCAATTTTTTTCATAATTCTGGACGATTCATGACCTCCTGAGGAACTTTAGCTTTGTGTCTGTCTGTCTGTCTGTCAGTCAGTTAAAAACATTCCTTGTTACACGCAAATCTCAGAAACTACCGAACGGATTTCAATGAAATTTTGTAAACATATAGAAGACATTCTGTAGATGGTCCCATTTTAAAGTCATAAAATTCGCACCAGCGGTTCTTGGTGATACAGACCATGCGCCTGACCACTAAGTTTTTACTTTAACGCTTATATCTTGTGAATGGTACACCCGATTTTGATTAATTAATTGGGTACAATGAGGGCGTGCAAGATATGGGTGTACTCAAATAGGGTACAAGATAAGGGTGTACTCAAATAGGGTACAAGATAAGGGTGTACTCAAATAGGGTACAAGATAAGGGTGTACTCAAATAGGGTACAAGATAAGGGCAAACTCAAATAGGGTACCAGAAGTGGGGGGAGAGCTGTGCAATAACAGACCTAGAGAGTATCTACTGTTGCGACCAGCATAACAAAAGCGTCAGACCTGCAGACATGTACTTGAAAAAGACAATGAAGCCAAACGTCCTCAAGATGGATGGTCCCGCATCAAATCACTCAGATTAATACTGTGGACCAGGACGAGCTGGGAATAGTTGTGTTAACAATTCACTAAAATGTTAAAAACATTTTGGACATACACTGAAACTACTATTTACTGACCCCGTTGAAGACCATTCAGAGGCATCAGAACAATACAACAACAACAACCAAATTGGTAAACACTTGCCATAAAATCTGATACATCATCAATTGAAAACCAAAGTTCTTCTAGAGTGAATTAAAGGCAGAAGAGAGGGAAAGTTTTTTTTGTGTTCAATAATATGTTGATTTCCTTTGAGATTGAAATCTTCCTTAATCCGTTTGACGACAAGTCGTAGCCTACATTTAGAAATGACCTAAAACAATACATAACCTCCCATGTAGTAAAGTTATTTATAGTAATATTAGTGTGATATGACCATGCAGTTGAAGGCGAAAATGAACCAAAATAAAATAATAATGGATACTAAAATAATACTGCTCGATTAGGACTAAAGAGTCCCTTTATTACAGTAGTTGGTTTGGTGCCTTTATTATGTGGTCAAACTCTCAAATATAACAGTAAAAATGTGGCATTTTGAAACACAGAAGCAGAACATAAAAACATCATAATATAAGTATGAAAATTCATGTTAGCACTTTATATGTACACTTAAAAACTCACACCGACCTCTTGATCGAATAGGGCTGCGTTTTCGTAATCTGGAGGTTGGTGGTTCAAGTCCCGAGTTAAGTGAAAAATTTTAGTAAACTAAATTTGAGTAGTTGTCATATCACGATTGTGACAAATACGATAACTTTTACTTACAAACTCACAAAGGATCCGCGGTAGGCTGGCATGATTCTTCTCCTATTGAAGGGCGGGGAGAGGGACAGCGACAAAGATTCGATGAAGCCTCCAATTGACGAAATCGCAACCATTCTTCTTTCCCAATAATTTTACCATCATCAAAAAGTACACAGAAAAAGTAGGAGAGAATATTTCCTATACCAAAAAGTATTTCAACATTTCACAGGGGCACGCACGCAATGCGGGGGCAAATTATTGATCCGCCGAGACTTCAGAGCGAAACGCTTTCCTCCGAAAGGGGAAAATTCAACTGAGAAAAGAGAAGTCAGACTCTTGGAAAATGAAACTTGAAAGAAAAAAAATCTCGCGGAAACGTTGACGCACAATCAGGAAGAATTATTTTCGGATTTTCCGAAAAAAACATAAAAAAAAGGAAAATATTTAAAACTAATTGAGAAAATAAATGAGAATTTGCGAAAACATTTATTATTTTTGTGTGTGTTTCGCTTTTTATTCACTCACGAAACATGCCATTATCTCGTTCGTTCTCCCTAAAGATTGTTGCTTCGCCTATGCACTGAAATGAAAAGCGCACTCAGGGGCTTGCTTTCCCCTCTTACCCCCCCCCCCCCCAAGCCCGAGCAAACATGTACAGTATTTTCTAGATGTATAATAGTCATTAAAAGAGATGTGATGATTGTTAGAATGATGGGTGGAAGGATGGTTATGATAGTCGTAAAAATATTACTGGATTAGTTCAGTGGTAAGGTACTCGCTTACCATGCGGAAGATCTCGCATTCAAATCCCAGAGCTGACAAAAAATTGCATTCAAAATTTGGTTACAGTTGTTTGTAAGGGATACCTTCCCAATTTCCGATGCGCTCGTGTTGACCCAGCATCTATACGTTAAGTATTGTGCAATTTCTCGCCATCAGAGGTGAGGCATACTAGGAGCTGGGCAAATGCGGCTGTGGACAATAAGGGCCCAATTATAAACCGAGATTAAATTGAGTCAGACCGACCATCAAGTCAGAGTTTTACCCAATCACAACGCACTACAGCCTGACTTGAGGGACAATCTGGCTTATCTTGAATTTAATCTTTATATAGTTCGTCCTAAGAACAACCCAGCCCACATCGGTCGCAGATTTCCAAAATTCAGGTTTGAAATAGACCAAAAAGGCAAAAGTAAGGTTAATCCTGAATGAACTGAACCACGAAGAGCTGTGCTCGATACTATTCTACATATACCTGAATAAATACCAAATACTTACCTATGAAGTCCTGTTTGACTGCTAGAGTAAAGGGACTTTTCAATCTAACCTCAGCAGTATAAACAAGGTATTCTATTATAAACTCAGTATAGTACATAATTCTAAACAAGGTATTCTATTATAAAATCAGGAGTACATATAAAGAAGGAATTCTATTATAAACTCAGGAGTACATAATTATAAACAAGGAATTCTATTATAAACTCAGGAGTACATATAAACAACGTATTCTATTATAAACTCAGTAGTACATATAAACAAGGTATTCTATTATAAACTCAGGAGTGCATATATTTATTAACAAGGTATTCTATTATAAACTCAGTAGTACATAATTATAAACAAGGTATTCTATTATAAACTCAAGAGTACATATAAAGAAGGTATTCTATTATAAACTCAGGAGTACATTGCAAAAGCAATAACCCCACCCTTTTGTTAAGACATTGCATTTATCCACGTATTTTCTTTTTTATTATGTATATTGTTTCCAACCGACCTCAGTAGCTTGATCGATAAGCCGACGGACTTCTAACCTGGAGGTCGGTGGTTTAGTTCCCAAGTTCAGCAAATTTCAAATAGTTGTGACATCACGAAAGTGAGTAACACATGAATGAATTAACCAATTTCGTATTTTAATTTGTCATTAAACATTGATGTTCCTCTTTGTATAAACATTGATTTTCCTATATAAAGAGTTTAATATTAATAATAATACATTCAATGAAGACAATTTGTTTCAATTTAGAGTGACCAATCCTACATCCCCCTCCTACTCTTTCTCTCTACTTTTTCTCTGCCACTCAATTTTTAATTTTTAATTTGTCATCATTATATTAGTATTGAGCAAATTATATTGGAATGTTATTATTCTGTATATTAGATTTAAGCAATTGTGTTCATACAATATTGTATATTATCACAATAAAATTCAATTCAATTCAATTCAAGACATGCAAAGATTGGAATTACAACAAGGAGATTGAAATGACAGTAACTTCTGGAAGCAGAAAATCTTCGAGGCAATGGACCGGCTTTGGTCTGAGATACCGCAGCAGTACGTAAGTATATTAACTATAAAAATAAATCGACCGACCTCCGTGGCTCAGTGGTTAAGAGCATTGGTTACTGACCCGGAGGTTGTGGGTTCGAATCCCGGCCGGAGCGGAAATTTCTGACCGAAATTTACCGTTTCTGGAATGGCATGGATGTAAAAATGTAAAGTGCCCCGAAGTAATGCAAAAGCTGTTCCGGGGCACACTTACCTTTTTTAACAAACAAACAAAAAAAAATCGAGAGACTTACCGATAGAGAAACAGGAAAAATGAAGAGAACAGAGATGAAGGTTCGAAGAGCAGAGAAACTTGAGTGGAGAGCTGTCTCAACAAATCCTGGAGTCCTAGAGCAAAATGATGATGGAATGCAACAGCACTGCTACCACTGACAGCAGTGTCAGCGCTTTTTCTTTGTTCAGTGACTGGCCAGAATATTTGCGTGCGAATTGAAATTCAACCCCTCCCTCCACTCCATTGAAAACTATATACCTACCTGTCCCGATAGCTCAAAGATCAAGGCGTCTGCCTGGTAATCCAGAGGTCGCGGGTTCGTAAGGCAGCGGATTTTGTAGAATTTGTTTTGGGTTTACTGCTGGAATAATGGGACTCATTAGACCTAATTGGGCAGTATAAATAAGGCTATTATTATTTTTGTATTAGTATAATTATTATTATTACCTAGTAGGCAAAATATTAGGATATACAAGGATAAGGAAAATTCCTATAATTTTGAGCTACCCATTAAAATTGTGATAGTATATAATACCACAAATTAAAAAAAAGCATTGTTAAAAAAATATGAAATACCTGTTTGACTGCTGGAGTAAAGGGATTTTTTAGTCTTACCTCGGTAGTACAAGGTATTTTCTATTATTTATCTCACAACTTACTTCATCATCATCATCATAGGGTAGCGTCATCGTGAACGATGGTAGCCAGACAGTGGAGGAATGACTTAGCACTTCTACCACTGTCTCTACAAGGAGGTTAATAATTGACAAGGGCCCCCAGAACCAAGCCAATGCTGGTCTACTCCCTGTTTATAGTCCCCCAGCCAGACTATACTTACCTCACAACTAAAAACTTCATTACTATGAAGTTACAACTACTAGCTAAATTAAATCTGAAATACCTACAAAAATAAATAACTAAGCTCAATTTTGTTACAATATATAATTTTTGTAATTATATTTTTTAATTATTTGTTTATATTTTTAATCATCATGTAATTGTAATAAATTATTATATGAATATAATTACTGTAACATGGTACGAAAGGCACACACAAACAACACCTTAAAATAATAATAATTAAGTAAAACTTATACTTTAATAGGAACCTTAGTATTTTTTATTATATATTATACATATGTGTAAGTGTACACTATAGGAGTTATATAATAGTAATAAATTCAAAGTCGTATGCTACAAAGAAAAAAAATCGTACCTGTTTGGGTGGGAGCTCTTTTAAGGGCGTATTATAAAACAGGATTAAAGTTAAGATAAGCCAAACTGTCCCTTCAACTCGGGCTATAGTGCGCTGTAATTGGTTGAAACTCCGACTTGAGGGAGTGTATAGCTTATCTTAACTTTAATTCTGTTTTATAATTCGGCCCTTATTTTCTTTTGGTGGCAAGATAGTTTTTTTCCTTCTTATTAAATATAGACAGTTGCAAACGTCAGACAACTTTCTATTAGAATAAATAGAAAAGTTATCTGATAATGTACTTGTGTATTCAGACGCAAAATGTCAAGTTCTCTGAGCTCTAGACAACCCAGGACAACTTTTGACCTAGTGAGTCTCGTCAGCTGGGAGCTGTCTAGAACTCAGAGGACAAAGGTGTAAAAACCGTAAGTCCTCAAGATGGTTGGTCCCGCATCAAATCACTCAGATTAATACTGTGGGCTTGAGCTGGGAATAGTTGTGTTTAACAATTCTCTAAAATTTTGAACATACAAATCTATATCTCCTGACCCCGTTAAAGACCATCAGAACAATTCGTTGTAGATTCCGTCGGTACAACAACAACCAAATATCCTTTGAGGTTGTACATTTTGATAAAACAAAATTAAACAAAGAAAGAAACTGTAGTTGGTTGCAATATGAAGAGGTTGGAATTCTGACGTTAAAAATTTAATAACAAGGCGAAGGTTCAAAATATCTATTTTGAGACAACTCAGGAACTCAATGTTTTCCTACTCTTGCATTCAACAGTTCTGAAGTACACTTCACTTTTTGCACAGAATAGAGATGAATTTTTCTTTTACTTGAAAAGCCTTTTGACAAAAGTATCAAACGGATACGGGGAACAAGAGGAGAATGAGAATATGAAAGATGCTTTGTTCTAAGCTTATCGATTAAAGATTTTTTAAATGTTGCAGAACTTTAAAGACATTTATAATTCTTTTACAATGTTTCCTGTCTAGGAATTTCAATGGTTTTCACAGTTGAGAATTCAGATTTATGCCATTTTTTAATTGATACATTAACCTTTGAATAGAAAATTGTAATTTAACTGATTTTCTTTTTACAAAGTATGGTACATCAACTGTAGATAATTGGCAATTCAGCCCCATCTTCATAAGGTAGACTTCTAACATTTTTTTCTGATATCTTTGAGTCAGAGACAGCGTGAGTGATTGACAATTGCTCTAGCGATTTTTTTTATTTTTATCTATAAATTAATTCAATTTTGGTTATATCAAAAAAAAAAAAAAAAAAAAAATAGGTTTTGATAATAATAAAAATATATTATCAGGTGTAAATTCTGTGTCGAAGTATCATAAAGAAATAATCTATCTGGTATTTTTATAAGAATAACTTGATTTTTCACGTAAGACCGTAAAAACTTGACCATTGGAAATCAAGCTATGCTTTTAGATGACAGTAAATATATCAACAGTTAATGTATGTGTTACAGTTTTTAGAGAAATGCAAACCAACCCCAACAGACAATGTACGTACTCAAATGTAGGAGCATTGACCATTTGCACATATCATTCTTCTGGTCTTTTGAACTGAACATTTGATTTAAATAGAAGGAAATGTCTTTGCCAATAAATGTATTAAATAGAAATAAGGAATGTCATCGAATAAAATAAAATTTAAAATAATGAATTATCGGTCTGAAAAGACAAATTTTATTCGTAAAAAATAAAAAGCCGAACGTAGCATTATATAAAATAATATCAATGTTACCTACAAGTATATGTACACAAGTTACACACACAACTAAAATGGTGGCTACAAAATCTTTGGATTTAGTTTCACTTTCATACTGGTTTAAGTAGGGCTGTCAGCTACGAAAGATCTTTGTCACTGCGACCTTAAATAGATCCTTTCTGACATGCCCCTGAAACTCTAAAAGAGATCAAAGCTATTAATGTAGCTTAAGATTCTTTTAGGACTGATTTTAGTAGCTTCTTTAGGTGTTAGAATCAGCATTGAGAAGTGTTTCACTTTCATATACTGGTATCATATTATTATTCATGATTTTTCAGGACATCATTGCTTGCATTTACATAACCTGCGTATTACATAATACTACCATCGTTGTTAGATTTGGCCACTTACTGTTTCCTAGAAATTTCAATTTATATAATAAAAATTGTGATATCTGCGACCGTCAGGCATTTTTTTTACAATATGTTCTTGGCTAACTCACAAGTAAAGAATACAAATCCGTAAAAGTCTTATAGGTACTGAAAGAAATATTGGTTTGTAAAAAAAACTTGGAAAGGGACTGTAATTATTGAGGGTTCCCAATGCGTGGATTTTCCCACACTTATTCGAGAACTTTCAACATTACTGCTGAAGGACTTTCTTAGTCCTTTCGCGCAGTAGAAATGAGTAAATTATAATTCTTACCAGTAACCGATTTACAGAAACTAAAATCGCAAACGTCTACAAAAAAATCTTGGAAAATGTACAGAAGAAGGTAAAAAGAAATATGTACCTATTTTATGTAAGGAAAGATGTACCTAAAAGAATGTTTGTTATGAAACTTGAATAGTTTTCTTGATATTAAATTTCTCAAGAAAAATGCAGATTTCATTTTATTAAAAAATCTAAACTACAAGTTTTCTTTGAGGGCTAGAAAAAGTAGAATTTTAGTTCAAGTGGGTTATTGAAATTTGAATTTCCTTGTTTTTTGTTTTTTGTTTTCTCTCTCTCTCTCTCTCTCTCTCTCTCTCTCTCTCTCTCTCTCACTCTCTAAGTTTGTAAAAACATCCAGTTACAATCAATACTTGCATATGACTCTTCTTTTAGAATCTTCTGTCTTCACCATCTACTCTACAACTGTTGCAGTCGATAACATATGTACAAGAGTACATCAAATTCTTATGAAAAACAAATAGAGACCAAAGTCTGTTTCCAATGGACAAGATGACAAATATGTTGTAAAACAGGAAAACTATGTCATTCGCAGGAAAAATGAAAAGAAGTCATCTTAAATTTATTCTTCTATGTTTTGAAAATGTATTTAAAATTTCGTTTTAAAAATATTGTACTGTGTTTTGGAAGACGTGTGCTCTTTAAAAATAGAAAAAAATAGGAACTTGAAATGTAGACAGAGTAATGATTAAATTATTCTCTCGGAGTACTACTGTAAAATTCAAACTAATTAACATGTAATATGTTGAGATTAACAAATGTTTTCCACTTGAGGTACCTATGTGGTGAAAATTGAAAGTTAAATAGAATAAATAATCTAGTATCGCAACCTAACACTATAACTCAGCTCTCATAAAAATAACTATAAATACAGAACTTGTCTACCCTATTCTGGTATCCTTTTTTATATTAAACCATCCATTTTTCACCATAGCGAAAAAATTCATTTTCCTAGATCAAATCATTACTTTGGTTCTGAATCTGAAAAAGGTAGAAGTACGTGGAGAATGAACTCAAGGAATTTAGAAATTATTACAAGATTTGTAATAGTAATAATGGAAAACAAAAGAAATGAAATGTGTGGATCAATGCTTGTTCTTATTATATGCAGATAATAACGAGAGAAGAAATAGAGGAAGCATATGTTGTGAGAATATGATGAAGTTTTAGAATATTGCGGACTCTGTTCATTCTTCAATTTAGGACAAAAAAAACCTCTGAAAACTGAAAATTCGTCACTCCCAAAGTAAATGCATTTAGGTATTACATCAATTATTAAGACTTTGTTTAAACTACTAGCAAAAAGGGACTCTTTAGTCCTACGCCGGTAGTATAACTAAAGTATTTGTAACTGTAAAAAACAACTATGGAATTGAAATTTCAAAAAAAAAACATTTAGATGATAGCAGTCTTCTGTTGAATTGATGATGGAAATGTTATTTAATGAATGTTGTAAATTCGCCATTTATAGAGAAATCCATCAACCTATTCGGACAAAATATGCTCGGAATGGCCATTTCTCTGAATGCTAAACAAGTAAGGAGTGTGTAAAGTAGCAAGAATGGGGAACCTTTCAATGAAGTTGTTACATGTAACAGAACCTACCAATGTTCTTTCTTACATGGAAATAAATAGGTTCATTCGGGAATTATGTTACCCTGATTTTCTTTCAGTGAAGAAACTGATAGCACACGTGTTCTCGTTTTTCTAAAAAGATCAATTTGACGAACATATTTGCTGCAAAATTAAATAAACAAACGCTTACTTTTTTGGTGTTTATTTATTTTCAAAATATAAATTATGATATAATGTTTTAATTTTAATTTCCGATTTGAACATCTTCACATTCATTTTGTTCAACCAAGTACAAGAAGTGTACTTTCTGTTCATCATTGTCATTGAGTTTCAAAATTGGAAAGCTTCAGCGTAACATAATTCTTGAAATGCCCTGTATTGTAGTTAGAGTAAAAAATAATGTACGTAGATAATGTTCCGTAAAATGTAAAAAAATAATAAAACTATGATTACGAACTAAACGTAAAGGAATATCTATTTTTTAAAATATTCATGAAGATAAATAATAAACATATTTCTTTAAAAGTACAATCTGTACAAAGAAGAAGAAAAAATACTAACTGTCCAGGGACCTTTGTTCATCCAGAAAAGTCGACAACTTTGAACGAAAACAATTCTTCTAATTTACAATAGAACTCCCTATATTTATAATGATAAGTAAATATTTAAAAATAATAAAATAAAAAAGTAAAATAATTTTGATTTTTAGAACTCAGATAACAACTTAAGATACAAAATACAAGAGGTAGCACTTACCACTCGAAATTTTACTTACAGAGTAGAAGACAAAGCAAATTACAATGATTCGCATTACAAATACATGGAGATTAGAATAAAAGAACCAAAAATATTTTAAATAATGAAAAACAAATAAGATCTTAAGACTAATAGTTTTAAACTTAGTGTATAATTGATTTTGATTTGAGTTAAAAATATTGAATTAATACTAAGACTAACGGGAGGGATATTACTAGCACCATTTGTGTCACTGGTTTCTTTTCTGTTTGGTCATTGGTCAAACCATGAGGAATTCCAGAGGTTTAATTTAAAAAAAAAAGAAAAAAAATGTGGCCAAAGTCATGCTTTGAATCATGAGTTTTGTGGGTTCATGTAAAATTGCCATGTGATTGTTAGCAATTTAATTATTAGTGTTTTTATGTTAATTTAAAAATGGAGATGAAATTATCATGAGAAAAAAATAAATTCCATTGAAAATATGAAAAAAATCTACTATAAAAAGTATAGAAAAACCACAAAAGAGTTAGTAGGTACCACTGAAATTTATTTTTTCATGTTTACTCATGAGGAGAGTCATGAGACTCATGAGTATATGCATTGTATATCAGAGTACAATACTGATTCATTATTTGTATACTAATCATTATTAAATTAGTATACAAATTAGGGGATCTAGTTTTATTAGATTTAATTAATACGAAATTTTTAACAATAGTACATATGGAATTCTTCTAGATAAGGTACAACAGATATGAGAAACATTTGACACAAATGGTAAAATAAAAGTTAATAATAGTTCAATTGTTTTGAAAATGAATATGCAAATCCTGTAGCAAATTTATATTAAATGCTAGAGATATACATACACAGCCAAAATAATTTTGATCATTAGGATAGAAATGGTAAAACTAAAATAACTATCAAACAAATGATTCAGTGCTTTGCCGAAAAATTATGATTTAATTTAAAGAGTATCTGTTACCTACGTTAAGTAGTAACGACTGAAGTATTTCGTAAGTAGGAATATATAAATCTTACTCATTATGTAATCATGCGTGCCATTTTTGGGGCCAAAAATGGCAAAGCAGTTGGACAAATATTCATTTTACTACATTTGGGAAATCAACTGAAACTTTCAACACTGTTAAAATTAATCATTTTAAATCTGATTTAGAGACTAATTAAAAGCTATAATTTAAATGTTTAGAGGACTTTAATAGATACGTTTTAAAGTGTAAAAAAGAATTAAATTAATTTGCAAAGGCTCAAATAGGAACTTTCAATTAATTTTGTATCACTTGGGGTTTTTACGATATTATAAAAAAAAAATATAGACAACAAATTAAAACAAATAGTCATTCTAGAGATTTAATTCAAATAAAAGTTTCATTTACCTAAACTACAATATAAATCTTATAACTATTTGGATAAAGTCTTGTGCATAGTAGCAACTAATGGATTCATATTTTAATACACATAACCATTTTAACTATTTTATAAAATAAGGTATTTTGTAAAAGTAAAATCAACCAATCTCTTTTGGAACTGCTTTTTTGATAGTATTCAACAGTAGGTATAAGAATATTTTTTTATGTCATGAAGGAATTAATTATCTCAATATACAGGTTGATTTTAGTTAATGGATATGGAATTCATAGAAGAAAAATAATCTTCAAATCTAGAAGCTGGGTTCATTTTTCCAAAATAAAAAATCTAGTATCTCAACGTGCCTTGTTGAACCTTAGTGATTGATGTTAAAAAGAAGCTTTTCAAAAAAGTGAGGGTTTATAAATAGTACCTGATTTTTCAACTTATTTTTTCAACAAGTTAGTACATATTACACTGAATACATTGATATTATTCACTGATTTGGATCACTAAGATTTTATAACCCTCAGATATTCAATGAAATTTTAACACTTACCCTACTAATAGTTCAAAATAATGTTTTTTTAGTAGTTTGAGTACAAAAAACATATTTGACTTTAGAATATTCTTTTTTCTGAAAAATTCTTTAACCTTAATAATCTTAAAAGCAAAATTTATGGTTGTGTTGGATAACAATTAAGTAAGTACGGACTTCTGAATAGTAAAGAAATATTGTGTTATCTGACAATGATTGAACTCGGGGAAAAAAAGAGTGGACTAAAAAGTGTTTTCAGATACACAAGTTTTTAGGAATTTCTTTTTTGTTTATACTGAAAAATGATTCTCTGATAAATTTAAATATTTCATATTGCACGTTATATTTTTGGTATCATCATAGCAAAGTAATATACAACAGGAAGCTATTGTATTATTTTGCTAGTGAGCTTGGAAATCGTCCGCAAGGAATATCTTCAAGTATTACTTGCGTGTTACATTGCGAGTCAAAAAAGACTCTAAAATGACTAGAATCTTACTAAATTATCCATCTTAGATCTGTTTCTTTTTTCATACATTACGTTTGTACCTAGATTAATCTTTTCTATTAATACTGAGATGAGGGTAAGAGTACGATAAAGATTAAACCATGAATATACATTTTAATTATTATCTCAAGTACTTTAAATGTTAATCCTGTATTCTGCTATTGTGTTGGAGTTAGCTTTAGGGTGGCAGTTATGGGTTCAAATAACTTTTCTTTTACGGGAAGAAATACAAAAGATGAAAGCATATTAGGGACGCTTTCACCAATGTTGGCACATTCCACAAAGAATGGCTGCATGATGAATGATCCTTGAGTGTAGGGGACGGCGAATGAAAGTGGATTGTGGAGTTTCGAGGCAGCTTGCATCAGGGTTTCCTGGACACGAGGTAGAATACTTGTTGTAGAATCATACTGACCTTGGAAAACGGCGGGAGAAAAATCACTGTTGCTAGCAGCGGTCCAGCAAGTTTCTCCCAGTTGAGATTGTATTTTCACTGATTCAATTTTTTCGTGAAGAGAAAAGTGAGCATTGAACGCATCTCGAGATTCTAGAACCAAGGAGCATACAGGACAAGAATAAGTAACTTCTTGAGAATGAGATCTCTTGTGAACGTAGAGGTAGGCGAGGGCAGAAGTGCTAAATGGACATTCCGAACATTGGTATTGGTGAGCAGGAGTCGGATTACCTGACAACATGGTTGATAGTACCTGGAATGACTTGGGTGAGTTTTGTGATGTGAAAGCAGCAAGTTCAGAGGGGAGTAACTCACGCGAAGGAGATTCAGAATCAAACAGACTTTTACCAGGCTCTGGAAGCTCAGTTCTAGCAGCTGTTGAAAACGGACTTGGCGTTTCTTGGAGAAGAGAAGAATCTGGTGACTTTTCCCCGTGTTCAACAGAGAGATGAATTTTCAAGCATTTCGCGAGACGAAAACGTTTATTACAAATGGAACACACTTCGTTATAATTCTTTTGATTTGATTTGTCTATTTCTTCGTTCTGAATGGTTTTCTCTTTAGGTGACGAATTACTTTGTAACAATTCTGCCACCCACATTCTCGGTATAATAGAATCATCAGCAAGTCCATGAGAATTTTGTTTATGAACGCGGAGAAAATATTTGCTGCACAATTCTTTGTTGCAGATATCACATACGACACCACCAATGTGCGTTCCGGTCTCAATGGAAATACCATGCATTCGTTGCATATGAGTCTTCATGAAGTACTTGTTACACAGTTCTTTTTTACAAATGTCACAGAAACTGCTCATTTGTGTATTATCTTGAGTGGTATTTACACCATCTCTGATATTATCGTGAATGTCTTTGCTGGTGGACTCTTCAATTATCGAGTTTACGATGTCTAGTAGAGCTCTGTGATATGATAGGATATGATGTTCTAAGTAAACAATATTTTTAAAGTCATATTTACAAATGTCACATTCAGTTGTTTTATCAGTAAAATTCATTTTAAAAATCATAGCATGCATAGTTTTAACATCATCCGCATATTTTTCTTTGTCTACTTGTAGTGGAGATTTATCTGATGGATTTTGAAAGTCTTTTAATTTTGGTTCCGTATTATCTTTGGGTGAGATATGGTTATTACGACATTTCATAATGTGTGTGTGATACATTAAGAAACTATCTAACTGCTCTCCACAGAGAATACAGTTTTGAACAACCCAAGAAGATTCTAAACTTTCTCTCATATCATTATTTCCAAGAGCTAAATTCAATGGGGAAATATTTCCTCCTTCATAACTAGGACTTTCTTTTTTCGTGGTATTCAGACTTTTAGCATTGTCAATAATATTTGAGTCGTCAATTGAAGAGTTTATGTTCGATACATCCGAATTTTCTTCATGGTCGGAACTGTTTGGTTTTGAATTTGTTGCCTCATGATAAAATGTTTCCTTCACTTTACTATTTTGGGTAAGTTGCATGTTTAGAATTGCATTACCTAAGTTGATTTCCCCATCAGGATTGTTGTGAATTTCCTCCAAGTGTTTCAATAATGCCTCAGTGTCATATAACTCTGCATCGCAAAAGCTACAAGATATTTTTAGCACGTCATTATGATACCATTGATTTTTCGTATCTTCTTTTTCAAAGACTTCAGAGTCATTTGTACTATCTTGCGCGTATTCTAGTGGCTGGGGTTGAAAGTCTGAACCATTTTTATCTTCAGCACTAGAACTTTCAGAGGAACATCTAACAATTTTAGATTCTAACATTCCATGAATTTTGGCTTTATGTCGCCTAACGAAGTACTTGTTACAAAATTCTTTTTTACAAATATTGCAAAAAGCTCGCATTGTACTATGGATTCCGTTGCTGTAATTTTTAACAATACTTTTACTGTGTACTCCATTTTTTACTGTATTTTTCTTCTTTCCGCTCCAAGACTTCTGAGGAAACAAATTGGTAAGACCAGAGGTATCTTTTTTTGGTGCCAGAGCTTTAAACTGGGTTGACTCTACTGAAGATTCGTAAATTCGATGTTTGTTGGCTTTGTGTGTTCTCAAGAAATATTTGTTACAAAATTCTTTGTTGCAAAGATCACAATAAGCTTCGAGATTAAATATTTTGACCCGAGATGCCGGCTCCATTTGTCCATTAGATGTCAAATTCAAAGCTGAATTATTTTCATGCTCTATGCTGTTACTATGGGGGGATATGTTTTGTTTCCTGAATAAGACATCTGTATTTGAATTACTTGAAATGTTTACCTGTATGTCATTCTTTTGGAAGTATTCACTATTTTTTGACAAGTTCAAAGGAATCATTTTGAGATCTGAATTGATACTAAAGTTGCCGGATACAATCACGTTACTACCTGAAGCTTGCTGCTCATCCCAAGACTGTGAATCTTCTGTTGATGCAATCCGAACTGGCTTCGACTGTTTTCTTCTCTTTTTCAAGTTTAACCCATCTGGGCTATATGTTTGCCGTTTGGTCCCAATGACTGTGTCCAGTGACATTGCAGAAAACATTATGGAAGACGCCATTCAACTTTTCAGTTTTGAATACTCTCGAGCTGTGAAGGAGCCATTCGATATTCTGAAACAGATAATTCAAGAAAAAGGATTAAAATATCAAGTTGCAACTTGTGAATACTTTTTAATTTATTTTTAAATAATGTACAAAGTATTTTTCATAACTTTTATTTTTTTAGTGAAGCACTTTAATTTTAGGCTATAATTATGCTTATTGACCTTAATGAATTGAATCATGCTTTAGAGAAATTGTTTTTTTTTTTATCACAAAATAATGAAAATTGAAATTTAGGGTCTAATAATGCACGGAAAATAAATCACACGATTAAGAAAGTATGTCCGACATACGGGTAAGCGCAAAACTTATGCCGATAACGAGGTATGGAGCTCAGTTAGAAGAAAAAAATTGATATCTAATGTTTTCTAATGTAAGTACAATCTTGTTGCTCAGGGTACATATTCATTATTTAATCTTTATCCGGTTTATGTAACTCCAGATATACCGCATTTAAACATAGATTAGAAAAAATCTAGAAAATTGAAAGGAAACTAAGGTTACTCTGTTTGTGTTGGTCGCAATCAAGGGACTTGAGGCTTTATATATATATCTTTAAATAAAGATATATATATAAAGCTTTCTGGAAAGTCGCCCTGGTGGCATTAGCCTCAAGTCCCTTGATTGCGACCAACACAAACAGAGTAACCTTAGTTTCCTTTCAATTTTCTAGATTTTTTCTAATCTATGTTTAAATGCGGTATATCTGGAGTTACATAAACCGGATAAAGATTAAATAATGAATATGTACCCTGAGCAACAAGATTGTACTTACAACAAGATTGTACTTTCTCACTCTCTAAAGCCCAAATCTCCCTTTCAACTGAACTCTGATTGGGTTATTTGAACGACATTTGACGGTTGAAAGGGAGATTTAGGGATTTTGAGAGTGAGAATGTTGAGGCATAGGTGCCCCATTCCAATCGCCCAAAAAGGTTGGATGCGGATTGAAGAAAAAATTAATGACAATTACTGAAGCTCGATATTATTATTTCTCTATTATTTCCCGAGATTATTATTTCTCTATTATTTCCCGAGATTATTATTTCTCTATTATCTCCCGAGATTATTAATTTCTTGGTTACGAGTCCGCAACTTACACGATCGGGCTACTGATGTCGGTTAGGAAAAGTATCAGATGTAAATAATGCCGCCCCGACAGGGAGGGGGGTGAGCCCTGTCCAAGGGCGTCCTCTGAGTACAAGTGCCCCTTACTACCGACCTCAGTAGCTCAATCGATAGGGCGGCGGACTTGTAACCTGGAGGTCGGTGGTTCGAGTCCCAAGTTCAGAAAAGATTTAGTAACGCGAGCACGTTGTGATGTGATATCACAATGTAATTAACACAAATATAATAACTTTATTTACTTATTTTAGTGCCACTAACTACTATAGAACTGTTTATATACTTTTTATATACCTATAATATATAAGACCCTTTTTTCTCCATAAAGGGGGGTATGGCTCCTGTACACACTGTACTTACAGGAACCAAGTTTTACAATAAAGACAAGGCGTTCAGGGGATCTGACTTCATTTGTAAGCCGCTATGAACATTTTGGACTTTAGCATCAATTGGAAATTTGTGTATTTTAGTGCACATTATAGCCAGGTTTGCGACCTCAGTAGCTGGATCGATAAGGCGGCGGACTTGTAGGCGGTGGTTCAAGTCCCGGTTTCAGCGTAGATTTAGTAGAGCGAGTTTGAGTGGATATGATATCACGAAAGTGATTAACACAAATATGATAACTTAACTAATTTAGCTATTGCCAGGTTTGACTCAAAAATGAAAGAATAAGTATTTGATTTCTTTTCCTACGAATGTTTTACGTCGCAATTGTAAATTTCAGGGTAATTAGCATTTTCAAATGTGTATTCTAAAAATACTTCACGGAAATATTAGTTTTTAACAATACAATCGTTCTTTTTGTGATTAGTTCATAAATATATACAATCTTTGGTGTTTTCTGTCATATTACCTATTATGTCTAGAATGGGAAAGCACTTATGCCTCTGGGCCTCCAGAAATAATGTCCTAGGCTCTTTTCTAGTCCAGGGTTATAATAATAATAATAAATCAGTCAGTATATAAACAGAAAAGTGAGAAGTTGTACTAGATTTACAAGATAAAAAAATTTAATTATTTTTTTCATTACAAAGCCTCTGAAAACTATTTTTGTGATTTTTTTTTTTTTTTTTTTTTAATTTTCCCTCAGACACGACTGCTGAATACACCGTCTAAGGAGACAGGGGACATCTCATAAACTTTGAAATATCTCACCTTTTTAACCAGAACTAATTAATTTCACCAAAAGAAGAGGTCGAATTCTGCAACTTTCGACTGCAAGAGTAAATTACTTTCATGTTTCTATCGAGCACCAAAAAGTCTTTCGGATTGAAAAGGATTGGGTGAAGGAGATTGACATAGGCAATAACCCCACCCCTTATTGTGCTCTCAAAAATACCCAAATAAGGGACCGAGACATCTATCAACAAGAAAAAGATCGCACAAGACTTGATTGTTATTATTCAAAGGAGTAGCCACCGTGATCAAGTGAGTAGCGCATTAGGCTTGCACGCACGGTGACCTGGGTTCGATCCCCAGCAAGGTAGATTTTTTTCTGCTCTATACTTTGACGTCCGGGGTCCACTCATACCTCGTGAGGAAAAATGAGTAGTTACTTGTATGAGTAACGACCAGTGGCGACATTACCAGAGTAAAATGAAATTAATGTAATAGAATAATTCGAAAAGTAAAGGAGGCTCTTAGTGATGCTGCGCTACCTACAAAAATTGTGAATAGGTAGCTATTTTATAGTGAGCAGCGACCAGTGACGAAATTATGTGCGAAATGATACACAATAATTAAAAAAAGGAAAAATCCAATAATTCTGCGCTACCCATTAAAATTGTGATATAATAACACAAAGAACATAATTATATTTATTTATTTGGGCAAAAACAAGCCATACAGAAAAAAAAAAAAAAAAAATATTATCGAAAAATAAGAAATCATTTGTGTTCAGCTAGATTTCAAAAATATATAACAAATTTAAAGTCTCTTTTACCGGTCTGGAAATATTTCTTGAGAAACAGACTCACACAAAAGCACAGACACACAGACAAACACACATACTCATTAACAGACCAATGGTTGAATTTTGGATTTAGTCTCGGGAGACCCTAAAACATTTTTTAGACATCGAAACGAAAGTAACAAAACATTTAACAAGTGTTAAATGCACATTAACATGGAATATAAACAGGCAGAACCACAGGAAAGGAGAAGGGAGTCGAATATCTCGACAAATTTCACTTACCATGATTTTAAATTATTTCTTCTACACAAAAACAAATTCATTTCATCACGTATTATTAAAAAAAAAAAACTATTTGATTCTAAAAATTCCAAAATATGAAATGCAAAAATAAATGAACATATTTTCAAACAGAAAAAATTAATCCTGCACAAATACGATATTTTAAATATGAAAATTGAATATGCACTAATATAATAATACATAAGAATAAAAAAAATATAAATATAAGATTGATGGTGGATGTAAGTGTGTGTGTGAATGTGAGTGTATGTAATGAAATAATATTATATAGGTACGGTAGAGCTGGGTGAATGAGAACAGCGGGTGAAGAAAGCAACACAGAAAGTGTTTTTCAAAATGAAATCCTACCGAAGCTATGATAATTCTATTCCATTGATAACAAATTAAGTGTAGTTCATAACAATGTTCAATCAATACAATAACTATGTAAAACTAACCGACCTCAGTAGCTTGATCGATAAGGCAGCGGATTTGTAACCTGGGGGTCGGTGGTTCAAGTCCCGGTTTCAGCGAAGATTTATTAAAGCGAGTTTGAGTATTTGTGATATCACGAATGTGATTAACACAAATTTGATAAATAAAATAACTATAACTATCAAAAACAATGTTATCATATTTGTGTTAATCACGATGTGATGTAACAATTACTCAAACTCGCTTTACTAATTTTTTGCTTAACTCGGGACTTGAACCACCGACCTCCGGTTACGAGTTCGACTCCTTATCTATCAAGCTACTGTGGTCGGTTCCCCTGAGGAAATAGAAAGTATTGTTTTCTGTTGTTTTTTATATGTAGCAATTAAACAAAATACATTTCATATAACTATAGTCACTGTTGCCGAGTAAGTTAGCGCGCTAGGCATTGCACGCATGGTGACCTGGGTCCCCGATCCCCAGCGGGATCGGAATTTTTCTGCTCTGTACTTGGATGTTCAGGATCCACTCATATCTTTTGAGGAAAAATGAGTAGTTACTTATATGAGTAAAGACCAGTGGCGACATTACCAGAGTAAAATATATTAATGTAAGAGAACTACCTACAAAAATTGTGAAGAGGTCTTTTTTTCAACATAAAAAATTGAGTGATTTTTCACATTCTAAACATTTACTTCTGTACTATATTTTGTCACTGTATAATATTTTGTACAATTTGTAACTTTTGTTATGTAAATTTATAGATAAAATATTGAATTCCAGTATTTTCTTGATTTCCTACATTATACCTATTGATGAGGATTACATGAAGAAGAAAATAAATTTAATCTTGGATATTTAATATAATCCTACATATTAGTCACGAGAAGTCATAAACATGAGATTTTAGGGTGAAAGATTAGACATAGGTAGAAGTAAATAAATAAATAAAAAACCGACCGAAAACAATAGTTCATAATAATGATAATAATAATACTCTTTAGTGGAAGGTAACCACCGGGCGAGGTTAATGCTCAAAGCATTTTCTACCACCTAACCCTCAGTCTTATTATTATGTGGTCATATACCTACTCAAAATAATGAGGAAGATTGCATTGGTTGGGATTCGAATCAACGGATCCTTACGCTACATGGATTACTAGACTAGCACTTTAACCACTTGACTACCAATGCACGGTTACAGTAAAGGTAGAATTTAAATAGTAAATAGGTAAAAGTAAAAATAAGGATAGTAAAAAAAACTTTAGGAAGTACCTCTATACTCGTACGAATTCATTTCATCACGTTCCCCTCGTGTCCAATTCACCCCAATTTTCAACGACGAAAAAATATATGTGAAAAAATGAAAAAATTCAATATTTTTTTTAAAAAAATAACGCAAGCGCGTTCTATTATATTTTCTCTCTCAAAAAATCTACCTACTCCGCCTCATCCCTTATCAGCAAGTCTCCCTCTCTCATATGAAATACATTTTTCTCAATAGGGTGTTTACGAATTCACTGCGAAATTGGGGCCATGTGACTAATATTACTTTCGTGGACTTGGGGTTTATCACTTATCCATCACTTTTTTACAAATATTTTATAGTTACAAATATTTTATTTATACTGCCGGCGCGGCGCGGCCTAACAGTCCTTTTTGCTAGTGGTTTAAACAGTCTCAAATATTTTACAAATACATACAATTGAACCTGGATATAAGAGAAAGTGAAAGGACCGGATTTTTTTTTCTTCTCTTATATCCAGGTTTATAATAATAATAATAATATCACCTTATTTATGCCCGATTAAGACTACTAAAGTCCCATTACTCTAGCAGTAAGCCCAAGATGTATTATTATGTGGTAAAAATCCCTTAATGGGAGGATAACTTGTCATGTCCCGGTTGGGTTTCGAACCCACGACCTCTAGAACCTCTGGATTCACTGAGTGCCGCCTTTACCACTTAGCTACCGGCACAGACTGAGCTGGGACAGACTTTATTAATAAATTGTTATGAAATTTTGTTTTTTATAGGAATTAAAAATAACCAATAACCATCCATCATTCAATCGCTAAATGGGTCTGGTAATACAGAAGTCACGGGTTCTAAACTCAGACGGGACATGAAAGTTATTCGACCAAAAAAGTTAAAATTTATTATTTGTGCTAATCATCATGTGATATCACAGATACTGAAACTAGCTTTACTAAATCTTTACTGAACTTGGGACTCGAACCACCGACCTCCAGGTTACGAGTCCGCCACCTTATCGATTGAGTAACTGAGGTTGGTACGTTATTCCACCATTCGGGATTTTGACCACATAATAATACGCCTTCGACTTACTGCTGGAATAATAGGACATATTAATGCTATAATCGGACAGTATAAATAAGGTGATATTATTATTATTATAATAATTACAAACAGGGGATTTACAACTGTCGCTTTTCTAGTTTGTACGATTGTACATATTAGGTGATTACGGGACGCAAATTTTAACTCTACTTGCTTGAAAAGCTACCTAGTTACTTAAAATAATCTCAATCAGCCTTATTAGGGCAGATACCATAGATCGCCATTAATTATGAACTTTAGCAAATATTCGATAATACATTTGTATGCACATGTCATGTTAAAGTGCTAATATATTTTTACATAACATAACTATTCTATCTTAACAAAAGCGTTTTTTTTTTTTACTTTCTCTTTTTCTCTCTTTATACTGTATATGAATATCAGAACATACCTGGACAGCTGTTTTGAGCTTATTTGCTCTCATCAGCAGGTAATAGTTCAGAATGTCCATGTCTTATTAATTTGCTGGAAATTGTACAAATGTACACACATTAACCTCACCCAGCCTGGGTAGGGCCGGAAATGCCAGACTCACGTGTTCAGAGGGAACAGAATTGAATAAAAATATTTATTAAAGTTGCAGAATAACTGCTGGATAAGGAACTATGATTTAAATAATTTATAAGTCCTCGGCGGGTAGTATAAATTAAGTTGAAGTATAATTTATTTGTAGTGAAGCTGAACTCTATTCACAACTTTTGTGGGTAGCGTAGCATTACTATGATAGTCTCCATCACTTTTCTAAATCACTTGTATCATGTTTTCTTTATTCTCAGGTAATGCCCACTGGTCGTTACTCGAATTACTCCGTGTAACTACTAATTTTTCCTCACGAGTGGACCCCGGACATTCAAGTACAGAGCAGAAAAATCTTGCTCACCCAACTGGGGATTGAACTTACGTCAACGTGTGTGTACACCCAGTGCACTACACCACTCGATAAATTTTAACTGTTTTAAATAGTCAGTACCAGCCTACGTGCCGTAACGGTTATGACTACTGCCCATAGACCAGAGGTCTCGAGTTCTACTCCCGGTTGGGGCAGACTTTTCGAAGAAAATTCCCCTCCAAACAAGTGAGGCTGGCATTTCCGGCCCTACCCAGGCTAGGTGAGGTTAATGTGGGTAGCTGGTACGATTACCAGCGAATGGAGGGTAAAACCCTCGTCCTGACTATCTATCTCACATGAGGACTTTAAAACCGAATAGAAGCAACTGGTCACAAGAGATCTGATTAGGTCTTAGTGTTAATTGTAAGGGTTTCACTGAAAACCCTGCAACCAGGTCGGATAATAATAATAATATAATAGTAATAATGTTTTTCTTTGTGTTATTATGTCACAATTTTAGTGGGGAGCGCAGAATCATAGGACTTTACCACTTTAATTTACGATATCTGTTAGCGTAATGGGACTTCCTGTCTCGAGCCGACAGTCTAAATAAAGCACTACTATACTATACTATACTATATCTTGTATTATTTTTTTTGCCTATGATTCTGCCACTGGTCGCTGATTCACATCAAAGCAGCTACTCATTTTTCCTCACGAGGTATGAGTGGACCCCGAATATCCAAGTACAGAGCAGAAAAAATCCTCCCCCGCTGGGAATCGAACCCAGGTCACCATGTGTGCAATGCCTAGCGCGCTAACTCACTCTGCCACAGTGACTACAACTAATAATAATAGTTAGTTACCACATAAAATGAGACTCTGAGGGTTAGGTGGTAGAAAATACTTTCAGCTTTAACGTCACCAGACACGCCCTCAAGTCGGAGTTTCAACCAATCACATCGCACTATAGCCCAACTTCAGGAATAGGCTTATCTTAATTTTAAATCGGTTTTATAATTCAGCCCTTAGTCCAAGCTGAGGTTGGCACTGGCTTGCATGCACGAGGACCTGGGTTCGATTCCCGGCGGTGCAGAGATTTTCCCACAGAAAAATGTGAAGAGGCTCAATTGTTTTTTTTTTTTTTTTTTCTTCTTTTCTTTTCTTTTTTCTTCTTCAGATTAGTGCAACCAATGCTTACCTTATATAAGGTAACAGAATTATATAAGGTAACAGAAATGCTGACTGAGTGACTGAATTTTATATTAGGTTAGTGTTGTGGGTGTAGAATAAAAAATTATATTTTGCTGAATTATTTGTTATTGTAACAACATGTAATAAAATATGTGAAGCATTAACCTCGCCTAGTATTTAACATAACCCTTAACATAACAATACATAATAATATTGTTATTATTTCGTGTTGGGGTGAAATGTTAGTACGCCTCTAGTACCCAAGTTAAAACAAAACCTCACTATTGTTTCATAATATTGTTATTATAAAGATACACCTATTGATTTTTTCGTTTGTATAATATTGTGTACAATGGTACCAAAAAATGATTCAAATGCATGTGACCTCGTGTTTATTACCGTACCTTTGTGAACAGAGGGTTATAGGTTCAAACCCAGGTGGTTAAATAATTTTCGACTCTATACAAAAAATATTTTTAGAGGGTATATTTCTGTTTTTAGGGGGTACATTTTTAAAGGGTCTAAAAGGATTTTGGCATCTGGATGACCCACCCTTAATATGGAATGTATCGATATTAACCTTTTAGGTTTTTTATTTACCTTTCGTATTGACAGATTTAGCGTTTGGTACATCCTACTTACATAACATTATAATCAGTTTTATGCCTTCTGTATTTGAACAGAACTTTCGCGTCTGTTCTCCTACTTTTTGACAGCACTGTATCATATGAAAAAAAAGTCTATATACTTACATGCCCACAGATACATAATCCATATAGGTATATAAAATTGAATATAAATTTAATATTTTTTCAGACATGTCATTTCTTTCGTTTCTACTCCTTTTTTAAAAAAAAAATCAACCCTTTTCAATTTCGTTCCTTTTTTTCCATTTTTTGTGAAACATTATTATATACGTTACGTAGTTCTGTAGAAGCATTATAGGAAATTTCGTTTTCTTTTATGAAGGGACTAGTGAAGGGATACACCCATTTCAACAGAAAACTAAAATAGCTGAATGTACGGAATATTGAAGCTTAGTGCTGTCGATTCACCAGGGTTGGCTTTCCTTAATCCTTTTTTTTTATCAATTAAATCACATTTTTTCATTAATTTCCATTAAGGGCATTATGGAATTCATAAACATGTGCTCAAAATGAATCTACCAGTGAACATAAAAATGAAATGTCAATTTCCCGGAAAGCTGATGCAGTGTGCAGAAAGTGATGACGGAAGAAATATAAGGGGGAAGCCAAGGCCTTGCAAAATTCGAGTAGACAGTGCGATATCTATGTGAAGTATATCATATTTGAGCGATATCATATCCACTTAAACTAGCTTTACTAAATATTTGCCGAAATTGGGACTCGAACCACCGACCTCCAGGTTACGAGTTCGCCGCCTCATCGATCCAGCTACTGAGGTCGGTATCTATGTAAAGTATAATCTACATAGAAACTTGACCACTATGAATAGGTGATCGAGTGGTTAAGGCGCTTAAGGCGTTAGTCTAGTAATTCAGGTATTGTGGAGATCCGTTGGTTCTCACCCAATTGTTCAAGTTAAAGTTCAAAGTTATTATATTTGTGTTTATCACAATCGTGATATCAAAACTTCTCAAAATCGGTAGACTAAATATTTTCTGAAACCGACCTCAGTACCTTCATCGATAAGGCGGCGGACTTGTAACCTGGAGGTCGGTGGTTCAAGTCCCGGTTTCAGGAAAGATTTAGTAACGCGAGTTTGAGTAGTTGCGATATCACGTACAATGTGATTAACACAAATATGATAACATTTTCATTTTCAATATTTGCTGTACTCGGGACTTGAACCACCGACCTCCAGTTACGACTTCGCCGCCTTATCGATCAAACTACTGAGGTCGGTAATGTTGATTATTATTTACCGGTATAACCCCCCAGGCTTTGTTTTATAAACACCATCTAATTCTTTTTATGTACGTCGAGTATAACTTCTCACTTTTCCGTTTTGACTGATAAGTATTATGCATAAGAAAATAGGTGATTCTCAAATCAAACAGGATGTCAAACTCAGGGAGCCAGGATAAGGATATTTCTTAAGATTGCGAAGGAAAAGATTACACAGGAAACAAGCGTGGTTTAGAGGAAACAATGTTTGATTGTGCAAAAATAGGTCCCTACCTATCGATCAGATAAGCGTTTAGCTCAGTGGTTAAGCACTCGCTTGCCATGCGGAAGGTCGGTTCGATCCCCCATGCCGACAAATATTTATATTCTTAATTTGCGGTTACAATTGTTTGTAAGGGATACCTTCCGGTGCGCTCGTGGTGACCCAGCACCTAAATGGGAATTATTGTGTCACTTCTCGCCCATCAGAGGGGAGGCATACTACGGGATGGGCAGGCTGCAACACAGACCACAAGCGTCTACAGTAGCTCCTGTTTCATGGCTACGAAATAAAAAAAGGCCGTGAAACACTCATCTTTTTAAAACAAAAAAAAATGTAGGGTCAGTTTTGTAAGTACCTCGGGTGATTCGGGTCTATAAAATTCTAAAAATTCAGATTTGGAAGAAAAAAAAAGTTTGTACGTTCAGAAACCATTATGTCTGAGACATAAAGAAAATATAGATTTTGTACATCAACAGCCGTATTTATGAACAGACATATATGTCTGGCACTGGCAGTCAAGTGGTTAACGCGCTAGTCTGGTAATCCAGTTAGCGTAGGGATCCGTTGGTTCGAATCCCAACCAGTGCATAATTTTTCCTTATGTATTTGAGTTTGTGACCACATAATAATAAGACTCTGAGGGTTAGGTGGTAGAAAATGCTTTGAGCATTAACATCACCTAGGGGTTACCTTCCACTAAAAGAGTGTTATTTGTCTGAGCAATGTCTCAAGCAAGGTATTGTCCAATAATATTAAAGGAAAGCATGCTTGAGACAATGTTCAGACGGCGTTTTCTGATCATAAATAGGCCTGCTAGAGTTCTATGTGGGATATCAATAATCAGAAGTATTTCATGTCTCGCTGGAGGACGATATAAACAGAACAAGAGATAATAATATGCTACTAGCTTTGTCAGGCCAAAAGACAATAATACAAATCATTGACGCCCTGGGAAGAGATTTCAAATTATGGTTTCACAACTTGTAGTTGTAGAACAGGAAGATGAAAAATAATACAGTAAAATGAAATTTTGAAGAAAAAAAACCGACCTCGCAGTAGCTTGACCGCTAAGGCGGCGTGTAACTTGGAGGTCGGTGGTTCAAGTCCCAAGTTCAGCAAAGATTTAGAAAAGCGAGTTTGAGTAGTTGTGACATCACGAAAGTGATTAACACAAATATGATAAGTTTTCAAAAAATAAAAGAAAAAAAATACAGGAAAATGAAAATTTGAATAGGTTTGGTGTTAGGAATGGCATTCGGCCGTAAATTGTACACGTAAGAGTGCCAGAACCAACCGACCAACCTGAATCATGAGGAAGAGGTTGAAAAAGGCCGACCCCAAGTAGTTTTGGGAAAAGGCAAAGTGAAAGAAGAAGAAGAAGAACTCATAGCATGAATAATTTCTTACGAATCAAGATCATCTTTTTAAAAAAGCCTCTTATTTTTACTCCAATAATGCCACCACTGGTAATTACTCATACTAGTAACTTCTCATTTTTTAATAAATTTATGTTGGAAAATTGACCAAAAACAATACTCTCTATACCTTATAAGTAATAGAAAGTATTACAAATTACTCATTAAATTTTAGTATCTAGATATTCTAGATATATAATATTTTATTTTGTTCACATTATATTCAGGTAAAGTCACACAAAGTTTTTGACTTTGGCAATCCAGAGAGAACACTTGCTGCGTTACCTCTCTGGATTGCCAGATACAATCTTTGTGTGATATTCTAGATTGTAATCATAAATGTAAATGACCAATTGGGCGAGTAGTGAAGAAAAAAATCACGCTCAAACCTATCTTACAAAATAATCCCAATGCATGGGTATCGAACCAGCGACCTGCAAGTCACGAGTTCGTTGTTTTAACGCTCGAGCTACTAATATCGTTTTTTTAGGACAATGAAAAAATAATTTACTTGCTAGAGACTCTCTAGAAATCTAGATAGCCGAGAGCCATACAATTAGGGTTCAATAGATTTTTCGCTATAAAAATAAAATGTGCAAATTTGATTTTTTGTTCTTTTTATTCATTCAATGATTTTTTTTGCATTTATTAAAAAAATGCAGATGGGGACGAAGCAACAAAAGAACGCTTTTTTCTACAATATCACTAAAAGTTTTTTTTTCCAAATTTGTAATAAAAAAAAGTCATACAACTATTGATTTATATTTTTTAATTGGATTATGTATTTTGTGTAAAATTTATTGTTCCTGGGGCACACTTCGCTCCCTCAAAAGAAGGAGGGTGTTTCGGTTCTACCCTCTTTTATATCTATTTCTTTGCTCGCATATGTATTAAACATTCGCTTTTTTCCCCTAATTTTTTCTTCTTTTTTGTCAAATTTGTATTTTTTTTATGGTCGTTATCTGCACAATGGTTTGCTTCCAGTGATCGAGATTTTTTAATTGCTGAAATTGATTCTTCTTTGTTTTTACTGGTTCGTGATAAGGTTTCATGTAAAGTCACTAATTACAATTCTAACCTCACCCAGCCTGAGTAGGGCCGGGAATAGCCAGCATCACGAGGTTTCCAATTTGAATGGTCACCCATCCAAGGGTTAGAAAACTATCTAGTATCGATGGCATAAATATTCAGAATTACAACTTCCTGCTGAGCAAGAAACAGTTGACGAGGCATGTCCTGACATTTATGTTCAGTTCATGTACAATATGTACATTGTACATCTAGTATAACTTCTCACTTTTATATTCTGAATGTTTTTGATTGTTATTTTATTATTTTTTTTAAGATGAGTGTTTCACAGCCTTTTTCATTTCGTAGTCATGAAACGGGAGCTACTGTAGACACTTGTGGTCTGTGTTGTAGCTTGCCCTTCCCGTAGTATGCCTCCCCTCTGATGGGCGAGAAGTGACACAATATACTTCCCATTTAGGTGCTGGGTCAACACGAGAGCACCGGGAGATATTCCTTACAGAAAACTGTAACCAAATTTAGAATACAATTTTTGTAGGCTCGGGTGATCAAGCTAATCGCCAGCTAACCACTGAGCTAACCACTGAGCTAAGGATCAAGCTAACCACTGAGCTAATCGCCCTCTAACTGAATCCACTGGCTGTTTATTATCACAGCGAGACAAGTGCTGACCAAACAGACATAGTTATGTGCTGGAACGTTTAAAATCCAGACAGGTTATGGAGCTATATTTTCGCAGTAATTTAATCTGCTATCGGAATGTTGCCCTGATAACAGCAAACCTCAAAGTAAGCAGAATGAGATGGGCACGTAGCTCTCGAGCCAAGAAAGAAATAAATTAGAATTAGCTTGAGAGGTAATTATATTGTATCATTGATTATTGTAAATAAAGTTGAAAATTCAAATTCAAAGTATAATTCACCAGTACTTGAACTTGAAATATGAAAATCCAACAATAAATCGAAAAGTTATCACAATCGTGATATCACAACTACTCACACTAGATTTACTAAATGTATGCTTAATTTGGGACTTGATCCACCGACCTCCAGCCTCCAGATTACAAGTCCGCCGCCTTATCGATCAGGCTACTGTAGTCGGTAAAATGAATCAATGATTTACAGGGCATCCATAAAGTCTCACCCAGGCCTGGGCTTCTCGAAAACTACTCAAAATATCAAAGAACGGAAAAACCCGTATTCAATATGCCACAAGACATATCATTCTATTTAAGATTTTAAAGTTGGTCCATGCCCAGCCTGACTGGGGCCGTGTATGCAATTTTTTGGCAAAATATTATACAATTAATAAGAATTGATTATTATTTAAAATAAATAATAATAATAATAAATTATACAATATCTAGTTCATCTCTACATACTATGCATATAAATATCTAACTTTATAGTGCTATAACAGGAGAACCTAGAGCCCGTAGTTTCCTCATGAAGAAGATCAGCAATATCAGCATAGACATCCAGAGAGGAAACGCAGGTTCTGTCATGGGTACAATGCCCAAGTTCGTATCTATGGACGAAATATTTTACTTGCAATAACTTAATGTAATAAATAAATATTCTATTTGCGTAACAATTTCTTCAATTGAATAATAGATTTTTTCAATTTTAGGGACCATGTATGGTAGAGCAATGACGAATAATATCAAATTTATGGAATGTTATTCAAATTGGGTTGATTGTATAAACTTGATATGAATTTGATTTATATTTATCAATTTCATTTTAGATATGATACAATACATTAAAAAAAGAATTCGTACAATTCTTGATACATTAATATAAAATGTGTAATACACAAAAAAAAATTACATTACAATAGTGAAAAAGCGTATTTTCACTGGTAAATCATTCAATTTTTAATTAAATAAATATGCCGAGGGTGATGAAGTAATAATCTCGATAATTTGTAAGCACCTGATATTTCCCTAATTGGTATTTACTCCTCATGAAATATCTCTTCATTAAAAAAGCGTTCCTTGAAAGCACAAGCAGAAATGCATGATTAAAAAATGTAAACAAATCATTACAAGACAAACAAAAACATGCTGGTTTTTTACTTTTTTAAATATTTCTTTTTAAAAAAATCGATTATTTTTTGTTATTATTATGATTTAGAAATAATATGTCGATCAAAAAGAAACTTATTAATAATATAATTATTTACAAATACAATAAATAGAAAAAATAACTGAGCAACACGCATCGATATCGAAAAAAAATGCACTAAAAAGTACATGACATTTACGTAAAATAACTATACATTAATTTTAAGACAATAACCAGATCCAATACACACGTAATAAAACATATTTTTCACAGTAATAAATTATAAAAAAAAAAAATTATATATTTTTTTTAAAAATGGACAAGAAAATTAACTTACCTTGAGAAAATATTTTGTCCATCGAAACCCGAAACACAAGGTTGCTTCAAGATTAAATGAGTACGAGTAAAAAATGAAATAAAAAAGTAAAAATAAGAAAAATGTTTTAAAAAAATAATACTGTACACGTATGAAATATTTTTTCCCTCGGATATAGTGAAATTATCGATTGATTAGTTTTAAAATAATATATATTGTATATAATCTGACGTCATACACACGTGAAGTTTTTCAAGTTTCTCTTTTTCTCTCTCTCTCTCTCTCTCTCTCTAACTTTTTTTTTCTTCGAGGGGTAAAGGGCAGACAACTTGTGAGTGGGCAGGGGATATGAAATTTTTGAAAAAAAAGGAAAAATACGAAGGGAGAAAATATTAACATCGAAAAAGGAAATCAAATATATTCGGCCGTCACTCATCTTATTTTTGTGGCCGAAAAAAAAAGAGAAAAAAAAAAAGAAATAAAATAATAAGGGACGAGAAACTTGAGAGAGAAAAAATGTCCCCTCCACTTTTTTTATGCTGACCCTATGTATCGTCCCTCGATCTAAAGCTTAAATTTCAGAGAGAAAAAAAATTAACGAGTTTAAACCCAAAGTGTCGAAGATTTGGAAGATTTAGGGAGAAATTAATAGACAAATTCTATATCACAAGTCATCGCCAAGCGTCGGTTTTCCCTATCTTACACAGTACGCAATCCGTGACTTAGCGCCACAGAGTTATTACAAAAACGTCTATTAATTCCGCCCTAAAAGTTTGATGGAAGTCGAGCATGGACGCATGGTCCACTACTTTCCTGATGTTAAAACAAACGAATTATGTTAAAAAAAACTCCTATATAAGACGCGTGTTCGATAGAAATGTTAATATCATGTGTTAATCACAATAATGACGACATAAATACACAAACTCACCGAAATAGTTTTTTTCTCCATACTTGGGACTCGAACCATCAAAATCCAGGTTACAAATCTGCCGCTACGAATCTTAGCCAGCCTCCGTGGCGTGATGGTTGAGACTACTGCCCGTAGTCCAGAGATCCCGGGTTCGATCCCCGGTTGGGGCAGATTTTTCGAAAGAAATTCTGTACCCTCCAAACACGTGAGGCTGGCATTTCCAGCCCTACCCAGGCTGGGTGAGGTTAATGTGAGAAGCTGGTACGATTCCCAGCGAATGGTGGATAAAACCCCCGCCCTTACTATCTATCTCAATCAGGACGTTAAAACCCAATAGAATCAACTGGTCACAATAGATCTAACTTTGTCGCAGTGTTAATTGTACGGGTTTCACTGAAAACCCTGCAACCAGGTCAGATAATAATAATCAGCCGATTTATCTATCGAGCTATTGAGATCGGGTGAAACGTGAAATTTATAATTCGGGGTCGTTGTTCTAATATCAATATAGCTGGAGGCTCGGGGTGATGGTTTCCAGTCAATTTTCGTTAAAATTTTGGCTCGTCCTGAACCGCACACTTCTATGTGCGATTAAAGAAGAGGGCAGGAGAGGCCGGATGGAAAATATGGGATTTATAGAGTCGCTCTTTTAGCCTCTAAAGATATTGAGTTTGTTTACCAGTAGTAGTCACCGTGGCAGAGTGAGTTAGCGCGCTAGGCATTCCAAGCACGGTGACCTGAGTTCGATTCCCGGCTGCTTTAATGTGAGCAGCGACCAATGGCGGAATTATGGGCGAAAATAAGATAGTGGGATAATAAAGATACGGGAAAGTCCTATAATTTTATTAATTCTGCGTTACCCACTAAAATTGTGATATAATAACACAAAGAAACACATTTATTTATTTAGTTTGTTTACCATGTCAATCATAATAATTAAGCATTAATTCATTATTCTAGAATTGTGTCATAATTTTCATTGTGTACGAGCATTGTGTTTAAAGTTAGCCAAAGCCAGCGTCGATGGCACGTTGAATACACCAGTTCTCGTTATGTCACTGAAGTTAATCAACTGAAGTTAATCCAGCGAGGTTAGGACTTGGATAGGTGATCATTCAAACCCAAAATTGTGACGTAATAACACAAACAAAAAACATTATTACTATTAGTCAGATAGTAAATTATAGTAGTGCTTTATTTAGAATTTTAGACTTTCGGCTTAAAACGGGGAATACCATTACCTCAACAGTTTGGCATGGATTTAAGAATAAGTTATCATATTTGCTAAAAAATAAAGCTAAAGAATAAGTATAAAAAATAAAGAATAAAAAATAAAGCTAAAGAATAAGTTATCATATTTATGTTGATCACATCTTTGTTGCAATTTTTTTATAATTCGGCACTAAGAACAGTTGAGAATCGTTAAGACTGTGAAAAGCGGGCGCGTCATGGGTTAATTTCAAAAATATCCGCCATCCTTCACAATTTTTATATAAAAGTTAAAAAAAAAAATATACGAAAAGGAAAAAAAAGCTGAACTTTGAAGAGAGAAAAAGTTCAGAAGGAGAGATATTAGGTATGTGTTCTCTCCCCCCGACCTCTTGCGCTCGTGTACAATATATTTCATCATTTTTCAGCTCAAACCCAATTCGAAGAAAACTGAGCTTCAGCAATTTCAACAGGATGCACGGACAAATTTAAAATCAAATTTTTGTCTAAATAAATTGAATATTCACAGCACTCAACTTATTTTGTTCCACTTTTTTTTAATGAACATTTATTTAAAGAGAGCCAGCCTCCGTGGCGTAATGGTTGTGACTACTGCCCGTAGTCCAGAGAGTTCGATCCCCGGTTGGAGCAGACTTTTCGAAGAAAATTCTGTTCCCTCCAAACACGTAAGGCTGGCATTTCCGGCCCTACCCTGGCTGGGTGAGGTTAATGTGGGTAGCTGGTACGATTCCCAGCGAATGGAGGGTAAGACCCCCGTCCTGTATACCCAGTATACCTCAAGTCAGGACGTTAAAACTAAATAGAATCAATGGACATGAAAGGAGCCTAGACATTGGATCTGGGCGTCCATTTAATCGTCTCACCACCGTGATATAGGTATCTGTCCCTATCTCACGGACACGGAATTATTATTATTTAAAGAGAGGTCTGTAACAATCGAAGTCCTTGCCCCTTTATTTTATTTTCACATGGTTGTTGTTGTTGTAACAGCCAGCTTGTCTACAGCTGGGGAGTGATGGTCTCCAGCCAACTTACGTTAAAAAGCTGGCTCGTCCTAAACCACATATATTTCTATGTGCGATCAACCAGAGTGAGGACTTGGTCTTTTTCGTACATAAGCCGTTACACCCTTGGGAAACTGCAAGCTAGTCTGGGTTGTTAGGGTGTACTAGTACGTTCTCTGTTTATAGTTTTTTAGCGAGACAATTTTTAGATGGTTATTAAATATATTGTATGATTTTATTTGTGGTGAAGCACAAGGCCTTTTCACAATTTTTGTGGGTAGCGCAGCATTACTAAGAGCCTCCTGTACTTTTCGAATTCTATTACATTAATTTCTTTTTACTCTTTGAATGCCGCCACTGGTCGTTACTCATACAAGTAACTACTCATTTTTCCTCACGAGGTATGAGTAGACCCCGAATATCCAAGTACAGAAACAGCCGACATACAGCCTGAATGGGGTTTTCCATTTCAGCCCCACTCGATTTCGGTAGCTCAGTGGACAAGGCGTCTGTCTGGTAATCCAGAGGTCGCGGGTTCAAAACCCAGCCGGGACATGACAAGTTATCCGCCCATATGGAATTTTGATCACACAATAATACTTCTTGGGCTCACTGCTTCAATAATGTGACTTACTAGTTCTAATTGGGCAGTATAAATAAAGCGATATTGCATTATTATTATAATTGCAACGACAAAATATTTAATGACTCTTAAATGACTTTTTAAATTAAGGAATCCCATGTTTTTTTATAACTGTAAGTTAACGCCAGTCTCCGTGGTATAACGGTTGTGACTACTACACATGGTCCAGAGATCGATTCCGGGTGCAAAAAAAAAAAAATACGATTCCGGGTTAGGCAGAATTTTCGAACCAAACTTTCCAGCTCAACCTGGGCTGGTGAGGTTAATGTGGGTCGCTGCAGTACGATTCCCAACGAATGGAGGGCAAAGTTAGGCAAACTAAAATCAGTACGTTAAAATAAAGTTAAATAGCCAAAGTGTAAATCTCACTTTGGCATAGATCGTACTTTTTATTATAATTTTATCTTTTTTTTCTAACCGAAGCAAGGTTTTTTGTGTGTGTATATAAACTTAAGAATATTAAATGTATGTACAAAATATATGTTTAAATTTGAAAATAAATAAGACCTTGTTTAGACTGCTGAAATAAAGGCACTCTTTAGTCTTTCCTCGGCAGTAAAAAAAAAAAAAAAAAAAAAATCTATTCTTTTGTATTCTACTTTGGCGTTAACTTAGAGATATCAGAAAATTCATGGGAATCGACAGATCGACACCCCTTAATGATGTTGTTGTTTGGGTCATTTAACAGTCAAATACTAACAAGATAGCAAAACTTCAGAAAGTTCCGAATTTTTGTAAGCTCGCTTTTTTCTGCGAATTTGACTGGACTATACAATTACGTTATGGACGGAGTTTCCTAATATTTCATATGTACTGTAAAACTTAAATGGTAAACAACATCATCAACTACTGTTAATTGGTCATGTCGTGCTTTGATGTTGTAAAGATTTGAGAGGACGTGGTTTTGTTTTTAAAAAAAATACTTTCTAAATCCATATACGTACATAAATATAAAATAAAATGCAATACTCTGTTTGTCCTGCAAAAATAGAATAAAGAGATCCTTTACTCTCACAGGCTAACAAAGTCTCAGCTCTATTTGAATGAGGAAAAGCAAAGAATAATATGGGTTTTATTTTTATTACTATCAAACACTTTGTTGTATTTTTATTTTAAACATTGAATAAAAGAATACAAAACAGATTTTTTTACAAAGAGAGAACTATACAAGAATAAAATTATAATTATAGTAATTCTTCTTCTATAACTTTGCCTTTTCCCAAACCTACTTGAGGTCGGCATTGTTTTACAGCTGCATACCCTTCTTAACGCCAACGATTCTATTTGATATAACGTCCTGGATTAGGACGGGTGTTGTACCCTGCATTTGCTGGGAATCGTACCAGCTACCTGCATTAACCTCACCCAGCCTGGGTAGGGCTGTAAATGCCAGCCAGCCTCACGTCTACGGAGAGAAAATAATTTTCTGTGTGAAAAGTCTGCTCCGACCGGGGATCGAACTCAGGATCTCTGGACTACGGGCAGTAGTCACAACCGTTACGCCACGGATTTATTCCTGCAAAAAAGCCAATCAATTCCCTTTATTCGGAATTCATCACCAGGAATTTTTGACGGTTTGAAAGAAGAAAAAAAAATTCCAACTTGTCACCCGTCCATGAATTTTAATAATAATAACACTCTTTAATGGAAAGTCACCAGGCAAGGTTAATGCTCAAAGAATTTTCAACCACCTAACCCTGATTGTCTTTTTATTGTGGCACTCAAATTGTCACTAACAGTGCACGGTAACTATTAACGCTTCTACAACAACTCTTGGATTAGATTAAAGGGACTCTTTAGTTCTTTTCGGGAAGTATAAATAATGTTATGTACATGTATTATTTTCACTTTTATATGTATTATCTTTCTTCTCTTTAAAATATTTTCTCTCTCTCTCTCTCTCTCTCTCTCTCTCTCTCTCTCTCTCTCTCTCTCTCTCTCTCTCCGCCTTTACTTATCTATTTTTTACTTTCTCATTCGCACTGTTTCTTTCCTTCTCTTTCTCTGTATCACTGGTTCCAACTGTATCTCGGTAAAAGCACTACTGAGGAAGCTGAAATTTTGCACATATGTTTGACAGTTAAAGAATACAAGTCAACAGTTCACAGAGACACTAGTATTAGTTTGTGATATCTTATTTTTTGAATTTCTATGCTTCCATTTTGAAATATTCAGGTGAATTACACTGTCAAGTGACTATTTTCCGCTTCTCGAGATTCCATGTTTTTTATGTTCATTTATTATTTACAGAGGAAATGTTCATACAATTACAATATTGTAAGTGTTTGACAAACCTTATGGAAAGGTCTTGACAATATTGTAGGTAATTGTACGGTAAACTATAAAATCATTAGTTCTAATTCTGCTGTGGGTTTCCGTGCCTTCCACAGTTGCTCTTCTTTTTCCTCATTAATAATTTCATCATTGTAAAACTAAAAAATGGTAATTAGCACAGCAGATAGCGCAAGGTTTTGTTTTACACCACTTGCTATATCAATGTAATACTTACCTTGAAATTGATATGTTACAGTTTTAATCTTAGTCATCGTCATCATCTTGTACAAAGTTGAAAGGCTTGAACTCGTTTCTGAATTTCGCTGTTATCTCACTTTCTTTTTCTTTGTCGACAACACAGGACTTCCAGGAATCTCTGTCTGGTAAATTCAACAAATGCTCGGAAGCTAACACTTGTCTGAAAAAAATAAATTTAATGAAATATTCAATACAACAATTTTTTCATGATATTTAGTGACAAATTAAGAATTAAATACATTTACTTTGCCATAAAACAATACCCTAAATGAGAATTTTACAATAACCTCAATTCTTTCAACACCCAGTAAATGAAAATAGTTGGATTTAAGGACTTTCACAATGTTAACTCTTATTTTTTGAAAATTGAGAAGTAGCTTTGTAGCCAACCTGTATAAACTCATTTTTTTTCAGTGGTTACCACAGTGGACTTTGAGCCAAATGGTTGGTGCTGTTCAAGTTCAAGTTTAGAGTGTATTATTTGAGGAATTATTATTTTACTAACATTCGTGTTCGTATAAATTAAGTTATTTCCTATGGACAAGCTGATAATATTCTGGTTAGAGATCACTACTTCCGATGATAGCTACGCCATTAGAGTAACAAATAGGGGAGGGGGAGATTGTAATGGCACAAAAAATTAAATGTTTACTGTAACAAAAGACTAACCTTCCAAATTCTAATGGGAATTTGTTCTGTATGATTATAACCATTCGGCATTTATCTGATAATTCGATAAAGAAGAAAGCGGGATTGACTTCACGATTTCCAGAAGGAGTTTCAATTAATTTTTTCTTGAGGACATCTTTAAGTGCAACATTGGGAGCCAGGTCTAAGAATTCCAAATCTTCGGCTTCTGCAGCATCCTGAAAAATAGTGTTTATTTTAATTAATTCTAGATTATTAATTTAATTTAATTGTTTATTTATGTCATATTTTACAATACATTATACATAAATTACATAATAAAACTTATAGCTAGGGTTTCTAAAAACAACAATTATTTGAAAATATTAAATTGAAACATGTTGAAAATTGATTTGGAAAACATCTTGAATATCATGCATTGACGACTTAGTGGCCTCTGAAACACTGCACGACACTTAGGTGGAACGGAAATCTGTATCACTTTCGTGATATCACAAACTCGCTTTACTAAAACCACGCTGAAAACGGGACTTGAACCACCGACCTCCAGGTGAGAAGTCCGCCGCCTTATCGAGCTAGCTACTGAGGTTGGTGGAATCTTTATTATAAAGGATGAGTACATTTTTGATTTATTAGATGATAGATAATAATGAACTACAGAATAATAGTAACCAAGCAACGCGGCAACGGCTGGATTAAATTCACTTATATTATAATTGGAATTCGCTGAGCAAGACTAGAAAGTCCCACTGAACATGATTAAAGGAACTTGTTCAATCAGCTGTATAAATTGAATTTTTTATTTTTATTATTTATGAGTAGGTAATCTCTCAGCTACACTCAGCAAGACGAAATTAATAGACAAAATCGAGTTCTCAAGTCATGACTCAGCACTGGTTTTCCCCATCTAAAACAGTACGCAAATCGAGACTTGGCGCCACAGAGGCATTACAAAAACGTCTATTAATTCCGCCCAAAAAATGAATACCCAATGCAAGATACTGATTTCTTTCGTCCAGAGTATTATTTTTTTATTTATTATTATATTTAAAGCATTTCGGTATACACTCTTGTATGTATGCTATAGGTATGATTTAAATGGTACAATGGTACATGATGTAAATGAATTAATGAAAATTTTATAAAAAGAAAAATACATTAATAAAACCAGGTGGTAGATAAAAGTAAGTAGAAATACTTACCTGAAAAATGGGTTTTACTCCTTGGACATTGTCTGGTATAGGTATCACATGAATTTGACAGTGAAAACATTTGAAGCTGCGCTCAAAAAATATGGGCACTTTGTTGATGCTTTTAAAATAACGCCGAAGCGACTCTTTAAAATTTTCCAACTCGACTTCTGCTGCTTTGGGGAGATCAAGAGAAGAATGATAATGTCCTACAGGCAGGATAATAAGGTGACCTTCAGTTAATGGACCTGAAAGGATGGCAAAAGATTTTTATAAATAAAAATACACCTTGGTGAAATTAAAATTCCCCATCAAAGCTGGGACTGAAATATCCATTTTTGGGTAATATGTTTTTAACTTTAGAATCATCTTATTTAAGCTGTCGACCAGGTCAAGAAAGACCATAACATCTTTTTTCTTTCACTTTGCCTTTTTCTAAACTGCACACCTACTTCCATATTTAACGGCAGGATGGAGTATCTTTTGTCTTGATATGGCTGGTACGGTATCTTTTCAACAATCCCCAGAGAGACGTAGGAGGAACATATGACAGGAATAATTATCTAAAAAAATGGAAGAAATTTTTAATGGTAATTTTTCTTTGTATCAATTTATCTTACCTTTAGCTAAAGCTAAATACATTTCATCAGCGATCGTCACAACAAGATGCTTCTCGACATTTGTACTCGACAAACAAAACCAACAATTGTCAACATCAAATGCTGGTCCTCTTTTCTTCTTATTCTCATCAAAGTTCTTTTTCCTTTTTTGGCCTTGGTTTGGCTGTTCGTTACTGTAAAAGAATTGTTGGGTTTCCTGCTTCTTCGTAGAAGGAACAAGGTCAAAGTTTAATAAGTTTCTGTTGAATGGAGCATCAAACATATTGGGAATGACTTTGCTTTGGTTGTCTATGGATCCAATGTTGTAGGCAGAGATCCATTTTGAGCCTGCTACTGACGTGAGACCAACAAATCTCGTAACATGCTCTTTGAAGCCATTGAAGTAATTCCTACCAGAAGAAAATAAAAAGGGTAAAATTTGTTATTCCCATGATTTAGAGAGAAAAAAAATGATATGATAGAGCTAGTTATGTTTGTTATCACCAATTTTACGTGGGTAGCATCGAAAGCTAATTCATCATATATCTAACCAACCATCATCATCCAAAATCAATTTCGCATTTACGCCACTAGTTGCTGTCCACTCTACAACTATCCCAGTTTTCCTCATAGGCTAGGGTAGTCACTGACATTAAAGTACAGTGCCTAAAAACCCAGGACACCTAAAATAACTGGCGTATGTATAAATTTCCAACGGGGTGTTTTCCATCAAAAACTGGACAGGAAGGAAGGTACCTTAAACGTCTTATTCCTCCCTTATACATATGCCCCGTATCTCCACCCATACACCAACTCATTGGTTTTAACCAACAACAAAAAACTCTTCACAGATTTTTCTTCTTCATTCAATTGTTTAGAAAATAAATTTTTGTTCAGCAAATCAATTTTTGTTTGATTTTTTATTTTATTTTTTCGCTGATAGGAATTTTGAACTGAGGTTACCTATGTTGGTGGTAAAATAAATATTTTCTCTTATGTGAATTCAAAGTTTCAAATGAGAAATAGTACATCAATGGATGAATCAGTTTCAATAGAATATCACACTAGCGAACTACGTTTTTTACTGCCAAATGATTTTTGACCAGTAAAAATAGTGACATCAATGAGTTTGAATCATTTGGTTTTTGATTAGTACTTTAATTTAAGTTATTTCTCTGTAATGGATACTCATAATCATGTGATTACCTGTACGGTCGTCTTGCATAAAATATATCTTCTCTCCCACTAAAAATATATTGAGGTCTAATGTGAAGAGCAAGCCAAGAAATCTTGTCAGATCCCGTAGGTATATCTGCTTTAGGCTGAAATAAAGAAAAAATATATATTTTATTCATTACTCACTTATTTATTACACAAATAAATTCCGTTCTAGAATTTAAAACAGTTTACTTTTATAACTTAAAGCAACAATAACTTCCAAAGTTCTCTACTTATGGAACATTTCCAACTAAGTAAATGACCTAATAACACTTATAATTAATCAGAGTATGTACAAGTATTTCAACACTTGTATGACAAGACACTTGAGTAATAATAACTAAATAATAAATAAGTGTCAAGCAGTTGTTTTTTGTGTCATTATTTGTGAACAGATTCCAAATGAATAATGAAAATCGCATGCATTGATTGGGATGTTAACCAACAAAACCCCACAATACCTGGCAGACTAGCACCTTAAATCCTCAACTACCAATGTATGCTTAATTTCTAATAAAGAGTAGTTCCAAACTTACCAAATTTTCTCTCGTCTCATGATTACAAACTTCTGCAGGCCACTCATAAGTCAGCAATAGATCTACACCTTTGAAATCATCATTTTTTAAACATGAATCTCTTACAAATTGAACGTCATCAGGAGAGAAGAAATTCTCATTGCCAGGCTGGTTTGTTTCACCATCCACACCACTGATATAAGCAACTTTCAAGCCATTTGATTTTAGAATACCACGTTTACCTGGGATAAAGTAAAGAGTAAAATTTTATTTAATGTTGTCACAATTGAACTTTAAAAAAATTGTTCTAGTATACAAACATGTTGCTAAGAGCTAATTTAAAGTTAATGTAGAAAATCTTCTGAGGACATTGAATGGAATTGAATAGTATAATTATTTTTATTTGTACAATAAATTTGACTTGAAGTTTATGCAAACTTTTGAGGAGGCCTTTCGAACACTTAATACCATCACGAAAAAATAGACTAGTTATGATACAGTTGGTCCTTTCTGTCCATAGCACTCCAGTCTTTAAGTGCCCAAACCAGATATGAGCCTAAAGAAAATATTAGTTTCTAAATAAGTTTAAGTTCAAAGTATATTGCAGCTGGTTTTTCTTTCTCACAATCACGAAAAAGCTAGTTCTATATTCATACCAATGTTGTCTAGGATATCTTTTGCTACAATACTAAAATATACTAAAATTACAGTACTTTTTTTCCTATTACTTTTATTGTATATTTTAAGTCTCTAATACAGACATCACATTTTAATACATTTAAAATGAGACTATTTAAAAGAGTAATAAAATATGGAAGTATTTTGCACCCCATTCAGATTAAATCTGGTGGGGCGGGATTATAAATAATACTAAAATGTATAATTTATTATTATACTGTTGAATAGACCATGGTGATGTTAAATACACCTCAGTCTCTCCCAAAATAAATACACTTCAATTTAAAATAGTTTATTTTAAAATAAACCACGTAATATTCAAAGTTATACAAAGTTTGTGTTACTCACATTTGTAAAATCACAATTACTCAATCTCACATTACTAAATTTTGCTTAACATGGGCCTCAAACTACCAACGTACATGTTGCAAGTCTGCCACCTTATCAATCAAGTTACTGAGGTCAGTATAAAAATATAATATACAACTACACCACAGAGAAAAACAAAATAAATCCAAATAAAACAGCAAGTGGACAGAAAAAATGTTCATGTTATTTGTAAATCCATACTTACTTACCTAAATAATATACATTTGGTGCAAGCTCGCCATCAGACTTAGAATCAAACTTTTTGATGTCTACATCATTAGTATGAGGTCCAAAAATGTACAGGGGAATAACACCTGAAAGGGCAAGATTAATTTTAAAGTCAATATAGAAACCTTGTACACATAAAGAGGATAAATGCGTTTTTTTGTGTTATTCTATCACAATTTCAGTGGGTAGCACAGAATTATAGGACTTTTCGGTAACTGTTATTAGGGAGGACACAATGTATAATGCAAATAACACAAAAAAATCTAGCCTTGTTTGTATTTTGAAGAATTTTTGACACAATCCTTTTCCAGTTTGTTCTTGCCCACAGTGTTTCACTGAATGATCTTATTTGAAACTATCTGTCATTTGGAAATTCAGTTTTTTTTGTGTTTCAAGCCTTCACATTAAAAAAATAACCAGTTAGCTAGTCTAAACTGTAAAGTATTCAAATAAAAGACACAAATTTATAGTGAGTTTGAAGAAATGTTACAGCCTGGGGAATAAATATTCAGGCCAAATTTTATAAATGCAGAATCACACAGCAGTGACACAACTCCTTTTTTTTGCTGAATCTTCAAAAAAAAATGTGTTTGAAGTCTTCATATTTCAAAATTAACCAGCTAGCTTGGCTATACAATCAATTCCATACATAGGAGAGCAAGCCCTCTGACTTATTCCCAAGCTATGACTTTCATTAGAGGTACTTACAGCCTTCTGCTTTGATTTTTAACCAATCAGGTTCACAACCTTTCACAAAGAAGTTTCCAACACAATAAGCTGCTGTAAAAGGTCCAGACTTTGAATTCACTTTCTTGATTTTATTAAATAGCTCCTTGAAATTGCCATTGATGGAACCACACACCATACTGAAAATTAACAACAGACAAATGTCAAAGCTTTGGAAAAAAACAAATAAAATATATGGTATGTTAATTTTTAATTTACTTTGTTACATGGGGGGGTCTTTTATTACAGAAATGCCCTTGTGCTGCATCCTTTATTTAGAAATATTGCACCCCTGTGTTAATGATACATTGATACAACCAACCTTAGTAGTTTTTATTTTGAAATAAGTAAATACCTAAAGATACTAATAAACATTGAGATAATGAGGGATGGATACCTATCTAATAGTGGTGCAAAGATTGAATGTAAAATGATTTATTTTAAGTTTTATACAAATTCTACTGGGTGATACAGAATGGGCTTTGGATCATTATAGCTGATCACTAGCAAGTTTTTTACTCATCTTTTCAAAAAGTTTTATTATAGGGTTTTACATTATTCTAAAAGACATAGTCAGTGTAGTGGACAGTCTGTCAGTCCCCCACGCTGGTACTGTATCAGGCCACTAATATTATGGTTTTGGGTTTCCCCTGAAGAGCCTGGAAGCAGGATATAATATGGCTCTGTCACACTTCCCTGAGAGCACTCGGGTTGGAATAAATAGACTTTTTTGTGATACCTCTATGGAGCTAAGTCTAGGGCTGGAATTAATAGACATTTTTGTAATACCTCTGTGGCGTAAAGTTACGGATTGCGTACTGTGTAAGATAGGGAAAATTGACACTTACCAACAACTTAAGTTAGGGTCAAGGGGGGTAATTACGAACGATTTTGAGCTACATTTTATAAACATATCTGTAACCCTGAGTTGTTTTTGTAAAATCCATGTCTTGTGATTTTTTTGGTATACATATAGACTTATTTAGCATTCTAATGGTGCATTATAAATAGTTTTGTGCATACTGTAGTATCTGTTTAGTGGTGTTCTTATTTACCCCCGCCTGTTCGCATTTACCCCCGCCTGACGGGGGTAAATGCGAACACATTATACAATATTAAAAACGAACTTTTTAATGGCAATATGTGCTTTTTATGTACAAATAATACACCAAAATTGTACTTTGTGTCTTTAGCCACCTGTATGACAATATGCAAAGTTTATGGACACACAGGATGGTGGTTTGAATCCTAACCACGAAGGTAGTCAGCTCTTATCAAATAGGGTATCTCTATCTTGCAAATAATAGTAATAATAATAATTTCGTGTCCGTGAGATAGGTAAAGATACCTAAATCACGGTGGTGAGAGGATTATATGGACGCCCAGATCCAATGTCTAGGCTCCTTTCATGTCCATTGATTCTATTTGGTTTTAACATCCTGACTTGAGGTAGACAGGACGGGGGTTTCACCCTCCATTCGCTGGGAATCGTACCAGCTACTCACATTAACCTCACCCAGACTGGGTGGGGCCGGAATCGCCAGCCTCACATGTTCGGAGGGGACAGAATTTTCTGTGCGAAAAGTCTGCTCCAACTGGGAATCGAACTAAGGATCTTTGGACTACGGGCAGTAGTCACAACCGTTACGCCACGGAGGCTGGTAATAAAAGCATAATAATAGTAATAGTTAATTATGAGAGCTTTTAAAAGGTGTTTTATATATTTTTTAATTTTTTTTTTTTACAGATTTTGGTCTTATCAATAGTTTCTAGGTCATTGTCAATCTCAGATTTGTCTTCTTCTACCTTCATTTCTTTCTTCTTTTTTGAAACTGTTCCCCCTATATTTCTTTTCGTTTTCTACACTTTCATTTTTCTTCCTTTCTTTTGCTATGTTCAAGTACACAAATACCTTCATTGGGTCCAATACATTAGGGTACTAATATCTTGGTACTTCTTACAACCTCCCAGTATTTCAGGATTTTGAGCCTTACGTTTGGAAAATTCTACTTTGGTTTGCGGAATCTCAAAACACTGCCGTTGCTCTTCTGACAGCCAGGTTGCCATTAAAAACATCTAATACGATAGCAGATATCATTTGTGCTTCTGTATACAAAGCAGGTGGGTTTCTTCATCTTGTAGTTCCGGGGCATTCTGAGTGTTTTGATAAATACAAAAAAAGTTATAGGGTAAAACAAACACCCAAAATATGCGTTCGTAATTACCCCATAGCAAAAAAATGCGGGGGTAATTAAGAACACCCAAAAACTATAACTTAAAAAATGGTTAAAACAATTATTTTTGTAAAATAATAAACAAAAACATGCTTATAAATAATTAAAAGTAAAATAATGATAAAAATTCAAGTAACACTTACCTAAAAAATTGTTTTAAAAAAATCTAAAACTTCAAAAATCAATTTTTTTGATAGATCTATTTTCACTAGCTTACTAACTACAACTGAAAATAAATACTATCGAAAACTCGTGTTCAACCTGTAGAAACAATTCAAAATAATAGTATTTAACCACCAGATTCGAAATATCTTATCCTGTTTAGGTACAATGACCACTGTTCGTAATTACCCCCTGTTCGTAAATACCCCCCTTGACCCTATTGATGTTGTCTAATAATTCTGCCCTAGATCTTGCATATTGTCTTGTACAGGGCAAACACATGCTAATGGTGAAATGAATGGACAAAGTCTATAAGTCATTGATAAGCTTTGATTTTCCTTATATTACACAGTATGCAATCCATGACTTAGATTTAGCGCCACAGAGGTATAAAGAAAACTTCTATTAATTCTGCCTAATGGCATGATGACTTAAGTTCTCAATTTTGTTTCTAAGGGCGGAGTTAATAGACGTTTTTGTAATACCTCAGTGGCGTTAAGTCATGGATTGCGTACTGTGTAAGATAAAAAAAATCGACACTTACCAACAACTTAAGATATTGATGTTGTCTAATAATTCCGCCCCAAAATCTTGCATATTGTCTTGTACAGGGAAAAGACATGCTAATGGCAAAATTAATAGACAAATTCTATGAGTCATTGTTAAGCTTTGGTTTTACCCCTCTTACACAGTATGCAATACAAAAATGTCTATTGATTCCACCCTATGTCATGATGACTTCAGTTCTCAATTTTGTTTCTAAATTTGGCACTCAATGTAGCTGTTTGGATTATTTCCATCCTCACATCTTGTAAACTTCACTTACATCTTTTGTTCCGATGACATGATGAATCAAATCAAACAATGGCCTCTTCAGATTTGTAGGCACTCAGAGCAAAATCTAATATCAGCCAAATAAGTCAAACTTGCACAGAAAAAAACTCTTGAGAATATCAGGAATTTTGCTAAACAAGACTGTGAAAGACAAAAGTTCAAAACTTATTGGAAATTTTATTGAAATAAGTTTTGTATGTTTGACATAACTGACTGATATTGAAAGAACAGACTTCTGAAGCTTTATTCTTGAGAAAGTCTAAAAGCCAGATGGGCAAAGGCCAAAGGGAGGTATTTTTAGTGTCTTTACCACAAATAACTGAAATATTGAACAAAATTAATAAATAAATTATCTCAAGAGTTTCTTCTTCAAGAGATTAGTCAGAGAACAGAGAATACAGAGATTGTCGTTGAATTTTGAAAATATCGCGCAAAAACTACCACAGATTCCTACAGAGAAAAACTAATCTCATCACAGAGAAAAAAACAGTAGTTGTTAGTATGCGCTGGCGAGGGAGAAGGGGCAACGATGCCAGTTGTACGTAATATGACACACTTCAAGAAATAGGGCCGATTTCCATATAAGAGTTTTTTTTATATGCATATGAATATACATACATTTTTATATTATAACTGAAAGTTATAACTTTTAGGGCGAAATTAATAGACATAATCAACAACTCAAGTCATTGCTTAGGAACAGTTTTTCCCATCTAAGACAGTACGCAATCCGAGATATAGAGGTTTTTTTAACATATATTCACAACGTTGTAGTTTTATATATAAGTTTTTACATAGAAATCATACATGGGTGCATATTTCAAAAATGGGTGTTTTAGAAATTAATACTAATTAATACTAAATAGAGGTATTACAAAAACGTCTATCAATTGCGCACCTAGTGACATTTTTTTAAATTTTTTAATCGAATAAATTGTCTCATTGAGTGCTATAAAATAAAGCCTTTTGACTTATTGGTTGAGTGCACAGCGCTTGAAAGACGACGCGCATTACCCACGATTTTTTTTAATAAACAGCAGAGATACGATCAAATTTCAATAATAAAAGTTTTATTTTTTTACGATCTAAAATATTGAATGTGTAATTATTTTGCCTTAAGGAAAATTCAAAAGCTTTCAATTAATAATATTAAAGAAGAGCTTGAATAATTCTATAAAATACACTAATACCTACATTCAATAAGTTTTTTTTAGGTTAAACGAAATAGTATGTAGATTTTTTATGTTTATACCTACGAGTATAGCACCTCATATTGCTTCTTTTTTTTTCTTCTTAGAAATTTTTATTTTGATTTTTCATTTTTTAACATCTTTCTAATATCACATTTAAAAAATAAGTAAAAACCCTAACGTAGGAGACATTATTCCAATTTTAATTAGGGTTTTTTGCCAAGTTGTGTTGTGGATTTGTGGACAACAATAAAATCCTGAATTTCTAGAAATGAAATTTGTAATGAAAAAAAATAATAAAATTAATTTTAATTTTCTTTTATTTTCAAGTTTTTAATTAACACCATTTTATTGCAATAATAACTGCAATGAGCTAAGAGTTTTAATTATTCATTACGTTTTTTAACCACGCGGATATTCAGTTACAATTTCCAAAAGTGTTGTTTCATATCAATACATGAAAATATAATGCCCAGAATGAAAAGGGTGAATTCTTCATTTTTAAGTAATCCAAATGAATAAAGAAACACTTTAATTCTTATTCAATTATTCAGTAAATGTGTGAAGCTTCTTTAATATTGGACATCTTGTGCTCTAAGAAATTTCATTTTAAAAACAGTAATCTCTGGTTTTGTTTAATAAAAGGGTATTGTGGATACCCATTGAACTATCCATTCATATTTAATCTCCAAAAAATCAAATTTGTGCAAAGTAATTTCCTGAACTGATATCAACTGCATGATAGAAATGTTTCTTCAAAGTAGTCCTGTTTTAATCTAATCTACTTTTTATCATCTTGAAGATCTATCTTGGATTTGGCTATAACCAGCCTCATTTAAACAAAGGAAAATTCAGGTTAGTTATTCAATATTCAGTTATTTGATATCACTATCAAAAAAATCACTCTAGACATTTTGTGATTAAAAACTGGGTAGAAAATATATATTAATCATTCATAGCTCATGAAAAAAGATTAATAAACCTGAAACTTTTACACCATTCTGTTTTGATGCTATCATAATGAACTATAAAACTCCACAGAAGTTCGAGATATGGAAAAATTCACTTTGTTTAGATAAAATATGGCTTTTGATAATATAATCTTCACAAAGTTAATGGCATTTAAAATTAAAAAAGCCAAGTTTTAGTTATTTTGAGTTCTATCCAGCCACATACCTAGAAATGCATCATAAAAAATGATTAATTTCACCTCATACAGATGGAATATGGCGTTTCACAATTGAAGGCAATTTTAAAGTCGAAGAATGCCAATATTTTGGGAGGCATTGTGATAATGTAGGCTCAAGGTGCACCAAAACAATAGCTTTTAAAGCTAATATTTGCATATTGGAAGCAAAATTACAAGATTAAATGCAAAAACACCCAGTTTGTTTACAATGTAACATCAAGAAACTGATTTTAAAAACACTTTGTTATTAATTAACACGTTTGTTACCAAGCCAATTTTTTCAAGTTTTACGTAGGGACCAGGTGGTAAAGTTGCTGTTGCATCCTGGGGACCAAATTTTGGTCCCCAGGTTTTTTTTTGCATATTTGGCATCGTATTTGTACAAGAATCGATCCTATATCTATTCTAATACTAACAACCTACCTCCAAAAGGCCATATATGGATGTCCGGTCCCTCGTTAAAATTTTGATAACAGCCACATGTGTGTTTTCGGTCCCAAAGAAAAACACAAAAACATCCACATATGGCCGTTCGGTAACGAACGTGTTAAGAGCACTCAGTTTGTTTACAATTTAACATCAGGAAACTGATTTTAAAAACACTTTCTAGTCATTTAAAAACACTCAGTTTGTTTACAATTTAACACCAGGAAACTGATTTTGGAAACACTTTCTAGTTATTTAAAAAGACTCTGTGCTATGGTATCAAGTTTTAAATTTTTTGTTTGGGTTTTTAATGTCACTTACAAATGCATTATGAAACACGGTTTTGCCCTTCTTTCACTGGAAACTCACAGATCAGCTACTCAAATTAAGCTCACCCCGCCTAAGTAGGGCAAAGAATAGCCAGGATCATGGTGGTTCAAATTTGAAAGGTCACCCATCCAAGTCCTAACCTTGCTGAATGTTGTTTAATTTCAGTGATAGAACAAAAACTGGTGTATTCTACATACCATTGACACTGGTTAGTTTTAGAATTATTGATACCATATCAATAGTTTCAACAACAGAAAATTATAGCCAAGCTTCAACAATTGATACTACTGAGCTATCAACAATTAAATTATAAGATAGATAAATAGATAAAGAAAATTGGAATTAAACTAATTTTAATGTATTTATTTATTGTAATATGAAAATTATTACAGTAAAAGAAAACTTTTAAATTAATCCATTATTCAAATGATTTTGTTTTTCTCAGTTGTTGACACTTTCCTCCACTTAGTAACCACCACTGAGTTAACTATTCCCAATAGTATGTATGAAACAAATTTATCATTTCCTGTGGTGTTTTACATCTGACTACATAATATCAAGAGCTATTGATGGCCCCAACTATTGATAGTTCTCGGCCAGTAACTGTAGTCATTGCATAATAATTATGATAGGTACAATTATGTATCAATTATAGATAAGGGTGTTATTGTATTTAATAAATCAGCTCCTCTGAACTTTTAGTGTTGATACAAAAACTTCAAAGTACCAAAATGGAAAAAATATTTAAGGTAAAGAAAAAACATCTTAAGCATATTTTGCTCTAGGATTTATTGCAGACCATCACACTTGTATAAATTTCAATACAAAAACATTTATTGTTATTTTTTATCTGATTTGGTTCTAGGGTTTCATCAAAAACTTCATACAGTTTACACTGCAACCTTTTTTCCCTTTTTTTTGCAATCGAACCAACACTGCAACCTAGTGAGATTTACTGTGACCAGGGAAAACAAAAAGATTCAAATAATTGTTTAAAATCTAATTTGTTATTTTGTTGTTGTTTCAGACATGAATAAGGATTCTAACCCCAACCACACAGTTGGAATTGTTGGATCTAAAAGGCATGGTCCAGCTAATGGCCTGCACAACATCTCACCGTCTTCTTCTAGCTTAGCTAGCTCAGCAACAACATCCACAGATCTTGCATCACTCTTTGAATGTCCTGTTTGTTTTGACTATGTTCTACCTCCGATAATTCAATGTCAGAGTGGGCATCTTGTGTGTTCCAATTGTCGACCAAAACTAGCTTGCTGTCCAACATGTCGAGGACCCCTAGGTAATGTTTGATTATCAATTTTACCCAAATCAGTTCTGGCTATACAGTATACATGTATCAACCAACACCCAACAACAGTTAAATGCATGTCTTTAAAAACGATCAATGTTTCAAATAAATTTTATTTAAAAAAAAAAAAAAAATGTAAAAATATCTGAGAAGGGTTTAAAATACATAGCTTCAAAAAAAATTCTTGAAATATATTTTCAATACCCCGAAATTTGCCTCCAAACTTGATTATATTTTCTTCAAAAAATTCAGTGGAAAAAGAAGTTATATTACAACAAAATATGATATAGATCCTATACTTAATATCGGGCATCCGTGTATGTATTGGCCATCCAATCCAAGAATCAACATACACTCACCGGAAGAATTAACCAGACACTTCCTGTTTTCCCCTTTAACACTGTGTATTTCCATGCGGCTGCAAAAGGTTGTAACTTCTACTGTAGATAACATTTTCCGATGATTTTTGTTTTGTATAAAAAAAAAAACAGATTAAGGATTTAAGCTCATTATAAGAAAAAAAATCAGGAAAAATCATTGCAACTCATGGAAAGACAAATGTAAACTTGCAAAACACAGAATTTTAGAGGTGTTTTATTTAGAACACACTCAGTTCACTGTTTTATTTTTATCATTCGATTTTTCTTAAAAATACAAAAACCTAAAGATTTCAATTTCAACATGACCTACTAATACAAGGATTTAAAAAAAACACAATTCATTGAGGATGTTTCAAAAATCTCAAAAATATGGTAAATTGAAATTTTAAATTTTTCTTTCCATGAGTTGCAATGATTTTTCCTGAATTTTTTCTTATAATGAGTGTAAATCCTTAATCTGTTTTCTTTTATACAAAACAAAAGTCATATAAAAAAGTTATCTACAGTAGAAGTTACAACCTGTTAAAGGGGAAAACAGGAAGTGTCCGGTTAATTCTTCCGGTGAGTGTATATATGTATATCTCCCTTGCCTTTATCCCATATTGGCTTATTTTGCTTTTGGGGTTGCTTACTTTTATGGTGTGAGTGGAAAAAGGGTTTATGTTACTTAACTGAGCCATGTGTACAGTTGGAACATAAAGTGAGGTGGGACTTTATGGACACCCTGTGTTTGATCTCTTTTTTTTTTTTTTTTTTTTTTTTTTTTTTTTTTTTTTTTTTTTTTCTTTTGTTTGTAGTTTCCATTTCTTTGTAATTATTATTTCTACTCTACATGTGTCTATTATCTTGTATTTTTTTTTTTTTTTTAAATAATAATCATGATCAGTATTCATACAGATAGCTGGTAGTTACTTATTCATCCTCACAAGGTATGAGTGTAAATTACCTACTGAACAAATATCACCACATAACAAAAACAACATTTTTTACCATTACTGATCCAAATGGTGCAACAATTGAGTAAATGTTTGATTTGAGAGTAAATATATGTCATATAAAGCTACAGAAATGAAATAAGTCTTTGCTACATGTGTAATTTTTTCTAGAATTTAAAGATGGAAAAAATATCTACAGGTACCTACCTATAAAAAATATAGTTGAAAATGGAAGGAATCAATGGGACAGAAAAGGTCAGAAATAAAGATGTTGAGAATAGTGGGAGAACAGAGGACTCTCCTAGAGACTATCATCAGGAAATGGAAAAGAAATTGGTTGGGTAACGTTTTCTGAAGAGATTGTCTACAGAGGAGAGTAACAGAGTGTAAGATCACAGGGGTATAGTAAAAATAGAAATGATCTGTGACCTTTAGAGGAAGAAAATACCAAGAGATGAATGAGGATGCGCAGGACCGTGATAAGTGGAGAGCATTTGGTTGATACCTGTTTTTAAACAATAACAATCATATATTAGGTTAAAAATGCCAGTTTGATGATTTTTAATACAAACTATTTTCCTGAATTTCAAAGTAATAATAGTAATTGAATGTGTGTCTGGAAAAACAGTTTACAGGCCTAAATAGGCCCATGAAGACAGTATTAATGAAAATACAATATAATTCAAGTGACAAACACAGTCAAATTTGAAAACATTCCTAAATTTAATTATTTTGATCCCTCAGGTAACATTCGTAACCTTGCTATGGAAAAAGTTGCTGGGACGGTCACTTTTCCATGCCGCTATCAGATGAATGGATGTGGAATATACCTCCTCCACACTGAGAAACCTGATCATGAAGACACATGTGAACATCGCCCTTACCTTTGTCCTTGTCCTGGGGCTTCGTGCAAGTGGGGTGGTGCTTTGGACCAAGTAATGGCACATTTAAGTCAGTCTCACAAGTCCATTACTACACTGCAAGGTAAGATTACCCTTGGTTCTTTGCTTTAGTAAACTTTTTAGCGTAGCAGACGTTTTTGAAAGTGAAGAGTGAGCTGAATGGGGTGCAATAGTTCTAAATAATGGATGCAGCACATAGGAATTTCTTTTAGAAAAGACCCCCAGATATATAATGTAATGTAATGTTGCTTTAGTAATTTACGAATTTATTTAATTTATAATTCGGGTTTAATGTTATTTTCAACTGCATGGTCATATCACAACGGGGGTTTTACCCTCCATTCCCTGGAAACTCACAATTTTCTTATATGTCTGGCTGGGGGATGTGTCTGGCTAAGGAACATCAAACAGGGAGAAGACCATTGTCATGCTAGAGGGCTATAAATAGAGAATAGACTAGCCAACTGGAACGAGACAGGCTAGCTTGCAGTTTCCCAAAAGTTTGATGACATATAAAGAAATTTTTTAAGTTTTCACAATAGTTGAATCCACATAAAAATATATGTGGTTCAGTCAGGCTGAGACAACTTTTTGACTAGTGTAAGCTTGAGGCCATTAATTCCCCATCTGTAGCCAGGCTGTTTACATAAAAAAAAAAAAAAAATCATTAGGTGCCATCTACACCGCACAAGTGATAGATATAAAATACAACTTAGCTGAGCACATGAGATTTATTTTATAAAATATATTTGGATTAAATATGTGTAACTAATTCAATTCTTGCTTTTCTTGTTCCAATGCAGGTGAAGATATAGTATTTTTGGCTACTGACATTAATCTCCCTGGAGCAGTTGACTGGGTTATGATGCAATCCTGCTTTGGACACCACTTTATGCTTGTTTTGGAAAAACAGGAGAAGTTTGATGGTCACCAGCATTTCTTTGCCATTGTTCAACTCATTGGATCAAGGAAACAGTCAGAAAATTTTACTTATAGGTATGTTTTGTTTATGTCATTTAAGATGAGACAAGATATTTACTGGGTAATCAAAAAAATCAAAACAAGATATTTACAGGGTAATCAAAAAAAACAAAACAAGATATTAGCTAGGTAATCAAAAAAAAAAAAAAAAAAAAAAATCAAAACAAGATATTTACAGGGTAATCAAAAAAAAAATCAAAACAAATGTTTACTGGGTAATCAAAAAAATCTCAGCCACTTTTGTTTCCTGGCTGTTTTATTCTCGTTTATTGTACTTGAGAAGACTTTAGGTCCTATAGAGACAACAATGTTTTTAGAGTCCACATCTGTAGTTGGGAGAATTTCCTATCAAAATAACAAATATTGGCGTCACTGTTGTGACAACTAGATCCTGAGTTTTATTCCCGGTTAGGGAAGACTTTTCGAACAGAAAATTCGGTCTCCTCCGAACACTGAAGCTGGCATTTTCTGCCTTACCCAGGCTAGGTGTGGTTAATGTTGATAACTGATACGATATCCAGCGATTGGACGGTAAAACCCCTGTCCTGATTATCTATAAACCAGAACTTAAAAACCAAAGAGAATCAACTGGTCACAATAGATCTAATAGAGGTCGGTGTGATAATTGAAGATTATTTTGTGGACCTACCCGTCTATAATAATAATTGTTACCACCTAGTAATGAAAACATGAATTTGAATTTTGGGTCTTACTCAAGCCAGATTAGTTTAAGTTGTAACTTGGAGGTTGGTGGTTCGAGTCCCATGTTTGGTATACATTTAGCGAGTTTGAATAATTGTGACATCACAAAAGTGATTGACACAAATATGATATTTTTTTATTAATGATTGTTTCCTACTTGTGACATGATTAACAATGATAACTATTTTTAACTTGAACTTTTTTTTCATTAATGATTGTTTCCTTGTTCCCACAGACTGGAATTAAATGGCAACAGGCGAAGGCTCACTTGGGAGGCTCAACCCCGCTCCATACACGACGGTGTCAATTCCGCTATATTGAATTCCGACTGCATGGTTTTTGACGCCAACATTGCTCAAATTTTTGCCGACAACGGAAATTTGGGCATCAATGTTACCATTGGAACTGTTTAGTTGGAGTGCACCTGTATGTTCTTTGTATTTAGTGAGTGACTTAAATCCATGGTATCTGACTTGGGACACTAGTAACTGTACCTGAGTATTAACCAATAACTTATGCCCACTAGAACGAGCCTTTGTTATTAAAAAGTTGTGATATAAAACCACAATGAAGCTGTGGTGTTTTTTTTTCTCGTTTAAATACCGTACTCATGAAGTATTTTTAACTCATGCTCTTTTAGTATCAATTCATCAGGATTATTTTTTAATAATTGAAGATAGAAATTTGAAAAGTACAAGTTATGAATTGTTTTCTGGTTACTAAGTACCCACCTTGTTGTCCGTGTGTTGTAAGCTTATTGTAAAACGAGGCTCTGAAATAGAAGTCTGTAAATAGCCTAAGGCTCATTGCAAAAAGTCTGATGTTACAATAAGTTCACTGCCTACAAAATGTACCCTAAAGTCACCACAGTAATATTTTACTCATGAATGGAATGTTCTATGTTTATATTAATAGCTAAATTCACAAGATGTACCTATTTTAGGCGAACAACCCTAATATTACCTATCTCTATTATTTTACCTATTGAACCTGTTATTACGAGATGACTATTTAAAAGATAATAATTTAGATACTTTTTTAGTGAAAATTTGAGTTTTGAAGAAGAATCAACATAATTTTCATAGGTACTTCTATCATTTTCACAAGCATACATATTATATGTTTTATGTAGCCCTCTGTATACAATCTAAATTGGAGTTAAAGTGTTTTTGTTGTATTGTTTTGCATACTTATAGTATGCAGTAAATGTCTCTAATATCCAAGACGCCTTCGCAGAAGGCAACACACTTTGCAAGGAAGTCTACTTTTTGAAAGTAAAAGCTACTTTACTGTATAATATCAGCTCATTTTTTACTACAATGAAAGTTGTAGTAACACTGCTTTCTCTTGTGGAATAGCTCTCAAAATTTCAATGGTTCAAAATTTCAACGAGATCGTGAACAATTATTTTTTTTGGAGGTTTGACATGAATGAGTTTGACGAGTAAATATGTATAAAACCGATTAATTTATCATTGAATGAATACCTATAGTGTTTATACAGAAGATGAAAATCTCAAAATTTGGATACCTATTATAAAATATTTTTTGAAGTTCTAAAATATTCTTTATTTTATGCAGGGTACGCCAGAATAAACTGACGAGTTTAAATTCGATACATGGCCATTTTTTAAGTAGAACTATTATTTAAATTATTTTTGTTTTATTTGAAAAAAAAAACAAATGCAGATTTATTTTAAAATAGATTTGGATTCATTTGTGGAAGATAATGTTGGTCAAATGTTTACCTCCATTGCTGATACACTCGTCAATTCTGGTCGAAAAATCGTCCATGACTTTTCAAGCGTTTTCAGATGTACTGCACGAATTTAACAATTAGCCTTTTCAAGTCACCCACTCGTACAGTCCTATGCTTGCATATAGACTTTATCCTTGAGGTAACCCCAAATAAAATAATCACAAGCAGAGAGCTCTGGTGAGTTGGCCAACTAGTCCTTATTGCCCTTCTTGGATATGATTTTCCCCGGAAATCTCCACTTTTAAAAAATGTCTACAACAAATGCTCTAAGTGAAGGAGTACACGACTCCATTTTAATTAAACATCGAGAACAAAATGACACCAACATCAACCATCTACGACAAGTTATGACTTGATAATTAAAAATTTAAACTCGTCAGGTTATTTTGACTCACCCTGTTCATCATTTACTGATATTTTTTTTTTGAGGGGGAAGCTCATGCCGAAAAGTGTGGGACTCAGACATGGACCACCCAGTGTCTGTCCATGCCTGTCTACCCTAACTAAAACCCGCGGCTCCTCATCAATACTAAACCATACCGTTGTGGGACTGTTAAATATTACTTCAAAATTTACTGATTGGCCAGGTTTTTCGTCATTGTTTATCATTTATTTTGAATATTTCTGATATTGTATTTTGGTTTGTCTAGCTTCGTTGGTAGGTTTCTCCTCGGTGAATGGTCTGTTGAATTTTTTTGCACTTTTTTAAAATCTGTAATAGGTTTGTGAAACTAAATGGCATTGTCACTTTTAGTGCTATGTTTGTGAAGGATATTCTTGGTTGTTTCCACAGGTTTTTGGAGCCTCTGTAGAAATGATTGGCTCCTATGGGCGCTATTTTTTCATGTTGATACACAGATTCTCTTATTTGTAATTTAAGTTGTTTAATGTTGGGACCATCAGGCTTTGAGACATGTTATACATACCTCTCATCAGTTAGCTCTGCTGCTGCCCTAGGAAACTTGGTCTTATTTGTTGTGTTCTTCTGTCTGGATTTATTGCTGATATTTCTGAAGATTTTTTCCCTACATAACACACATAGGTGTTCTTTACTTATTTATAGTGTTACGTCATTGTGAACAATGGTAGCTAGACAGAAATATCTTAGATGTTTATTGTCTATACTAGAAGGATGATGATTAACAGCCTTCTGTTAATTATAAGTATTGAAACCATTTATTTTAACTTTAATTTTAAATATGTGAATTTATCATTTATTTTGTTCATGTCACTGCTGTATATAATATAAAAATATATTATGCCTTCTTGATTTACTTAATGTCTTTTATCTCATCTTTATGAATCTCATTTTCAGAACTAAGGGCGGAATTAATAGACGTTTTTGTAATACCTCTGTGGCGCTAAGTCAGAGATTGCGTACTCTGTAAGATAGGGAAAACCGACGCTTAGATATGACTTGTTATATTATAGAATTTGTCTATTAATTACGCCCAAAGATACACAGTTACACACCATTGATTAAACATTATGTTTTCTAAAAGTAGAAAATATTTATAAACCCATTAACCGTGGCCGAGTGAATTAGCGCCCTAGGCATTGCACGCACGGTGACCTGGGCTCGATACCCAGCGGGGCAGGAATTTTCTGCTCTGTACTTGGATGTTCGGGGTCCACTCATACCTCGTGAGGAAAAAACGAGGAGCTGCTATGATGAGAAGCAGTGACCAGTGGCGAAATCATAGGCAAAAATAGACTACAAAAAATTGTATATTAAAGTGGTAAAGTCCTATGATTCTCCGCTACCCACTAAAATTGTGACATAATAACACAAAGAAAAATCATTATTATTCGACAATACGCAAAATGTACACTTTGCTCCACAGTTGTATTAGAAAAACGTCCATAAGACTATCAAATCTAGAGTAAGATAGAATATCTATGAGCTAATTGAGAAAAATATAAAGTCCACATTTAAATACAAAAAAAACTTGGAACAATAGTATAATTATTTTGAAATAAGTACAAATTTGGAATTAGGAATAAAAAATGGTTTTGAAGAAGCTGTGATGATTTTGTAAAATTAAGACCGTAAAATTGTGTGAAAAAGTTGCTTATTGTTATTTGAATTTATTTTCAGACGAAAAACGTGTTTTTATTTCAACAAAACATTGTGTTTCCTATGTATAAAGTTCACAAAAAAACCACCGTGCACTGGTAGTCAAGTGGTCAACACGCCAGTCTGGTAATCTAGGTAGCGTATGGATCCACTGGTTCGAATCCCACCCAGTGCATGAATTTTTCCTCATTTTTTTTAGTATGTGACCACATAATAATAAGACTCTGAGGGTTAGATGGTAGAAAATGCTTTGAGCATTAACCTCGCCTGGTGGTTACCTTCCACTAAAGAGTATTATTTTATTTAGCTCATTTTCTTACATCTTTCTGTTCTTTTTAACTGTACTAATTTGAAATAAAGGCGTCAAATCTGGACACGTAATAATAATAATTTAGCTCATGCATTATTTTTTTTCCTACTAAACATGATTTTCTTTGTCATCTAAATTATGGCATAGAAAATCCTAGTAGGATGTTTAAGTCAAGTCTATTTCTAAAAATCTCAACACATTGTTACTAATGTGTAAAAAAAAACCTTGTTAATTATTTGTCTTTCATCCTACATATTTTCAATATCGTTTCATGGAGTTTTTTGGTGGTCTGCTGGTTTTTTCAAAGTACTATTTGATTGCTGTTACAAGAAACATTAACCAACATCAATGGCTCTTCGAAACACCAGCGGATTGCATATTTGCATAGGTTTATTTTATAAATAGGTCAAATTCCCTTGTAGAGAAGTAAATAGGATCTGGAAAGTCTTATATCCAGGTTTCTCTTGTAAAAAGGTTATTCTACCTTATAGAGAGGTAAATAGGACCGAAGTGTTCTCTTATACAGGTTTCTCTTATAAACAGGTAATTCTACTTATAGACAGGTAATTCTACCTTAATCCAGGGGTTCCCAAACTTCCTCAAGCCACGGACCACTTTTGAATTTCATAATTTCCACGCACCACTAGCAGTAGGTACTTTCAACAAAAGTTAGAGGATTTTTTTCTTTGTAAGGACATTTGTTTTGTTTTTTTTTTTTTTTTTTTTTTTTTTTTTAGGTACCACCTCGCGGACCACAGTTTGGGAACCCCTGTTCTAATCAGTTCTCAACCTTTTCGGGCCCAATGTCCTCTTAAGAGGACATTTATTTTATAGTCCTAAGTGCCCAAGCTATAAATAAATACTACCAAGTAGCATAACATTTAATGTTTGTCCTTGGGCGAGGCCACCGGTCACTTTGTACTACAAAACAAAAATTGGTGTTGGGCGCGAAGAGACTAAATTTAGGTTTGACTGCACCACATAGCACGCTCATTATTCCGCCACTCTGGAATTATAAAAGGGTCATGGTCTCTTCTTTCGCCAGGAGCCCGTCGTGCAAGTTCCACCTCTCCACCACTCGTTGATATCACTGTACGACTTGATCGGGAAGCTGTCGTGCAGCATCGCGCACAGTCGGCACCAGAAGAACGTGTTGACGAACTCCCCGGTGCCTTTCCACCGGAAGTAGGAGTTATACAGGGTGTCGTTGGCGTCCAGTTTGTTGAGATACTCGGCCAGGTGGCGGGCGGAGGGAAAGTCGTCGACGTGAATGTAGGAGTTGAGGGGCGCCACCTTCTGGTAGTCCTCGGGACGGGCGCCCATCACGATAGGAAGAACATTGTGCCTGGGAAACAGGAAGACCAGGTGAGAAATAGCCGACCTCCGTGGCTCAGTGGTTAAGAGCATTAGTTACTGATCCGGAATTAAGGGTTGGGTGGAAGAGATTGCCTAAGCCGCCTAAGGCAATAACCCCGCCCTTTAGTTAGGACACATATTATGTAATATATTTTTTTTTTCTTCTTCTATTATATTGTATTTTAATTTGTAATTATTTGTGTTGTATATAATTCTTCTTCTTCTTTTACTCTGTCTTATCCCGCTCAAGCAGGGTCGACGTTGTTCAACCTCATGGTTGAGGTTGATTGGTTTTGGCACATTTTTTACGGCTGGATGCCCTTCCTAACGCCAACGATTCTATTTGATTTAACGTCCTGGATTAGGACGGGGGTTTTACCCTCCATTCGCTGGGAATCGTACCAGCTACCCACATTAACCTCACCCAGCCTGGGTAGGGCCGGAAATGCCAGCCTCACGTGTTTGGATGGAACAGAATTTTCTTCGAAAAGTCTGCCCCAGCCGGGAGTTGAACTCGGGAACTCTGGACTACGGGCAGTAGTCACAACCGTTACGCCACGGAGGCTGTGTTGTATATAATATGTCCTATTAAAAACGTGCGCCCATCACGATAGGAAGAACATTGTGACGGAGAAATAGGAAAGGCAAGAACCCCGCCCTTTAGTTAGGACACATATTATGTAAGAATAAGGTTTGGGTGGAAGAGATTGCCATAGGCAATAACCCCGCCCTTTAGTTAGGACACATATTATGTAAGAATAAGGTTTGGGTGGAAGAGATTGCCATAGGCAATAACCCCGCCCTTTAGTTAGGACACATATTATGTAAGAATAAGGGTTGGGTGGAAGAGATTGCCATAGGCAATAACCCCGGCCTTTAGTTAGGACATATGTTTTCAAATATTTTCTATTCTTTTTCATTTTTATTGTAAATAATGTTTTTTTCTTTTTTTCACTGTTAAAATTATTATTTATATGTACATAATGTCCTTTTGTATCTAATGAAGAATTGTATAATAATAATATATATTTATATATTTTTTCTTTAATATTTTCTTCTATTATATTGTATTTTAATTTGTAATTATTTGTGTTGTATATAATATGTCCTATTAATAAAGTGTAAATAAATAAATAAATTATGAAGACCAGGTGAGAAATAGCCGACCTCCGTGGCTCAGTGGTTAAGAGCATTAGTTGCTGACCCGGAGGTTGCGGGTTCGAATTCTCGGCCGGAGCGGAAATTTCTGACCGAAATTTTCCGTTTCCCGAATGGCATGGATGTGAAGGTAAAGTGCCCTGAAGTAATGCGAAAGCGGTTCCGGGGCACACTTACCTTTAAAAAAAAAAACAAAAAAGAAAAAGGTATAGTTTACACTCTTAAGTAATGCCACAAGTCTTCCTCTTCTAAAAAAAGGTATAGTTTACTATACTCTGTTTATTCTACAAGAATAAGATGATAGACTATATTATGTACAAATATAAATATATAAGTACTTAAAATGAATTAAATAGTATAATAGAAATCGAATAGAATAGCCCGTTTATTGTTTTAAATAAATAAAAAATAAATCAAATAAATTAATTTAATTAAATAAAAATTTTTTTTTAAATATAAGTATGATGCTATACTTACGACAAACCATTGATGTACAGTTTCTCCGTGATGTAGTCAACACAGTTTGAATTTTCGAAAGCGAGGTAGAATTTGTACTTCGTATCAAGGAGTCGAAAGCACTTGGAAATTCTTGGACACTTCTTGCTTCCACAGGAACCGTAGATATCCACCTCAATATGTTTGGCCAGCTCATGAGCATATTGAAGTCGATTGTTTTTAGCACCACAATTGGATACGAACCACGCAACCTTCAAGGAAAATATTATTCTATTTTTACAAATTTACGGGGTCCAACCCCATTGTCAGAAAGGGACTTACTAGTGGTTCTGTGAACTGTAAACCTCACACAATTCTACTATCAAATTAAAATGCCATATCATGAGGACGTCGAGACCTGATTGACGTATGCAATGTTCAACCGTGTTCTAATTACTGTACAATTGTACAAATATACTTCAATATACTTCTAAGGTAAACTAGTATGGCGAGGGTATGCTCAAAGCATTTTCTACCACCTATCCCTCAGAGTCGCAATATTTTGTGGTTTTTACTTAAGTTTCTAAACTATCGAGGAAAAATCCAAGCTTTGGCTTTGGGTGAAATTTTTTTCTCTTACTACCAGGTTTATTTTATGAACAGGTCATATTCCCTTGTACAGAGGTAAATTAATACAGAATAAAACAACAAGATACAGTCAGAGAAATTTCTAAAACACACAACATACATACACTCTATGGTCTGTACTATCTTGAATCACTACTATACATACACAAAACTCAAGAAACACTCCAACACAACCAAGACAACCACACATACAACACAAGAAATGCCAAACAAATCACAGTCCCCAAACATAAAACATCATTCTTTGAAAGAACATCTAAATACAATGGCATAAAATACTACAACAACTTAACAACAGAAACAAAAACACTAAGTCTACCCCAATTCAAAAGAAAAATAACTGAAAATATCATAAAAATAACACCATACAAATTCAAAGACCTAGAGAACATAACATACTAATCATACCAAACACATACATGTACACACACCCACAACTCCACATATAACACTTACTTAAATCACACTCACGCACCACAGTCATCTCTATAATATATATAGAAATGAGAAATAAAATATATTTCATAAAAATATATTTCACAAAAATACATTCCGCCCATTTTTTTTATTTTTTTTTATTTTTTTTATTATTATTATTTTATTTTTTTTCTTAGTCATAAGTTAGATAGGGTGACTATGTTTTATACATTTTTAATGTCTTATAAACAATAAATATACTATACTATACTATACTATAAATTTGACCTGGAAGTCGTTTTCCCATATCCAGGTTTCTCCTATTTCCAGTTCTCCTATCACCCGAGTTTGAAACAATGTACGGCAATGCCTCATTGTGTAAAGAAGGGCGAGGAAAAATGAGTACAATGTAGTACCTACATTGTATATACAATGTTCCTTCTTATCCGAACTCAATAGCTTGATCGATAAGGCGGTGGACTTGTAACCTGGAGGTCGGTGGTTCAAGTCCCGGTTTCAGCGTAGATTTAATAAAGCGAGTTTGAGTAGTTGTCTTATCACGAAAGTGATTAACACAAATATTAATAAAAAAAATGTTCCTTTTTTGTATCTGTGTATATTTCTGTAAAATAAAACTCCTACTTAAGTTGTGAATATTTTAGTAATAATAAAATGAATACACGGCCATGCTTAATAGCTCCCGTTCTTGGCTTAATAGCTTTAGTTCTGGCTTAATAGCTTTACTTATAAAACTTTGCCCTTATAAGATTTTCTATTATTATTATTATTATGCCTCGGGCCGTAACTCGCGGGCGCAGCCGACTAGTCACCTTGTGTGTTTTGTTGGCGGCATAGTTCTTCATCTTGTCTAGAGGCATCTGCTTGTGTCTCGCGTCGTAGTACACCCACTTCTCGTAGGGGGTGACAATGTCACTGTCTGTCCGGTAGGTAGCCGTCCAGTTGAACAGATCGTTGTGGGCCACGTGCTGGGTGTGGTATGGACACTCGAGGAAGTACAGCGCCCATACCTGCCGGACATTGGGGACGAATTATAAAACAATTTATTTATTTATTTGAACAATATACGGGCATATTTAGTATTTACCCTGTACTAACTAATTTTACAATTCATTTCCCCAACTAATCGTAATAAAAAACAATATATAAAACTATCTACTTATCTATATAATATAAAAACACATTTGTCTTAAGTTAAAGAAAAACTAATCTAACCAACTTAGATTAACTTAATGTTGTAAAATTCTTTGATTTGATGGACAGTAATACAGAAAAAGTAAATATTAGATTTAGAGCCGTATTTATGAACAGAAAACGCCGTCTGAGCAATGTCTCAAGCATGATTTCCTTGATTTAATATTATTGGTCAATCAATATCTTGTTGGAGACATTGCTTGGCCAAAATTTGGTCATTGAGTTTGGTGGTCACAAACTCAAATTAATAAGGAAAAATTCATGCACTGGGTGGGATTCAAACCAACGGATCCCTACGCTACCTGGATTACCAGACTAGCGCGTTAACCACTTGACTACCAGTGCACTTAGATTCGTTTTCTAATCAAGTGACCTTACCTGTTTCGAATTTTTTCATCTGGAATGGCCCGGATGTGTGAAGTAGTCTCTGTACAAGATTATGTCCACAAAGGGGGAGTCCGCTTTGTTGGTTGTCAGGACACAGGCGTTCACGGGACAGTTGCTGAACATACTGGATCCCAGCTTGACATTCCAACTGGTCAGCGCGTTGAAGAGGAGAATTTTCTTGACCGCTTTGCTATTGTAGTTGTTTGGGATGTACATGAGCTGATTGACTATCCTGTCAATCAATTAAAGATTTTAATTGTTTTATTTATATTAAAGATTTTAATAGTAATAATAATTAACTAAAAACACCGAAACTAAAACAAGAAACTAGCATAAGTTCGGTTAAAAATATTATGAATTATGTAAACTGTCATTGTTATATTGAACCATTTTACTTGTCATGTATTAAATAAATAAATATTTTTTTTACAAATTTCTATGTTAACAATAACTATCTCAGTGGTAAGAAATATGTTTCCCCGGGTTTGATCCGTAAAGCCGACTTTACAGGGAACGTACTTAATAGACCGACAGACAGACACAAAACCAAAATTGCTCAGGATGTTATGAAACGTCCAGACATCCAGAAAAAATTTGAAATTGGAGCAAAACAATACTTCCGATTTCTAATATTCGAAATCTTATAACATATTATAAAATGATTCGTTTGTGTGTGTGTGTGTGTGTATGTGTGTGTGTGTGTGTGTGTGTGTGTGTTTAATCGCGTAAAACTCGAGAACCAAAAGTCGGATTGAGCTGAAATTTCGTATGGTTAACAATGACTGGCTCAGAACCACCATGCACTATCCAAAAAGTCCATTTTTTGAAAGTTGAGCTTTTAAATGAGCTTATGCAATAGCTCCCGAAGTACAAGTCCGATTGAGCTGAAATTTATTTAGATATAAAAAGATTATAACTCGTTTTGCGAATGGAAACACTGCTTTACTATAGCGTCCCAATGTTAAGGAGGGACTTCCTTAATTAGCATATATTTTGATAAAATACACCTGAAATGGTAATACAATGAATGGGATTTACAGAAATGAAGGGGTTTTATATAAATGACAGAAATGAAGGGGTTTTATATCAATGACAGAAATGAAGGGGTTTTCTGTGAACTGAGGGATCAGGTCACTACAAGACTGATAATGAGTTACTAACCTGTCTTGACCTGGATCCTCTTTGGGCCAGAGTTTGGCGTCTCGACGATGTGTTTTCGCGTTGATCACAGCAGGGGCGGGGCGACGGGTCCCGTTCTTCATGAACCAGAACTTATCCTCAAACGTGAAGTCGCTGTCGACGTAGTTTTCGCTTTCCGTGTAGTCCGACTCTTCGATGTGGCTGTCGCGGAGATAGTCGGAATGTTTGGCGCCGAGTTCCTGTTGAAAGGAAAGCCAAGTTGGTTAGTTTGTTTTTAAATTCATAACCAGATACAGTTGTTGTTGTAGCCAGCTTGGCTACAGCTAGTACTTAACTATCTTTATCACTCTGTATGTGTAAGTTCAGGTTAAAAACTCAACTTGTAGAATATAGACTATCTCAACAAACAAACAAAAACTCACCTCTTTTCCGCCCTTCGATACAGAGGATCTCGTTGAGAGTTTATGATCAAACAGGGACAGGGGCCACAGTTTGAAAAGGACTGTAGCGGCAGCCAGAACAATGAGAAAGCGTCGAAGAGAAAACCGAGGCAGCATTGGGTCAGCGAGAATGATCAGCAGTCTGAAAGAAAAAGAAAAAGTCAGCAGTCTGGAAGAAAAAGAAAAAGTCAGCGAAAATGATCAGCAGTCTGGAAGAAGAAGAGAAGTGAGCGAGAATGATCAGCAGTCTGAGAGAAAAAGAAAAAGTGAGCGAAAATGATCAGCAGTCTGAAAGAAAAAGAAAAAGTGAGCAAAAATGATCAGCAGTCAGGAAGAAAAAGAAAAAGTGAGCAAAAATGATCAGCAGTCTGGAAGAAGAAGAAAAAGTGAGCAAAAATGATCAGCAGTCTGGAAGAAGAAGAGAAAGTGAGCGAGAATGATCAGCAGTCTGGAAGAAGAAGAGAAAGTGAGCAAAAATGATCAGCAGTCTGGAAGAAGAAGAGAAAGTGAGCGAGAATGATCAGCAGTCTGAGAGAAAAAGAAAAAGTGAGCGAAAATGATCAGCAGTCTGGAAGAAAAAGAAAAAGTCAGCGAAAATGATCAGCAGTCTGGAAGAAGAAGAAAAAGTGAGCAAAAATGATCAGCAGTCTGGAAGAAAAAGAAAAAGTCAGCGAAAATGATCAGCAGTCTGGAAGAAAAAGAAAAAGTCAGCGAAAATGATCAGCAGTCTGGAAGAAGAAGAAAAAGTGAGCAAAAATGATCAGCAGTCTGGAAGAAGAAGAGAAAGTGAGCGAGAATGATCAGCAGTCTGGAAGAAGAAGAGAAAGTGAGCGAAAATGATCAGCAGTCTGAGAGAAAAAGAAAAAGTGAGCGAAAATGATCAGCAGTCTGGAAGAAAAAGAAAAAGTCAGCGAAAATGATCAGCAGTCTGGAAGAAAAAGAAAAAGTCAGCGAAAATGATCAGCAGTCTGGAAGAAAAAGAAAAAGTCAGCGAAAATGATCAGCAGTCTGGAAGAAGAAGAAAAAGTGAGCAAAAATGATCAGCAGTCTGGAAGAAGAAGAGAAAGTGAGCGAAAATGATCAGCAGTCTGAGAGAAAAAGAAAAAGTGAGCGAAAATGATCAGCAGTCTGGAAGAAAAAGAAAAAGTCAGCGAAAATGATCAGCAGTCTGGAAGAAAAAGAAAAAGTCAGCGAAAATGATCAGCAGTCTGGAAGAAAAAGAAAAAGTCAGCGAAAATGATCAGCAGTCTGGAAGAAGAAGAAAAAGTGAGCAAAAATGATCAGCAGTCTGGAAGAAGAAGAGAAAGTGAGCGAGAATGATCAGCAGTCTGGAAGAAGAAGAGAAAGTGAGCGAGAATGATCAGCAGTCTGAGAGAAAAAGAAAAAGTGAGCGAAAATGATCAGCAGTCTGGAAGAAAAAGAAAAAGTCAGCGAAAATGATCAGCAGTCTGAGAGAAAAAGAAAAAGTGAGCGAAAATTATTAGCAGTCTGAGAGAAAAAGAAAAAGACAGCGAAAATAATCAGCAGTCTGTTAGAAAAAGTCAGCGAAAATGATCAGCAGTCTGGAAGAAAAGAAAGAGTGAGCAAAAATAATCAGCAGTCTGAGAGAAAAAGAGAAAGTCAGCGAAAATGATCAGCAGTCTGAGAGAAGAAGAGAAAGTGAGCGAAAATGATCAGCAGTCTGGAAGAAGAAGGTAAAGTCAGCGAAAACGATCAGCAGTCTGAGAGAAGAAGAGAAAGTGAGCGAAAATTATTAGCAGTCTGAGAGAAAAAGAAAAAGTCAGCGAAAATAATCAGCAGTCTGTTAGAAAAAGTCAGCGAAAATGATCAGCAGTCTGGAAGAAAAGAAAGAGTGAGCAAAAATAATCAGCAGTCTGAGAGAAAAAGAGAAAGTCAGCGAAAATGATCAGCAGTCTGAGAGAAAAAGGAAAAGTGAGCGAAAATGATCAGCAGTCTGGAAGAAGAAGAGAAAGTGAGCGAGAAAGATCAGCAGTCTGAGAGAAAAAGAGAAAGTGAGCGAGAATGATCAGCAGTCTGGAAGAAGAAGAGAAAGTGAGCGAAAATGATCAGCAGTCTGGAAGAAGAAGAGAAAGTGAGCGAAAATGATCAGCAGTCTGGAAGAAGAAGAGAAAGTGAGCGAAAATGATCAGCAGTCTGGAAGAAGAAGAGAAAGTGAGCGAAAATGATCAGCAGTCTGGAAGAAAAAGAGAAAGTGAGCGAGAATGATCAGCAGTCTGGAAGAAGAAGAGAAAGTGAGCGAAAATGATCAGCAGTCTGGAAGAAAAAGAGAAAGTGAGCGAAAATGATCAGCAGTCTGGAAGAAGAAGAGAAAGTGAGCGAAAATGATCAGCAGTCTGGAAGAAGAAGAGAAAGTGAGCGAAAATGATCAGCAGTCTGGAAGAAGAAGAGAAAGTGAGCGAAAATGATCAGCAGTCTGGAAGAAGAAGAGAAAGTGAGCGAAAATGATCAGCAGTCTGAGAGAAAAAGAAAAAGTGAGCGAAAATGATCAGCAGTCTGGAAGAAGTAAAAGATTACTCCTTTGCCTTCATTTCGAAATTATCTTTTAATTAAAAACCCCTTCAATTTCTCCTATCCCTTCATCCTTCAAGTTCAGATGTGTATTTTCCATTTGTTTTCCTTCATCAGTCTTCAATATCTCTCTTTCCATTCACCTCAATCTCCTTCAGGTGGGTACTAATACACATTTTAAAAAGATTTCAACAATATTTATTGACCCAAGTTAAAAGGGTCAATAATATATTTTGGGCATGCACCACTAAAAAAAAAGATCAAAAAAATCTGCTAATGCAATCCCTATGCCGGTCTTCGAACATATTTCTATGATTTACTCACAAGTTATTATTATTATTTTATACGTATGTGTTTTAATATTCTGATATTTTCCTGAAATTAGAGCTAAAAGATAGATGTCTGGTGTAACAAAACAGAAATCATCACTTGAATAAAGCCCCTTCAATTACTCCTTTGCCTTTATTTCCAGATGTGTATTTTCCATTTCCTGATGCGTCTTCTATGTCTCAAATCCATTCTCCTCAATATTCTTCGGGTTGGTACAAATACACTTTTCAAAAAGATTTTTTTATTGACACATGTCTTCTTCTTCTTCTTTCACTTTGACTTCTCACAAACCTGTTTAGGTTTGGCATTGTTCTACCTTATTATTGAGGTTTGTTGGTTGTGGCACATTTTTACGGCTGGATGCCCTTAATAACGCCAACTATTTTATTTAACCTTCTGATTATGACGGGGGTTTTATCCTCCATTCGCCGGGAATCGTACCCATATAAACCTCACCCAGCCTGGGTAGGGATGGAAATGTCAGTCTCACGTGATCGAAGAGAACAGAATTTTCTGTGTGAAAAGTCTGTTCAGACCGGAAATCGAACTCAGGATCAATCAATCAATCAAATTACTGTATTTTTATACATCTCTTATTATCACAACTGTTACGCCAGCGGTAAATTTTTGACCCTTGTACCATAACAAAAAAAAAGTAATTATATTTGTGTTAATCACTTTCGTGATATCACAACTACTCAAACTCTCTTTACTAAATCTACGCTGAAACCGGGACTTAAACCACCGACCTCCAGGTTACAAGTCCGCCGCCTTATCGATCAAGCTACTGAGGTCGGTCTGTACCATAACTATATCAATAGTCAATGTAGACTTTCAGTTGCAGAAAACTCACAAACCAGCAAACTCATATTAACCTTACCTCAGTAAGTTCAAAAAACGGCGCTACCTATAAATCTTCTTGTATTAAGAATACCGGCTACTTGCCTTACCAGTCCCAATAATAATATTGCCCGAATAGACTATTAAATCCCATTATTCCAGCAGTAAGCCCAAGATGTATTATTATGTGGTAAAAATCCTAAATGGGAGGATAAAGTGTCATGTCAAGGCTGGGTTACAAACCAGCAATCTCTGGATTCACAGAGCTACCGGGAAGAGAAATAATGAGATAAAAGGTTAAGTTAAACTAGTTGAAGAACCTCGAGTTAAAAAGTAGACTAGACTTATGGGACAGACTGTACCCAACAATAAATATAGTTTTTTGTAAAACTTTTCAGGCTGGTAATTATTATTGTATAAAAAAATTATTTTCGTTAAGGTGATTATTGTTTTAATGATTTAGGTTTTAATGAAAAGTATGATTGATATTTAAAAAGTAATAATTTAAATATTAAATTTATCCATGTCATCAATAATATGGGGCCTATGGGTATTTTAAGTTATGAATGTGTAAAGTTCTTAGCTACAACTATAAGTACCATTTTATTGATTTTAACAGTAAACAAAGTAAATAGTTAGGTTCTCATACTTCCGCTGTCATAAAATAATGACAACCAGTAAAGCTCTCAGAATTATAAAATCGCAAAGTTAATTCAAACAATTGAAATCTACTTACCCATAAGATGAAATTTGCACTGGTTATTTAGATTTAAAAGTGCGATGTTTGAAAAACTTTCGTACAAACGAAATCATACGGCAAAGGCTAAAAACTTCTCTCTGGAAAAAAGAGCGCTGAAAATCTATACGCGCCAGCCTTTGCGTCGACTCAGAAAGTTTCACTCAAAGGGGGGTGGAAGAATGTAATGGAATCTTATTTGAATACATGACATGCGGTAGTGGTGAGTGGTCTTGCGTGGTACCTCCGTGCACAGTGGTTAAGAGCATTGGTTGCTGACCCGGAGGTTGCGGGTTCGAAATCCCGGCCGTAGAGGAAAATTCTGTAATTTATCTTATAAAATATATAAGACCTGTTTGTCTGCTGGAGTAAAGGGACTTTTCAGTCTTACCTCGGCAGTATAAAACAAGGTATATTCTATTCTATTCTATTCTAATTTGTAATGCGTAAGCGGTTCCGGGACACAATTACCTTAAAAGAATTAATTTTTAATGACTGATCGCTATATTTCCAACCATTGGTAATCGGTGAGGTTACGGGTACTGGTACTGGTACTGGTAGTCAAGTTGTCGACCCGCTAGTTTGGTAATCCATGTAGCGAAGGGAACCGTTGGTTTGAATCCCACCCAGTGCATGAATTTGGTCTCAATAATTTGAGTTTGTGACCACTGACCACATATTAATAAGACTCTGAGGGTTAGGTGGTAGAAAACGCTTTGAGCATTAACCTCGCCTGGTAGTTACCTTCCACTAAAAAGTGTTATTATCTCTATAATATACTAGCCGTTTGCCCGTGCTTTGCAACGGGACTAAATTTCAAATTTACCAAGGCATGGCCGTACTGCTGGACAGCAATGCCTTTTTGAACTTTTTATAATTTTTCTGGACCAAAGCGATAAATGGTTTTGGGGGTCAATTCTGAGACATTTTTCGCTATCTCTTACCGTTTTGGCTAAACAACTCCGGACAAACAAACAAACAAACATAGGTAGGTAGTCCTTTTTCTGTTTTATAATAGAGATAGTGACAGTAATTTTTAGCTATCATTGAGAGGAGGTGAAAAGAATGTTAATTTTTATAGGTTCATCTTGAGACAAATACTTTTTTTTATTAAAACGAGGGGGAGTCGATTCCTTTTTTCTATATTTCCAAGTTTATTTATTTATTTACACTTTATTAATTGGATAAAATTACATACAACACAGATAATTACAAATTAATATACAATATAAGAGAAGTAAAAAGAGAAAAAAACTAAAGAAAAAATAAATAAATGTATACATAATATATGTCCTAACTAAAGGGCGGGTCATTGCCTTTGGCAATCTCTTCCACCCAACCCAAAGTTTAGACCAAAGTCCGCCCGCCGCCACCGGCATTGAAAACTTTCACAAGGTTTTTTGTCTACTGTGCCGGGAACAAGTGCTGGGAATGAGCTGGTATGGAGTGTTTGTGTAAACGACAGCAGCTCTATCTATGAGGTGTAACTTGAAACACATTTCACTGTAAGTTGAGATACAGAATGAAAAACAGGGTGACTGTACCCATTCGATATTCCTTGAAATTTGTAACTGTCATTCAACTCTCGAGAGCCTACCACAGTCACACAGTTTATTACCTGTTGGAGGGGAAATCAGAGACCGCTAGGGTTTAGATTTTCAACAACGAATTTCTCTGAAAAAGTTGAAAATTCAAACAATTTTTTCCATATACTCACATTTTTAGTTGAAATTTCAATAAAATTTATTAGTTTCCACTATTTCACACATAAACATCTTAATAAAAGAAATCTAAAAATAGCAGTAAATGAACATCAAAGTAAACTTCTCACTTTATGTTTTTTTTCTGCAGGTAGTTTTAAATATCAATTTTGAAACGTGTCACAGCGGGGATCGAGTGGACTGAAGGGCAAAACCTACTTGATGATATCTTAAGACAAATGCTAAAGCCCTCCAGACAGCAATACTCAGCAAGAGTATTGGCTAACAGGAATCGAGATATGCCATAAAGACACCATAGCGTGTAGACACGCTATGAAGACACCTTAAGACATCTAAAAGAGCCCCTCTCAGTCTAGCTTCAGATCTCTTTTGCATTTTTTACTTCGAGATGATTTGATGATTTAAATTAAAGTTATCTTCCTGCTTTCAAAAGTCAAATTTCAGATTTTCAAATTTCAAAAAAAACATTCGTTACCACTCCTTCTGTTTGAACTTCGACTTTAGTATCGACATTCGACACTAGAGTTCACTTCTGTATTACAATGTTGCCAAATCTGCTTCTGTGCTAGACGTATTTGGCAGTTTGGCTAAATTCTGGCTAGATTTTAAAAAAGGCAGGTAGGTAAAGGAATGCTGAACATAATATACATATATAGCCAGGAATTTTAATGGCCTTCCATATTCTAATAATGCACTTCTTCCGACATATATTTGTGAAGAAAATGCGAATCTCTCTTGTTCCAACTCGGGTTTCACGGACTACACTATTGGTATTCACGGACTATTCACGCCAGCGTCCGTGGTGTAACGGTTGTGAATACTGCCCGTCGTAGTCCAGAGATTCTGAGTTCGATCCCCGGTCGGAGCAGATTTTTCACACAGAAAATTCTGTTCCCTCCGTACATGTGAGGCTGGCATTTCCGGCCCTACCCAGACTGGGTGAGGTTAATGTGGGTAACTGGTACGATTCCCAGAGAATGGATGGTAAAACCCCCGTCCTAATCCAGGACGTTAAATCAAATTGTAGGTGTGTAAGGGTGTGTACTTGTGTGAACACGATATCTCGAGAACGGTAAGAGCTAGAGACTTGAAATTTGGTATGAAAATTAATTTGGTATGGAAATTAATCAACCACGAAACTTTTGGTTAAAATGAAAGGATCGCTTTTTTGGATTGGTTAAAGATACAAAACAATAGAGAACAACATTTTCTCAGAATGTTCAGATCATTTTTTTGATATCTTGAAATTTTTGGAACCGGCTCCAATTTACCGGTATTTTCGAGGGTCCCGCTTAGACTAACTTTTTTTTATATATTATTTTATGGTAGATGGGGTTTGTGCCATATCAAATCCAATGATTTTGAGGTGCTGATCACGAATTTGACATTGATTTTTAGATAACTGTTACTGTTGAGTCACCATGACGATGATAAGGAAAATCGTGGGATGTTACACCAGATTTTTTATTTCAAATTAGTCTAATTAATTAACAAATTGCTTAAATTAATTAATTGAAATATTTACATTTGAACCCCCGCCCGTGGTGCTGGCTATTCCATTCACGCTGGGTGAGGTTTATTTGAGTGGCTGGTTTATGAGTTTCCATCGAATGGAGGGTAAACCCCCCGTCGTTATATTATGACCAGTTGAAAGCGAAGTTAAACCAAAAAAAAAAAAATCAAGATAACTATTCAATTCCCAAATTAAAAATAAATTATTCTTTTCCCCTTTCCACTCCTCTCTCTCTCTCTCTCTCTCTCTCTCTCTCTCTCTCTCTCTCTCTCTCTCTCTCTCTCTCTCTCTCTCTCTCTCTCTCTCTCTCTTTTCCCCTCTCTTCCTCTATAGATACACATTGCCTATTTGCATATTTTATTTCTAACAGTAAAATGATAAAATGCACAATTATTGCACACCGTACAAAAGTTAGGTGGAATTATCTTGCTAAAATATTTATGAAATACATAATTATTCAATGCAAATGACGAGAAATAAAAATGTATCTTTCTCTCTCTCTCTCTCTCCCTTTCTCTCTCTCTCTCCCCCCTCCCATCTATCAGACAATGACCCGAACAATCTAGGGAGCGTAAGTGGGGGTGACGTTCTCATACCCCCTTCAGCCCCCCCCTCATCATTTTTCTCTTCCTCTCTTTCTTTTTCTCTCCCATCTAACCTCCCTCTCTTTCTCTATCTTTCACACACTCTATCCCTTACATCTTCTCTCTCACTCTTACTCTATCTCTCACCCACCTTTCCTCCCAGTAACTATCTCTCTCTCTCTCACTCACACACTCTTTCTCTCATCCACCCTCACCCTCTCTCTCACTCTTTCTCTCACCCACTCTGTCTCACTCACCCACCTTCTCTCTGTGCAACTATCTCTCACTCTTTCTCTCACCCACCATCACCATCTCTCTCTCTCTCTCTCTCTCGACTTCCTTGTCGCTCCAACTCGAGAGTTCAATGACCTCGGAAGAAACACACGAGCATAGTGTTGAGCGACGGAAAATCTCTCTCTTTCTCTTGCACATGAGAGCGCGAGCGAGAACCGTTCGTTCAGTTTTTAAAAAACCACCAGTTTTTTTATATATTTTTTCACGAGAAAAAAAAAGTTTCAAGTCGAAATTCTCGCCAACTTTTGGAAAGTCGGATTGTCATCGAAGGCAAAAAAATCGGGTATTTTTTTTTTTCAAAAGATCCGTGTGAAATTGTTGGAAAATTTTAAATTCAGAGTGGCGATTTTCTCTGGTTTTACGTCAATTTTGCCGATTTTCCCGGCAGCATGGTGCGTGTCATGCCACAGAGTTCATTGAACCCGACGATAAATATAACACGGGAAGGAAAATATGTTCGATAGTTAACTGTTACGTACGATGGTTTTTTTTCCGTTGAAAATTTCTAATTCAATAGCTTGTTGTACTTCACCATGTTTTTATATTTTTCATTGATAAATAAATAAATAGATGATTTATTTAATTTAACAAATTTAAGTAACCACTAGGATAATTTTGTTCATGTTTTCTTGTTCGTCATTCGTTTTTTTTTAAATAATTTTATCCACCCGAAAATTAATAAATTTTGTGTTTTTTTTCTCGATGTAGTATCTAGTGTTGGTAAGATTTTGACCTTTCAACAACATGAATCACCCAAATAAGTTCCTAATAGTTTCTAATCACAAGTATTAAATAAATTAATTGTTTCTAGTATTTATTTTAATTGTATTTATTGTATCTAAGTGTGGGAAATGTGCTAGTTGGAGGATCGTGGATTTGTTTCACCCATGCAACAACTGGAGAGGGCAGAAAAGAAAATATTCAAAATGTAAGTCTAAGTCCTTGTCACACTTTGAGTGAATGAGGTCAATTTTTATTTAGAAACATTAAGCGCATAACTGCACACAACAATTGCCAACGAATGTGTCGTAAGCTAACACCAGGCTCTTTAGAAAGCGGCCCACAGCCTGTTACAAGTCGAACCTGGATATAAAAGAACTGGATACAAGAGAAACCTGGATATAAAAGAACTGGATATAAGAGAAATCAGGATATAAAAGAACTGGATATAAGAGAAATTTGGATATAAGGAACAATTTCCACTTCCATTACCTCTGTATAAGGGAAACCTGGATATAAGAAATAATTTCCAGGTCCAATTTACATCTCAACAAGGGAAAATATTTTTTTATAAGAGAAACCTGGATATAAGAGAGAGAAAAATTCCAGTCTCTTGAGTTCTCTTATATACAGGTTCGACTTGTAAATATATAATTCCGGTCCAACCCAGGCTGGGTGAGGTCAAGGTCGTGAGTTCGAATCCGAGGTTGTTGGGCTCAATGATTAGTGTTTGACCCTAAAAATCCGTTACCTCCTAAGTAAACAACACTTGCCATTAGGTTGACATTTCCGTCCCAACCCAGGCTAGGCGAGCCCAGTGAATGGAAGTTTAAAACTGCTGCCTGAATAAAAGGACGTTCAAACCAAATGAGAATCATTTAATAGGGAGCCTAAACATTAGACCTGGGCGTCCATAAAGTCCTTCCACCACCGGAAAATTTCACGGACACGGAATTATGTATGTTTGATTTTATTTGTGTTGAAGCACAGGGTCTCTTCACAATTTCTGTGGGTAGTGCAGCATTACTAAGAGCCTCCTTCACATTTCGAATTATTCTATTACATTAAAATCTTTACTCTCTGCTATCTTTCCGCCGCCACTGGTCGTTACTCATACAAGTAACCACTCATTTTTCCTCACGAGGTATGAGTGGACCCCGAATGGAATTATTATTAGTATTATCAACTCTGAAATTTCAATTATCAGTAATTATCTACTTATAACAAGTCGAAGCTCTTAGCAAAGAGACCTATGAACTAAAACCTAAGAAAAAAAAGTTACAATTTTCCATAATTTTATGGCCAAATTATAAAACAGGATTAAAGTTAAGATATAAGCCAGACACCCCCTCAAGTTGGAGTTTCAACCAATCACAGAGATCTCTAGCCCGACTGGAGAGACAGTCTGGCTTATCTTAACTTTTTTATTTTATTTATCGTATGGCTTCATTAGTCTGGCTGGGGGACTATAAACAGGCAGTAGACCAACAGTCTGGCTCGGGGACTATAAACAGGAGTAGACCAGCGGTCTGGCTGGGGACTATAAACAGGGAGTAGACCAGCATTGGCTTGGTTCTGGGGGCCCTTGTCAATTATTAGCCTCCTTGTAAAGACAGTGGTAGAAGTGCTGAGTCATTACTCCACTGTCTGGCTACCATCGTTCACGATGACGCCACCGTATGATATGATGATGGCTTTATTACACATCTCAAAGTGAAAAGACATGTGTATTAACTTTGATCAGGAAATCTGATGACAGTGATTGTCTGATCGCCAAAATTGTGTCAGTACTTTAGCCGCATGTCAATGCGTTGCCAGGGTGAACCACGAGGGGGTGAAATGTTAGTACGCCTCCTCTTAACTTTAATCCTGTTTCATAATGCGGCCCTGGAAGTTATTCAGCAAATTATTTGGTCAGAGGTAGGGTAATGCCCGAGGCATTTAATCTGCACTGGAATGTGTAAAAGAAGAATGGTTGTCATCTGTCCCGGTAGCTCAGTGGTAAAGGCGGCACACTCTGTGAATCCAGAGATTCCAGAGGTCGTGGGTTCGAAACCCAGCCGGGGCATGACAAGTTATCCTCCCATTTGGGATTTTTACCACATAATAATATGTCTTGGGCTTACTGCTGGAATAATGGGATTTTTATAGTCCTAATTGGGCAGTTAAAATAAGACGATATTATTATTATTATCTTATCTGTACTTTTTGTCTTTTGTTCTACTTCTCTGTAACATTGTGTACATGCATTTTTGTATATTTTCACAATAAAATAAATACCAATACCAAATGGTCCCCGCTTTATACACCAATACTCTCTGCTAAATCATTTGACTCAACTTGGACTCGAAGCCAAACCTCCTGCTTCAAGGTCTAAAAATACATACCACAAGCATTTTTTACCACCTAACCCTCAGTCTTATTATTATGTGGACATAATTTCAAATTAATGAGGAAAAATTCATGCACTGGGTGGGATTCGAACCAACGGATCCCTACGCTACCTGGATTACCAGACCACTTGACTACCAGTGCACTATATTTAATGTTGCAATTACGCAAATAGAATATTCCTATGCCTACTTGAGCTTTTCCCTACACTTACATCTGTATTCCTCACTACTTCAGGCCAGATCTAGAAAAGAGTAATTGTTGTTCAAAAAAGTTGTTGTTCTTTTTTGATTGTTCAATTTTTTTCTTTTTTGATGACACAGTTTTTTGTTCATTGGGGGGGTTTTGAACCCCTTATGTCGTAGATACCTACTATCTATTCCGACTCGTTTGAACCTGAGGCATTCTCTGCCATTTAACCGTGAGCGTTGCTTTCTTTACTTTCCTTTGCTTCAGATAAGAGACACAGGAAAATAATGTATACTGGGTTCGTGGACTCACCACGTTGTAGAGTGTATTGTTTTGCCCCCGCGTTATCTATACCAGTGGCGTGGCTATCATCATCATAGGGTGGCGTCATCGTGACCGATGGTAGCCAGACAGTGGAGGAATGACTCAGCACTTCTACCACTGTCTTTACAAGGAGGCTAATAATTGACAAGGGCCCCCAGAACCAAGCCAATGCTGGTCTACTCCCTGTTTGCGTAGCTAAACGTATATTTATTCGGGGGGCTGATAGTTAGCCAGCTAACTGAAACTGGCTCCCCAAGTTTCCGACTTTGTAAGGAAATTTAAACAATAAACATATCTGGTAATCCAGGTAGCGTAGGGATCCGTTGGTTCGAATGCCACCCAGTGCATGCATTTTTCCTCATTAATTTGAGTTTGTGACAACATAATAATAAGACTCTGAGGGTTAGGTGGTAGGAAATGCTTTGAGCATTAACCTCGCCTGGTGGTTTCTCCACTAAAGAGTATAATTATTATTAACCCCGTTAACATGTTAAAAAAAAATGTGTTGTTCAAGTTAGGGGTTTGGCTTTGGAGTAATGACCATCAGTAAAAACATATATATTATGGAACCAGGACAGCCTTTGGACTAAATAAGAAACATTAAACAAGAATCAACCACATACCTTAGATGAAGAGATGTTAAACAAGTAACTATTGAGTCCAAAGTAAACAATAAAGTTAGCTTACCTTTTCATTAAAAATGCAATACTTTCCTTATCCTATTATAGTTATCATATTTGTGTTAATCATTTTCGTGATATCACAACTACTCAAACTCGCTTTACTAAATCTACGCTGAATCCGGGACTTGAACCACCCACCTCCAGGTTACAAGTCCGCCGCCTTATCGACCAAGCTACTGAGGTCGGTTCGGTACTTATCCTATAAAAAAAGCAATACACTGAATAAATAAATTTAAAGTCAACTTACTGAAAATTCATGTACCTACGACTTCTTACTTTTCTGTTTTGGCTGACACCCCCCACTATCTCTCCCGTCCCCACACCACTGGTGCATTATCAACCACTACACGAATGTGGTCGATATGAAAATTCAGCTACCGAGGTGAATGACACTGATAAAATAGAAATAGTTCCCAAATCGCAACACCAGCTGTTACAGATTAAAAGAACGAATGGCAGTATTATCATTGAACCATTGAACATATGTCTGCTCCGGAAAAAGGGCGTAAGTTGGACAGACTGTTGCAAAAAAGGACCTTCTCGCTAGAGGACTATAAACAGAGAACAAAAAAGGACTATAAACAGAGAACTGACTAGCCATCCCTTACAAGCCAGGCTAGCTTACAAAATGTTATGCATAGGTTGACTTTATATTGTAGATGTGCAATAAGAAAGGATTTTATTATATTCCAACTGGGGCGCCAGCCGCGAGGGAAAAAGGTGAGTCCTAAAAATTGGATGAGTGACACAATTTTTTTTTGACCTAAATTACATTTTTTCTCAAAATTTGAAGTGACGACCTATCAACTCAAAGTGAGAAAGTTAAAGGCAAGAGTCAGAGCTTTCATTTGACATATCGATAGCGAAATTCTGATGAGCCATTCTTGAGCTACGCCGGGTAAGGACAAAATATGGATGGGCTGGCTGCCCTTCCTAACGCCAACAATTATATTTGGTTTTAATAATAATAATTGAATTGAATTGAATTTTTGAATAATAATAATAATAATATCGCCTCATTTATACTGCCCGATTAGGAAGGACTATTATGTCCCATTATTCTATTATCAAAATTAAAAATCCCAAATGGGAGTATAACTTGTTATGTCCCGGCTGGGTTTCGAACCCACGACCTCTGGAATCTCTGGATTCACAGAGTGCCGCCTTTACTACTGAGCTACCGGGACAGACTTTAGGTTTTTTTTTGAAGAGTGTAGTTCAAACAGTGTAACCACCAACTTACCAAAAAAAACTGTTAACAGTTAAACTCATTATTTCCTAAGTGTACCGTAACTGTATCAGCACAATGTTGTTTAAAAAAGGGTGACTATGTTAACAATTCTACAAGATAAAGGGTTGGTTGACTTTTTGAATAATTAAGGGTGCGAATATAATTATTAGAAGGAGCTACGGATATATGTTATTCAAGTATCTGGTATCTGGTAGCCTTTCTGAGAGTTAATTATGTTATAATAATTGAATGCGTGTCTGTCTCGAAAAACTATCTATGTTACAAATTTTGGAAATCAGATTTACTTGAAAATAATTATCTGAAGGGGGTTTAGAATACATAGCTGGATTTTTTTTGTATATAGAAAAATCTGGTGTGACACCACAAGACTTTCCTTATCAGAGAATGATTACTAGACCTTAACTTAAAAACATTTTTCAAAAACAAAAAATTGAAGCTAAAAGTAATCTGTCACCTTTCACATCATTATTATCAAAGAAAAATGGTTCCCAAAATTTGTAACATTCCTCATACGCTTCCTTCTCTACCTCCCATCTACACACTCATTAGATTTAACCACTAAAAAATCCTCTAAGGTTTTTTTTTTTTAATTCTGTTTGCACGCAACAGCTATAATAATAACACTCTTTAGTGGAAGCTAACCACCAGGCGAGGTTAATCCTCAAAGCATTTTCTACCACCTAACCCTCAGAGTCTTATTATTATGTGGTCTCAAACTCTAATTAATGAGGAAAAATTCGTGCACTGGGTGGGATTCGAACCAACGGGTTCCCTACGCTACCTGGATTACCAGACTAGCGCGTTAACCACTTGACTACCAGTGCACCTGATGACTATATTATTTTAATAAAGCAAGTTTGAGTAGTTGTGTTATCACGAAAGTGGTTAACACAAATATGATAGGTATTTTAAAAATAAATATATTTATTTGAGTTATTTATGTTAACACCTAAAAAAAAAAAAAAAAAAAAAAAAAAATAGGTATTTTAAAATAAAAAAAAATATCACCTCACACGAGTCTGTTACACAACTCCTGACGAATGAGTATGACGAACCCGATTGGTCGCGAGTCAAGGTAATAGAAAGTCGTGTGAAGTTCAAAGCCAGGCAACCGGTTTCCTAGCGGTAATGACCCAGATTACCGCGCGCTCTTGAGAGTTCAATGACCTCTGAAACCGAGCAGTACTCTTCAATAGCAGTGAGAGGAGAGAGAGAGAGAGAAAGATAGAGAGAAAAAGAAAGAGAGAAGATTTGATTTGAATTAATTTATTTTTATAACAATTTTAAATTTACAAAATATAATATCATCTCCTAAGCTAATCCTGAAAGAGAGAGAGAGAAAGAGAGAGAGAAAGAGAGAGAGAAAAAGAGAGAAAGAAAAAAGAGAGAGAAAGAGAAAGAGAGAGAGACAGTTCGGAATCTCTGTGGTACTGTTATTTACGGGAAAATCGAGAAAACCAGCGTCCGGGAATCACCGAGATTTCACGAGATTTACCGACTGATTTGAACTGAGCAGAGTTAACGGAAATTATTTAGACTCCAATAAAAATAATTATTCCATTGTGGGGAGTAATGAGTGATATTCTAAATCTGGGATCCCCACTTGTTAGCCATCGTCAATGGCGCGTTGAATACACCGGTTCTCGTAGGATCACCGAAGTTAAGCAACGTCCAGCGAGGTGAAGAAGACTTCGTGATGCTGGCATTCCGGCCCAACCCAGGCTGGGTGAGGTCAATGTGGGTAGCAGTTTTGTAAGTGTCCTGCGAATGAGAGGGCAAATAATACCAAGATATAAGCTAGAATAGCTGTCTTCAGTTTAAAGAACGTGAAGAACTTGGTGCTCAATCAACATTATAAATAAATTCTACTCCTGGGATCCCCACTGAGTGCAACATTTTGTCTGGCAACGATTCATGCTCCACTCATCCTTTAGGATCAAATGAGATCTAATCCCACTGACGTCGCAACCCTTTGCAACACTTCCCATTTCATATTCAAAACAAAATGTTGCGCAACGTTGAGAGACAAAATGTTGCACCCAGTGGGGATCCCAGATTTCGAATATCACTCATCACTACAACAAGTCCAATGTTATAGTTACGTATAATATACTTGACAAACTTGTTACTTGATAACAGCCATGCCTCATCATGAGGAGGAGAGTGCCAATGTACACCACCAAATCACAAAGTATTACCCAATACCCAGGAGGTAATACTTTGTGGTATTGCAGGTATTAGGTAAATTAGGTCTCTGCCATCAATTTCCCAACTAGCTCTTTTCGAAACATAAAATTATTTTATAAGAGAATATTTTTCGAATAATAAATTTTTTCTAAGACATGATCGTACTGTGACCTTGAGTTTTTTTTATCTGATAGTTTTCCTAGGTGTAGTATATCTGGATACAAATTAAAATTATTATACTTTCTAGTATATATTTAGAAAAATATCACCTTACTAATTATTTGCCATCCCTGGCACTCAAACCACTGACCTTCAGGTTCCGAGGTCGTTGCCTTATCGATCAAATTTCTGAGGTTAAGTTCATCATATTTAAGTTAATCACGGTAAGTGGTCCATCACAATTAAACAAACTTGCCTTGGTAAATATTTGCCAGACCTGGGACTCAAACCACCGACCTCCAGGTTACGAGTCCACCGCCTTATCCATTCAGCTACTCAGGTCGGTTTCCTAGCCATGAAACAGGAGCTACTGTAGACGCTTGTGGTCTGTGTTGCATCTTGCCCATCCCGTAGTATGTCTCCCCTCTGATGGGCGAGAAGTGACACAGTACTTCTCTTACGATTATTGCTAATGAGTCCCATTATTCCAGCAGTAAGCCCAGATGGCAGGATAACTTGTCATGTCCCGGCTGGGTTTCGAACCCGCGACCTCTGGAATCTCTGGATTCACAGATTGTCGCTCTCACCACTGAGCTACCGGGACTGAGTCTTGTCCCGAAATAGGTCCTCGTATTTCTTGTCCCGAAATAGGTCCTCGTATTTCTTGTCCCGAAATAGGTCCTCGTATTTCTTGTCCCGAAATAAACCTGCAGGTCTCTGAGCGGGTGTCATCCCGAGATTATTATCCTTAACCTTGTCCTTGATGTGAGAGGCAATCCAACCATTAGCCGGAGAAATTATTCCGGGGTCGACAACCTTCAGTACTCTCTCCAACAACGCTGTACTCTCTCACTCTCTCGTGCTGGGTTCAATGACCTGAGAACTGAGAGAGAGAGACCCAGTAATATCAGTCATTCAGAGTTCAGAGGTACCCGAATTATAATTTGTTTGAATTTTTTTTTTCTCTCTCTCACTCTTTCGTAATGTTATCTACGATTTTTTACATCGCTCGAATATTTGTCATTGCTGATATTTTTTACATCATTTCCATTATTTATTTTACGTCGTTCAAATATTTGTCATCGCTCATATAGCATTTTGCATTGGTTCCCCTTATCAATTTTACATAGAATTTACTATTTTACATCGCTCATATATTTGTCATCGCTCATAGAGCATTTTCACATCTTTGCCCTTGTCTATTTTACATAGAATTTACTATTTTTACATCACTCAAATATTTGTCATCGCTCATATATCTTTTGAACATCGTTGATTCGTTGGCCTTGTCTATTTTACATCGCTTTACTATCTTTACATCGCTCAAATATTTGTCATCGATCATATAGCATGTTACATCTTTGCCCTAAGAAGGTACATTATATTGAATCAGCATGGGCTTGTTATATGGCATGATTGATTATTTTCCAAGATATAAAATTGCGATTTGAGTCAATTTCCTGTTGTTTCTAAATTTTCAATTAAACGGCTTGAATATTTGGACACTGGTCATCCTTATAAGGAGGAGCTCCTGCAGTCGATGGCATAACTGTCAGCAACAGTGAAAATTACAAGCTGTCCATAGAATTGCTGACTGAGAAATTTCAATATGATACTTGCGTCTGGGCTGAATCAGTAAGTGAAAACATAAAACTGAGAAGTTCTACTTGGTTTGAATCAGCATAGACACCGGTGCTGCCTACACATGAGTCAGAAATATGTGCTTATAACAAGTTGTGTTGACGCACCATAAACTGATGAAAAGAAGAAGAAAAATCTGCTGACTCGAGATAACTGTTTCTAGAGGTCAAGTGCTCGGGTCATGCTGCTTCGTGGTATTTGCTGAATGTTCAATTTTTGAGTCAGCAATTTTTCTCCGATTTCAATTTATGGATCGGGTTATTAGTCGCTGCTTAGCGGTAGAGTGAGTGTAAGGACTATGAGAGAGAGAGAGAGAAGAAGATGTCGATGGTTGAACAAGCATGGGTATTTTAGTGGTGCTATGAGGTCGCGCCAAAGAGTTTGCCAAAGGCAATAACCCCGCCCTTTAGTTAGGACATAGATTATGTATATATATTTTTTTTTTCTTTCTTAATTTTTTTCTCTTTTCACTTCCTTGTTTTGTATATTGATTTGTAATTATCTGTGTTGTATCTATGTCCAATTGTCCATATTAATAAAGTGTTAAATAAAAATAATAATAATAGCGCGAGCCTGGTGATCAAGCCAGTGAGGGAGGATGACCGCATAAATTTTACACTTAGAAGTTATACTAAGGACCTAATTATAAAACAGGATTAAAGTTAATACTCGTATAAGCCAGATTGTCCCTCAACTCGGGCTATAGTGCTCTGTGATAGGTTGAACTCCAACTTGAGGGCGTGTCTGGCTTATCTTATTTTTAATCTTGTTTCATAATTTGGCCCTAACTCGAATAAATAAGAACCATTTTTTATCATTGAAATAGTTGGATTTTTATGTACCAGTTTGAAAACGAACTGCTATTTTAGCCTCATTCTAACAGGTTGAATGCGCGAATTATCTTATTGACATTGACTCTAAAAAAACACACATTTTCAACACCTCGCTCTCATTTTTTCCACATTAAATATCTGGAGCAATATCCAGGACCATATGTATAAGTGAAACATTAGCATAGCATAGCACAGCACATGTGATATTTTTTATTATTTCCTTAGCTGTTCGCCCGTACTTCGCTACGGACTCAACTGAACCAACTCTCAATGAAATCTTCTTTCGGTTGACCAGGGCTTTGTTCTAGAAATCACTCTCACGTGAACTCTCAGAATCGCCAAATCTCCCTTCTACTGTCAAAGTTTGTTCAAATAACCCAATCAGAGTGTAGTTGAGAAGGAGATTGGGTCAAAAGTGAGAGTACTCTCTGGAACGAAACCTGGCCATAAGGGTCTCGTTCCAGAGAGTACTCTCACTCTTAAAATCCCCCAATCTCCCTTTCAACCGTCAAATTACCTTCCAGACAGTGGAGGAATGACTCAGGGCCCCCAGAACCAAGCCAATGCTGGTCTACTCCCTGTTTATAGTCCCCCAGCCAGACTGCTGGTCTACTCCCTGTTTATAGTCCCCCAGCCAGACTCCTGCTCTACTCCCTGTTTAAAGTCCCCCAGCCAGACCATCATCTTTTTTACAAACAATTTTTTTTATGAGAGTGAGAAAGCTTTTTGGAACAAGGCACAAGAGTTTCTATTAGAAAGCCCGCGAACTGTGCACTCTGGGCAACTATACTGATTAAAATAGAGAGGTTAGTTGATGGCATGGATAATCAGAACTATTACCTGTTGAGAGCAAAAAAGCTCGAAACAGCTGTCCAGGTATGTTCTGATATTCATGTACATCTAGTACAACTTTTCACTTTTCTGTTTATACTGATACTGATTTTGTACTCGTAATGTTTTTCTTCCAGTCCCGGTAGCTCAGTGGTCCAAGCAGTCGCACGTCTGGTAATCCAGAGGTTGCGACTTCGAAACCCGGTCGGGACATGAAAAGTTATCCTCCCATTTGGGATTTTGACCACATAATTAATACCTCTTGGTTTTACTGCTGGAATAATGGGACTCATTGGTCCACATCGGGCAGTATAAATACTGTACTTTTGTAAATTTGAAATGGGACCATAAATACACGAAAAATAAGAAGACCATAAAAAGATTCCTATAATCATGATCCACTTCGAAATCTCCATTCATTTAATTTTACTCTATGAGAAAGGTCAATGATAAGTTCTATGTTAAGTGAAAGTTATTGATAACTCCAACATCTTACGAGCTCTGGTTCTTTATGATATTGATAAAGAACCAAATATTTATGTTGTTATGGAGCTTTCACAAGTCAATGAAACTACCGATCTCAGTAGCTTGATCAACAAGGTGACGGACTTGTAACCTGGAGGTGTTCAAGTCCTGGTTTCAGCGTAGATTTAGTAAAGTAAGTTCGAGTAGTTGTGATATCACGAAAGTGATTAACACAAATATGAAGAAAAAAACAAACAAGTCAATTAAACTTTTAATGTAGAATTAAGGAACAAAAAAAGTCTCCTGTTTCATCAATAAGTCACAAAAAAACACTCGGGCCGAATTATAAAACAGGATTAAAGTTAAGATAACCCAGACTCTCTCCTAACTCGGGCTATAGTGTGCTGTGATTGGTTGAAACTCCGACTTGAGGGCGTGTCAGGCCCTCAAAGTTTTACTGTTAAGGAAATCGGATTTCCTGCCTGTGGCAATTATGTAACTAATAAAAATAATACTTAGAGAGAAACAATTTTATTTTTTATTTAACAAACAAAATGAACTCCCAGGCTTTAACTGGTTGCTTGATACACAGCATACTCATCAAAAGATCTTGTCTTCATTTTCTTTCATTTAAGTTTAATAAAACAATGTAGAAAAAAAAACGTTCTGTTTCACTGTACAGTAAATGGTACCGACAAAGAATTACACCTTAAATAGAATTGGAGTTTATTTTAATCCAAAATTCGAATCTAACCTCGCTGGACGTTGCTTAACTTTAGTGACAACACGACAGGGCGTGTTCAACTTGCCATCGACAATGCCTGAATTCCTGAAAGTTTCACTTATTTAAATGAAGAACAGCCTTATGAAAATAATAACAACTACTGTTTCATCACTCAATGAAACACTTCGAATTTTTATTATTAATTTAATCTTTATTAGGAGGACTAAGTACAATATTTACAGTATAAAAGAAAAAATATATCAATGATAAAATAGTATGAAAAATAAATAAATAAATTAAGAAGAAAATAATACTATTGTCCTTACTAAAGGGCGGGATTATTGCCTGTGACAATCACTTCCACCTAACCCTTTATAAGTTTTTAGTAACTTTATAAGTGGAGTGAACTCTCACTATCTCCGCAGAGCTTCAGCATCAAGAGTCAATGACCTTCTATGATTGTGATAAGAAAAAAAAACATCTTCTGTTTCACCAATACTTCAATGAAACACCAAATGAAACACTGTTTTGTTTTATCGTAGAGCTAATGGCATTTAGCTCCTATTAATATTTCAATGAATCAAAACAGAACACAAAATATAGTGACAAAAAAAAGTCTCCTGTTTCACCAATAATTCAATGAAATACCGAAATAAAATTTGGTCTTCACCGTAAAACTAATGGAATTTCTTTTACTCATCTAAATAATTTCTAAATAAAATAGAATGGTAATAACATCGTGTGTTTCTCCCAAATCATTCAATGAAAAACCGAAATGAAACTCGGTTTTTCACCGTAGAACTAATAGAATTTCTTTTCTCATCTAAATTTCAGTTTGTGACATAATAATTTAAGACTCTCAGTGTTAGGTGGTAGAAAATGCTTTGAGCATTAACCTCGCCAAGTGGTTGCCTTCCACTAAAGAGTGTTATTATTATTATTATTATAAATTTAGTAAAATAGAATGACAATAACCTCGTCTGTGTTTCTCCCAAATCATTCAATGAAACACCGAAATGAAACTCGGTGTCTCACCGTAAAACTAATGGAATTTCTTTTCTCATCTAAATTTCAGTTATTGACTTAATAATTTAAGACTCTCAGTGTTAGGTGGTAGAAAATGCTTTGAGCATTAACCTCGCCTGGTGGTTACCTTCCACTAAAGAGTGTTATTATTATTAGTATAATGTTTCAATTAACATAACTCAATATAGATTGACAAAATAGACCAAAGAACCGGCGAAATAATTCAATGAAACACCGATATGAAACTCGGTCTTTCACCGTAAAATTAATGGAATTTCTCTTCTCATCTAAATTTAGTAAAATATAATGACAATAACCCCGTCTGTGTTTCTCCCAAATCATTCAATGAAACACCGAAATGAAACTCGGTGTCTCACCGTAAAACTAATGGAATTTGTTTTCTCATCTAAATTTAGTAAAATAGAATGACAATAACCTCGTCTGTGTTTCTCCCAAATCATTCAATGAAACACTGTAATGAAACTCGGTCTTTCACCGTAAAACTAATAGAATTTCTTTTCTCATCTAAATTAAATTTAGTAAAATAGAATGACAATAACATCGTCTGTGTTTCTCCCAAATCATTGAATGAAACACCGAAATGAAACTCGGTGTTTTACCGTAAAGCTAATGGAATTTCTTTCTCATCTAAATTGTTCAGAGCATTAACCTCGCCAAGTGTTTGCCTTCCACTAAAGAGTGTTATTATTATTATAAATTTAGTAAAATAGAATGACAATAACCTCGTCTGGTTTTCTCCCAAATCATTCAATGAAACACCGAAATGAAACTTGGTCTTTCACCGTAAAACTAATGGAATTTCTTTTCTCATCTAAATTTGAGTTTGTGACATAATAATATAAGATTCTCAGTGTTAGGTGGTAGAAAATACTTTGAACATTAACCTCGCCAAGTGGTTGCCTTCCACTAAAGAGTGTTATTATTATTATTATAATGTTTCAATTAACATAACTCAATATAGATTGACAAAATAGACCAAAGAACCGGCTGTTTCTCCGAAATAATTCAATGAAACACCGATATGAAACTCGGTCTTTCACCGTAAAACTAATAGAATTTGTTTTCTCATCTAAATTTAGTAAAATAGAATGACAATAACCTCGTTTGTTTTTCTCCCAAATCATTCAATGAAACACCGAAATGAAACTCGGTCTTTCACCGTAAAACTAATCGAATTTCTTTTCTCATCTAAATTTGAGTTCGTGACATAATAATTTAAGACATAATAACCTCGCCTGGTGGTTACTTTCCACTAAAGAGTATTATTATTATTAATTAACATAACTCAAAATAGATTAACAAAAAAGACAATAGAACTGTCTGTTTCTACCAAATATTCATGTACACCTAGTACAACTTCACACTTTTTTGTTTATACTGATTCTATACTGAAATAATTCCATGAAACACCGAAATGAAACTCGGTGTTTCACCATAAAACTAATGGAATTTGTTTTCTCATCTAAATTTAGTAAAATAGAATGACAATAACCTCGTCTGTGTTTCTCCCAAATAATTCAATGAAACACCGAAATGAAACTCGGTGTCTCACCGTAAAACTAATGGAATATCTTTTCTCATCTAAATTTGAGTTTAATAATTTAAGACTCTCAGTGTTAGGTGGTAGAGAATGCTTTGAGCATTAACCTCGCCTGATGGTTACCTTCCACTAAAGAGTGTTATTATTATAAGTTCAGTAAAATAGAATGACAATAACATCGTGTTTTTCTCCCAAATCATTCAATGAAACACCGAAATGAAACTCGGTCTTTCACCGTAAAACTAATGGAATTTCTTTCTAAATTTAGTAAAATAGAATGACAATAACCTCGTCTGTGTTTCTCCCAAATCATTGAATGAAACACCGAAATGAAACTCGGGTGTTTTACCGTAAAGCCAGCAGCGGAGATCTCTCCTCATCTCCACAGAGCTACGAGTCACGAGGTGAACGACCTCTGCATCCGAGTAAATAAGCAAAGGACGGTTGTTGAACCGTCGAGTAGTCGAGAGATAGGAGGAAACACTACATTCAGAGTGTTAGCCGAGGCGGGGTGGTGGCGCGGACGGCAAGAGCACATTTTTGTTTTTAAATAAAAATAAATAAAATATAAATGTGTTTCTTTGTGTTATTATATCACAATTTTAGTGGGTAGCGCAGAATTATAGGATTTTTTACATATATTTTAATATCCTAATATCTTATTTTTGCCTATAATTCCGGCACTGGTCGCTGCTCACTTTAAAGCAGCTACTTATTTTTCCTCACGAGGTAGGAGTTGACCCCGAACACTCAAGTACAGAGCAGAAAAAATCCTGACCCGCTGGCGATCGAACCCAGGTCATCGTGCGTGCAATGTCTAGCGCGGTAACTCACTCGGCCACGGTGACTACATTTTTGCTTTTTTGTTCATTTTATTTTAAACATGAGTATCTATGTGACCAAATAATAATAAGGGCGGAATTATTGGACGTTTTTGACCTCTGTGACGCTAAGTCACGGATTGCGTACTGTAAGACAGGGAAAACCGACGCTTAGTAATGATTTAAATTATCGATGTTGTCTATTAATTTCGCTTTAAGATTCTGAGTGTTAGGTGATAGAAAATGCTTTAAGCATTAACCCATTGAGGGCCGAGGCCATGAGGACCGGAGTATTTTTCCATTAATGTACGCGTCTAGCTTATTCTTACATGCTAGACATTTTTTTTTTTTTTTTTTTTTTTTTCGAAACTACAAGGTCCAGTGTGGTTGAATTTTCTTTCCGTTTGTGTTTGGCGACTACTTTCCGAACAGTGAATGTTTTTTCAGAGCGACATTGCAATTTACCGGGTGAGGCCTGGATAAATTTTTTGCAAGTACGCATTCTAATTTAGTACAGAAATTATGTCATTAAGGCCCAAATTGCTAAACAAGATTAAAGTTAAGATAAGCCAGACCCACCTTAAGTGTCTTAACAACCCTTAAGAGTTGGGTGGAAGAGATTGCCACAGGCAATAACCTCGCCCTTTAGTTAGGACATAATTATGTATGTATTTATTTATTTTTTCCATTTTATTGTTTACATTGTTTCCATTTTTTCATTATTTTTTATATTAATCATTTGTATTGTACATATATTATGTATGTCTTTGTATCTAATAAAGCATTTAATAATAATCATAATAATAACTCGGAGTTTCAACCAATCACAGCGCACTATAGCCCGAGTAGAGATACTGTCTGGCTTATATTAAATTAAATTCCCTTAAATGCTTGATAATTTTCTAGATTATTTTTTAGGAACTTTTATTTAAAATAAATGTTTTATTATAGTCCGCGTCAGCTGAAAGCTGTCAAGAGTTTCATATTATTATTATTTAACACTTTATTAATTGGACATATTATATACAACACAGATAATTACAAATTAATGTACATTTCAAGAGACGTAAAAGAGAAAAAAATAAATTAATATATGTATGTATATAATATATGTCCTAACTAAAGGGCGGGGTTATTGCCTTTGGCAATCTCTTCATACCTCTTGGTTTTAGATTTGAAACGGCTCTAATTTAGGGGCCGAATTATAAAACAGGATGAAAGTTAAGATAAGCCAGAATGTCCCTCATATTGGACTTTAGTGCGCTGTGATTGGTTGAAACTCCGACTTATCTTAAATAATAGAATCCTGTTTCATAATGTGAGGATTTCGGCTTGCACTTAACTTTTCGATCATAGAGATTGTTAGTATTTGTCTAGATGTTTTCTGTTTTAAAATTCTGTTTCTTTCGGTCTTAACCATTATTATTATCTGACCTGGTTGCAGGCTTTTCAGTGAAACCCTTACAATTCACTGCGACCTAGTTAGATCTATTGTGACCAGTTGATTCTATTCGGTTTGAACGTCCTGATTTGAAATAGATAGTCAGGATGGAGGTTGTACCCTCCATTCGCTGGGAATCGTACCAGCTACCCACATTAACCTCACTCAGCCTGGGTAAGGCCGGAAATGCCAGCCTCACGTGTTTGGAGGGTACAGAATTTTCTTCGAAAAGTCTGCCCCAACCGGGAGTCGAACTCGAGACCTCTGGACAGTTGCCAGTAGTCGTAACCGTTACACCACGGAAGCTGGTGGTATTAACCATTAGTTAAAACAGAAAAGTATTGTATAGGTAGTACTACTTAACTTTAGGATGTAGGCCCGAATCCATGCCTTCAATAATTAACCTCTGTAATGAGTTCAAACAGAAAAGTGAGAAGTTCCACCCAAAGTTATTATTTAACAATCAAGGGCGTAAAGCCGCTCCCCCCCGCTCTGTGGCAGTCAAAGACCTGTCGTCTCCAGGCCGCCCCGATTTTATGACGAAAATAAAAATGTAAAAAAAAGTAAAAATAAAAAGAATAAAATTTCTCCTCGGAAATATTTTTGAAAGCCTACCTACGCCTCCTGCGATATCGAAGCCAATGACCTCTCCGTTTCTGACTTCTTCCGAGGTGGAGTGTGGATTTTTCATTTAATATTACACAAGAGCAATGACTTTACTTTTGTCGTGACACACACTCGCGCTTTGCTACCGATTCGCAAAAAAAAACTATCGTAGCTTGAAGTTTTCCCAAGGATTTACTAGCTTATAAACGGGTGGCTGATGGATCCCAAGCTCTCACGATGGCTAATCGCACATAGAAATATGTGCTTCAATGCTTCAAAACGAGCCAACTTTATGCAGATATCATCACTTCCCCAGCAGTATCCAAGCTTAATATTTTTAGAAAAAAGTACTTATATTTGTTTTAATCACTTTCGTGATATCACAATTATTCAAACTCGCTTGACTAAATCTACGCTGAAAACGGGACTTGAACCACCGAACTCCAGGTTTCATGTCCGCCGCCTTATCGATCAAGCTACTGAGGTTGGTATCTAAGCTAGTTATTACAACAACCACAACATTATCATTTTTCTGTGTTAATCACTTTTGAGATATCACAATCACTCAAACTCACGCTGCGAAATTTTTACAGAACTTGGGACTCGAACCACCGACCCTCAGGGCACAAGTCTGCTGTCTTATCTGTTAATCTACTGAGGTCGGTTATTAACGAAAAAGATCGCAAGAAAATGCCGTCGACTGAAAGTTACCAAAGTCATGGCCATAGACACTACATTAAAGGCCGAATTATAAAACAGGATTTAAGCTAAAATATACCAGACTGTCAACTCGAGCTATGGTGCGCTGTGATTGGTTGAAACTCCGACTTTAGGACGTGTCCAGTTTATCTTAACTTTAATCCTCTTTCATAATTTGGCCCTAAGAATATCTTACTTGATGAGTACCCGAACATACTCACGTGCTCCTCAGGGGAACCGACCTCAGTAGGATAGATAAGGCGGTGAACTCGTAACCTGGAGGTCGGTGCTTCAAGTCCCAACTATGGCAAATTCCGTGGCTTAGTGGTTAAGAGCATGCTGACCCGGAGTTTGCGGGTTCGAATCCCGGCCGGAGCGCAAAATTCTGACCGAGTTTTTCCGGAAGGGCATGGATGTAAAGGTAAAGTGACCATACGTAATGCGAAAGGGGTCCCGGGTAGGGTAGGAACAACTACCTATAGTAAAAAAAACTATAGCAAATATTTAGCAAGGCCTGTTTGAGTAATTGTGACATCACCATTGTGATTAACACAAATATCATGACTTTTTTTTGTTACCCTCCATTCGCAGGAAACTCACAAACCTGCTACCCACATTAACCTCACCCAGTCTGGGTTGTGCCGGAATGCCAGCATCACGAAGTCTTCACCTCGCTGGGCGTTGCTGAACTTCGGTGATCCTACGAGAACCGGTGCATTTAACGCGCCATCGACGCTGGCTATGATAACTTTAAGAACCAGCATTGGTGGTGGAGTGGTCAAGCGTTAGTCTGGTAATCCAACCAACCAACGCAGCCCCGTGATTCGACTTCAGATCCCACGCGATTAATTTATTTTTCTTATTTATTTACACTTTATTAATTGGACATATTATGTACAACACAGATAATTAAATTAATATACAATATAAGAGGGGAAAAAAATAAAGAAAAAATAAATAAATATATACATAATAATTATGTCCTAACTAAAGGGTGGGGTTATTGCCTTTAGCAATCTCTTCCACCCAACCCTTCTTTTGATTATTATTATTCTTTGACCACATTATTATGGCGCCAACCAATGGTAACCATGATGGATTTGTGCAAATCGTCGGGCCTAAACACCATTCCGTCCCTTGAGTTCATTAATCATTATGTGATCTAATAAATCAAAAATGTATTCATCCTTTATAATACAGATTCCCCACCGACCTCAGTAGGTTGATCGATAAGGCGGCGGACTTGTAACCTGGAGATCGGTGGTTCAAGTGCCTGTTTCAGCGTAGATTTAGTAAAGCGAGTTGGAGTTTCACTGTCAGTATGTTTCATTATTTATTTATAAACGATTCAGATAAAAATTTATTACAATTTTATATACAATGAACATAATTATTATGGATTACAATAATAATAATAAACAAAGACTGATTAAGGGTGGTGATAATGCCTTCGGCATTCTCTTTCGCACTACTCTTATGTCTATTTAAATAAAAATATTTCGATTGACGCCCTCATTCAAGTCACAGCTTGAGATTAAAAATTGCGGTAAAAAAATCGTCCATCTGTCTCCAATGAGCCCTTGCATTGTCGTCTCTCTGTCTGGCAGAGAAAAAGGTAAAAAAAAAAGTTCACACCTCTCACCTTTCATTTCACACTTGTGATGCTTCCTTTGTCCCTTTCACAAACATTCCTGAGAGTCGCACATCCCCATTCATACAATCTCGTGAACCCGATTGAGAGTGAGGCTCTGAGAAAAGAAAAAAGAAGGTAGATATGGAAAACACGGCGTGGAAAGATAAAAAATTCCAAGATAAGACAAAATATTGTATATAAGTGAACAATAATAAGTTAGTCATGTATAATTGTATATTTTTCTTCGTATATTATACAAATACAAGAGATAATACGTACACAAATATACTATCTCCTACAAATTTATAGATATACACCGAGCATACGACAGTGTACACGTATATATCTCGTCAGCGGAATAATGCCAGCATGAATGTAGAAAGGTCATTGCCCTCGAGATGGGAGTTGTATTGATTTGTGGGCTGTGAGGGATGAAAGACGGAGAGGAGAGGGGGTTAGAAGGGGCCAAGGGGAGGGAGGTTGTTACAAGGCGTTGAGGTAGGTCGGCGTTTCCTCATCATCAGGAAAACTCTTTTTTTTTTCGGGCCTAAGTACGTTGCTCCCGCTCCTCGGGTTGTTGAACTTGCGGAGAGAGCCCTTTAGTCTAATTAGGTAGGTGTGGGCCCACCTTTCTTTTTCACCGACAGCAACGACCTACCGTTGTGATTATTATCCGTGTGTCTGCATGACTCACGAGGTACTTCCGCAAGGAAAAAAAATAACTGTGAAATAAATCAGACGTTATTAATGCTGACAGACCAAGTGTCTGTCAGCATAAATAGGGGACTTGACACCAAGTGTTAAGTCCCTTCAATGGAGTCGGTCTGGGTTTACATAACTACGAAGTTCACCAGAATCTGAACTCGACAAGTGTACCAGATCATGAGTGCGTTTAAAAATGTACAAATAGATTTTCTCATCTTTAGTGTATAATAATTTCATTTATTTGTAATAATATTATGATTTACAATGAAATGTTTCTTCAATATATGCAAGGGTACCGAACTCAGTAGCTTATCGATAACGCGGCGGAGACTGGAGGCCGGTGGTTCAAGTCCCGGTTTCAGCATAGATCTAGTAGTTGTGATATCACGAAAGTAGTTGTGATAGTTTGAGTAGTTGTGATATCACGAAAGTAGTTGTGATAGTTTGAGTAGTTGTGATATCACGAAAGTGATTAACACAAATATGATAACTTTAACAATATATGAGAGGGTCATTGAGTTTTTGTTTAGAGAATGACTTTGGCTCTTTTGCATCATATTTGGTCGCGTCATTTAGGCGGTAAATTCGTTCGATTTTTTTAAGGAACGCAGTTTCTGTTTAGTCTATGACTGTTTTGTCTATGACAGGAATATGACTTTTGTTTGTCTTTTCCGCGATAACTCCCGAACTGTTGTTTCAAAGTGTTTGAAATTTCGGTTTTAAATGTTGTTCTTGATCAAGGTCCCAGTATTCTACTTGTTATTTTTGGATCACGTTAAATTACCCTGACCGTATAACGGCCGTTTTGGTGAAATTTGAAAAAAAAAAAAAAAATGTATTGTTATTTAACTTCGGTCTTGAAATTTTTTGGTCATCACTTGATATTTGATTCTAATAATGAAAACTTGTAACTACATATTATGAACGCTAAGGAGGCCGCGCTGTAATAAAAAAAAAAACCGCTTAATAATGGTGCATAAAAGAGGCCCGATGACGATGAATAATTTTGATTCCGAACCCATCAGGTAGGGTGGATACCGAATTTTTTCCATATTTTTGAAATGGCACTTTTAAATTTATTTTAATTGAAATTAATTTAATTTGATATTATGATTATAACGAAAATATATACCTATTTTTGTGTTTCAGGATTTGGTAAGTTCTTCAAGCTTGAACTAATCTCTTACCACCCAATGGAATCGGACCCGCAAAATTATAGATGTAACTCGATATCTCGATAACATTTTTAACTATGTAAGTTTTTATAATAATTAAAATTAATAGAGATTAGAGGTGTAACATTTTATTTTCAGTGACGTTTTACAGGTCATAAATTTCTTCCAACCCTTCTTGATTTAATGAAGAAAGAATGCTGGTGGGTTAAATTTATTTCTGATTTTTTTACCTACCGCTAATAATAAAATTATTCTATTCTATTCATTCAATAGCAAAATACTTTAAGAAGAATTGGAATGCTATAATGCGCCTTCAATAAATAAATGTTACCACACTGCACATCTATGGCACATAGTATATTGCAAGGAGCATTATCGCTATAAGAACCAGACACTGTGAACTGAATGTATTTTCTCTTGTAGATAAAAATTATGTCAATTGATGGCTCGTTGAATACCGGTTCTCATCCTTTCACTGAAGTTAAGTAACGTCTAACGAGATTAGGACTTGGATGGGTGACCATTCAAATTCGAATCCTCGTTGTCTATTCCTGTCGTAATTTGACCATGTTGTTGAAAGCACGGTAAAATACCAATAAAAAAGTCAATATGTAGGCATATAATTTAAAGTTTCTTGGTTTGGTTGGTTTATGAAATTCATGTAGGGCTGCCATAGGTTCAACCATACCTTCAGTAAACTGACCTAATTCATACAGTCATGCTTAATGAGGGGGTAATCTTTGCACAGCTCACCAACAATACAATACAATACTGAAATACAATACAATTCAATAAAATACAATACTGTGTTTATCCTGCAAGAATAGAGTCCCTTGAATCGCACAATCTAAACAAAGTCTCATTTATTGGTGTGATATGTTGTTATTATTATTATACACTTTATTAGGTAAAACAAAATATATACAGTAAAATACAATGGATTTATAAAGAAAAATAAATAGATTAACAAAGAAACAAGAACAAAAAAGAGAATAAAGCTAATGTCCTACCTAAAGGGCGGGGTTATTGCCTGTGGCAATCTCTTCCACCCAACCCTATGTTAGATGCTCCAACACTTCCTGAGAGTGTTTTCTGACCTCTTTTTTTTTTTTTTTTTTAATTGGGGTTTAACGTCGCTTTCAACTGCCATTCGCAGGAAACTCACAAACCTGCTACTCACATTGACCTCACCCAGCCTGAGTGGGGCCGGGAAAAGCCAGCGTCACGAGAATTAGAATTTGAATGGTCACCCATCCAAGTCTTAACCTCGCTGGATGTCGCTTAACTTCGGTGTTCTGAAGGGAACCGGTGTATTCAACATGCCATCGACGCTGGCTTTTCTGACCTCTAAACTACACCCAGTCACAATTTTCCAACTCGTCGTTCTTTCAAAACTTGGCCGAGGTACATTATGCAGATTATGCTATCTAATATTAGAGATATTGTCGGCAGTAAATAAATAAACCTTTATTTGGAACAAAATAATACATACATCAAAGCAAAAAATATACTTTGAAGATAGGAAAAACTTGGCTTTCTTTTGTTGTACTTAATTATTTATTTTCAGATGACCATTTCGCCAGTTTAGGCATCATCAGTGAAAAACAAAAAAAGCCAAGTGTTTTCTATCTTCAAATTATTTCGTTGTGTATTTGTTTTACAAGAGTTGTGTATAATAATAAGTTTTTCCTGGGCTCTTATACAGGGGAGCATAAAGTCTCACCCCACCCCCCGTATCTCGAGAATGGCTAAAAATACAAGAAAACGCAAAAACCCGTATCCCTTCGATTTTAGGGGAATTAATTTTCAACCAAAAAAAAATTGCCTACACGGCCCCAGTCAGGCTGGGCATGGACCAACTTTAAAATCTTAAATAGAATGGTATGTCTTGTGGCATATTGTTTTAAAGGTCTCATAAAGGGACAAATTTCAGTTCATTACAACAAATTTCAGTGAGCTACAACTTACCGTTCTTGAGATACAGGGTCGAACGTCCTGCGTAATAGCCATATATTTTGACCCATAACTCGTTAACCGTAAATTATAGAAGAATGAAATTTGTTGATAATAACTCCTTATGACAGGCCTTGTCGAAAAAGTTATAAACTCGACATACTCTGTTGATGGTAGTTTCTGGTCGGTTTCGTCAGCCAGCCGGACGAACAGTTCGAAATTATTTAACGAAAAAACAAATAAAGTTTTAACTTGTTCGAAAGTTCTTGCCATAAGGAGTTATTATCAACAAATTTCATTTTTCTGGAATTTACGGTCAACGAGTTATAGGTCAAAATATATGGATATTACGCAGGACGTCCGACCCTGTATCTCGAGAATGGTAAGTCGTAGCTCACTGAAATTTGGTGTAATGAACTTCTCTTTATGAGACCTTTCAAACAATATGCCACAAGACATATCATTTTATTTAAGATTTTAAAGTTGGTCCATGCCCAGCCTGACTGGGGCCAAGTAGGCATATTTTTTTCGCTATAAATTAATCCCCCTAAAATCGAAGGGACACATGTTTTTGCGTTTTCTTGTATTTTCAGCCATTATTGAGATACAGGGGGTGGGGTGAGACTTTATGCTCACCCTGTATATTTCAAATAATATATACATCAGAACAACTGATATCTAGCTGGGAGTTCTGCATCTCAACGCACTATTGATAGTGTTTCACTTTACACCTCATAGAGAGCGCTGCTATCGTTTATACCGGTACTCAATACCAGCATTGTTGACCGTCCATTTGAATAAGGGGAAAAATTTTAGAAAAATGCATTAATATCCAGTGCATAGTATTAAAATCAAGAGCTTTCAAAGATTTTTTAATATAAGTATTCTTCATTCGAATAGACCTAATGAAATTCTTAAATCATTTTAGCATATGAATATCGGTAATATCAGTAATTATAAGTGCTCTATGTGTCATATTCGACTAATGCTCGTATTATTGTTATTTAGTACGTAAAAGAGTGTATGTTTTTATATTTGTAAGCACAAGGCCTTCACATTTTGTGGTAGCGCAGAAAATTACTTGAGAGCCTTCTTTTTACTTTTGGAATTAATTTTATCACATTAATTTCTTTTTAACTCTGGTAATGTCGTCATGTCGTTACTCATACAAATAACTACTCAATTTTCCTCACAGGTATGAGGGACCCGAACATCCAAGTTACAGAGCAGAAAAATTCCCGCTTTTTCGAATCGAAAAAAGGATCGAACCAGGTTCACCCTTGCGTGCGTGCTAGCGCGCTAACTCTGCCACGGAGACTGCTTTTTGCAGTACAGTATTAAATTTTTGTATAGTAAGTTTCTTTATTGGACTGTCGCCGTCGGATGAGTAAAAAAGCATTTTCTACCCACTAACCCTAGAGTCCCCTTATAGTATGTGTCACAAACTCAAATTAATGAGTGGTATCGCAACCAGCGGATCCTTTCTTAACCCGGATTACCAGACTAGCGCGTTAACCACTTGGACTACAGTGCTCTTGCCTTGGGGGGTGGGATTTTCCACCCACTAACATTCCCACCTTCCCCTTCCATAGCAGACCGCACTTTTTTTTTTTACAATTTTGGATTTTCACAAAGGTTCTTTTCCTAAGCTAATGATAAAAGCTTCTAAGAAAAGATATAACAGTATCTTTTACAAATTTAAGTTTAACTTGAACCGAAAAACATTGCTTTCGGGCTGTCGGTTCAAAAATTGCCGCTATCCGCCACTGCCGTAACGCCAGCACTGTGTTGACCTAGTGAGGGTTTATTCACTTGACATTCGTAGGAACTATCGACTGGCCGGGGATTGAATAACGCTTCAGCCATCATTATCTTCGCGATGACACTGGGGTTCAGTTTCGCTGCGTGGAGTGAGGAGTCCGGGGGATGTGTTTGGAGTGGTGGAACACGGAGTACGGAGTTGTGGGATACGGAGTTATAGAATTCAAAGTTATGGAATACGGAGTTACAGAATACAGAGTTGTGTAAAATACGAAGATATGGAATACGGAGATATGGAATACGGAATTATAGAATACGGAGATATGGAATACGGATTTATAGTCTGTCCCGGTAGCTCAGTGGTAAAGGCGGCACTCTGTGAATCCAAAGACTCCAGAGGTCGTGGGTTCGAAACCCAGCTGGGACATGACAAGTTATCTTCCCATTTGGGATTTTTACCACATAATAATATGTCTTGGGCTTACTGCTGGAATAATGGGACTTTCATAGTCCTAATCGGGCAGTATAAATAAGGCGATATTATTATTATTATTATTATTATTTATAGAATACGGAGATATGTAATATGGAGTTATAGAATTCGGAGTTATGGAATACGGAGATATGTAATATGGAGTCATAGAATTCGGAGTTCTGGAATAGGGAATACGGAGTTATATAATTCGGAGTTATGGAATACGGAGATATGTAATATGGAGTTATAGAATTAGGAGTTATGGAATACGGAGTTATACAATAGTGAATACAGAGTTATGGAATATGTCTAATATAAATATGTCTATTAAGTTGGAAACAATATAAGAAGAAAAAAGAAAACAGAAAAAAATGGAGAAAAAAAATACATACCTATACAATTATACACATGTCCCACCCAAAGGGCGGGGTTATTGCCTTTGGCAATCTCGTCCACCCAACGGCTTATTATTATTATTATATTTTAGAATTTCAATCTACATTCTTGTATGTATGCTATAGGTACATGATATATGAAAATTTAAATTTATATAAAAAAAAATACATTACCGAAACCAGTTGGTAGATAAAAGTAAGTGATACATCTTCAGGACTAGCGGATTAAAAAAAACAGCTTAAACGAAAACAACCCATTCTCCTCACAGAACCGTACAAATTCTCTCCGAGTGACTCTGTAGCTCAGAGCATGACCTAACTATTCGAGACCTCTTCTCTGTAATGAGAAGACCTATTAGTCAGAGCCTGCTGTAAGGCCTTAACTAAACCTAAAATTAGCTGATTGCCTCGAAGACTCAGCTATAATGTCGAGAAGTCAATGCACTCGATACTAGATGAGTGAAGGTCCAATCAAAATCTCGTATGACATTGTACCGACTCCGTGCAAATGGATTTGGTATTGGCTGCCGTTCCATGCGATGGCTATATTTAGCCAATCTGAATTCTAGGCAAGATTATGAGTGTATTTAGCCAATCTGAATCTGAAGACTGGTGCATTGGTAGTCAAGTGGTTAACGCGCTAGTCTGGTAATCCAGGTAGGGTAGGGATCGAATCCTATCCAGTGCACGAATTTTTCCTCATTTATTTGAGTTTGCGACCACATAATAATGAGACTCTGAGGGTTAGGTGGTAGAAAATGCTTTAAGCATTAACCTCGCGCCTGGTGGTTACCTTCCACTAAAGAGTATTATTATAAGACTATGAGTGTATCGTGCTTGTTTAGGATAATATACTTCAGTGTAAACAAATCGTGCACTGTAGGATTTCGGGCCGGATTATTAATTAGAATTACAACGAGGATAAGGACCGAATTATGATATTAAATATCTAGGATTTGTTAATCAAATCAATAATTATAAGAAAACTGTAAACAAAAACAATCCGTACGGTGAAGTATTTGAAGGTGGAAAAAAAAGGCACCACCGAGATTCGAACTCGGGATCTCCTGTTTACTAGACAGGCGCTTTAACCAACTAAGCCATGGCGCCGATGGGAACATCTCTCGGAACAGTTCACTTTTAAATATAGGGGTCCCAATATCACTCAGCATCATTGCTATGTAGTTTTATCTCATTATTTGTACAATTTCTCACTTTTCTTTTGTGCCTGATCATCAATTTTGTTCATTTCATATTGTATCAACGTTTGAGCTACCAGCAGTACCAACTGTTCAATTGACAGAGAAGGTCGAATGTATTCGATATAGGTACATCATTGTTGAAGTAGAGAAAGTTTGTAGTAAAAAAGGAAGAAAAAAAAAATGTCAAAAAATAATACAAAGAAATCAGCCAACAGCGTTGACATTTTACTTTTAATCTGTAAACGTATCTACCACTTTGGTGTTGATTTTTTTTATTTTTTATTATCATATCTGTGTTAGTCACTTTCGTGATATCAAAACGTAAAACCGGGACTTGAACCACCGACCTCCTGGTTACAAGTCCGCCGCCTTATCTATCAATGAGGTCGGTAACTAAAGTTAATGTATAATATTCACCAAATTACACATCTAAAAACTAAAGTTCTGTCGTATTAGGTCTCCTTAATTCAATCCACGCGTCTGACAAGCCATACATCAACACTCATTTAGTCAGAATAAAAAAAAGTGAGAAGATCTACCACTACACAACAAAATGGTAAAAATAATCAACCAGGAAAAAAAGAGGCGAACAGAACTCGAAGTTTTGCTTACGCAAGAGACACATTACGTTATCTTCACAATATCTAATTCTCAATGCCACAGAGTTTAAACTTAATTTCTTAATGCCAAAACGCATGCCAAAATTTCAAGTTCTTCTCGAAACCTCACTATCACGAACTCAGAGTTATCCCAGCGGTCAATAACGAAGCAGAGAGCTTGAGGGTTCTGGACCAATGATTATGGATTCAAAATTGGTAATGAAGTTCACATTTTTGTGTAGAGTTAGGAAAAGACATATTAAAGTGTAATGTATAGGGTTATTATTATTATGAAAATATTATTTATTAGATATTAACATATATGTATAATTGTACAAGTACATTGTACACTGTACAGTACAAATAATGATTACAAAGAAATGAAAAAATGGAAACAATATACCTGAACAATAAAAAGTATAAAAAAAATCGATAAATATATACACACATGTCCTAACTAAAGGGCGCCGGCCGGGGTTATTGCAATCTCTTCCACCCAACCATCTTCCTTCTAACTTGATCTTCTAGGGTACTGGAGTCTAAATCTTCTAAATTGATTTTCTAGGGTACTGGGGGTCTTGATCTTGTCTTTTGAAACGGTTATAACCTATCTTTATTCCTCTCCAGAGTTCCAAAAAGAAAGAATTCCAGGGTTCTGGAGTCTATACCTTCTAAATTGATCTTCCAGGCTGGGAGAGGTTAATGTGGGTAGCTGGTAGGATAACCTAGCTGGTAGGATTCGAATGGAGTGTAAAACCCCCGTCCTGATTATCTCAAATCCGGGACGTTAAAACCAAATAGAATCAATTATTATTATTATTAAATTCTTGATTAACAGGACATATTATGTGCAAATAAATAATGATGAAAATTAAATACAAAATTTACAACAATATAAACAAGAAAAAGGTAAACAACATACATAAAATATATTCATATGTCCTAACTAAAGGGCGGGGTTATTTCCTATGGCAATGTCTTCCACCCTTATCAATGGATATGAAAGGAGCCTATCCTCTCACCACCGTGATATAAGTATCTGTGCCTATCTCACGGACACGGAATTATTATTATTATTTTCCAGGGTTTTAGAATCTATATCTTTTAAATTGATCTTCTAGGGTTCTACAATCTCTATCTTTTCTTGTTAAACGGTTAAAACCTATCTTTATTTTTTTCCAGGGTTCTGGCTGGAATCTATATCTATCTTTTCTAAATTTAGAAAATGATCTTCTTGGGTTCTAGAGTCTTGATCTTTTCTTTCTAAACGGTTATAAACTATCTTTATTATTTTCCAGGGTTCTGGAATCTATATCTATCTTTTCTAAATTGATCTTCTAGGGTTCTAGAGTCTTGATCTTGTCTTTCTAAACGGTTATAAACTATCTTTATTATTTTCCAGGGTTCTGGAATCTATATCTATCTTTTCTAAATTAATCTTCCAGGGTCTTCGAGTCTTGATCTTCCCTTTCTCGAAGGATTAGCCGGAGTCAGGCGCAGTGATTCCCACGTACGAAGAGTTGTGTAACCACCGCGCAGAACTCTCTGTTATGAAACCAAGCTCATTGATGGTTAACATCAGTGCCGGGGCGTGCATACGGAGACGTCGAGTATTTCAACATAAATGAATTCCGTGTCCCGGATAATAAATAGGGAAAAGAAACTCTTTAAAAGGGAACAATTTCCAGGTAAAATTTACCTCTCTTTATAGGGCAAATAAACTATTTATAAGAGAACAATTTCCAGGTAAAATTTACCTCTCTTTATAGGGCAAATAAACTCTTTATAAGTAAACAATTTCCAGGTAAAATTTACCTCTCTTTATAGGGCAAATAAACTCTTTATAAGAGAACAATTTCCAGGTAAAATTTACCTCTCTCTATAGGGCAAATAAACTCTTTATAAGCGAAACCTGGATAGAAGAAATACTGGTCCCTAGAGATCTCTTATATCCAGGTTCGATTAAAAGTAAAAAAGATATTGTACGTCCAGGGAATTTTTACTTAAATGTTTTTTTTTCTTCAAAATTTTCGACATGAATTTGTATTTTTCAAGACCATTATTTTGAGCCCAATGGTACCTATCCCATTGGGATTTTATCTATTATTTGACCATAAACTGAAATGTGAAAAATGTATGTAACTATCTATATTTCAAATATTAAAAACAAAAACGTGAGAAGTTGTACCAGCCCACGTCTCCCGCACTCATCCGCCACTGACGAGAATAAATAACGCAGAGGTAAAGCAGTATACCCTCACCTTCTAAACCCATTTTAAAGGCAAACCATGGTTCAACCAGAGTTGAACGACCCAACAAAACCTTAGTTTCACTTTCTGCATTGAAACGGGTCCGGTTGTACTCCAGGCAGGCCGGCGACACACGGTCTGGTGTTGTGGAGATATCTGCGCGCCGATATTGAGACCGATAACCTATAGCACCATTATTCTGCTCTATTAGTATGTCCCAGACGTATTTTTATGTATTATTATTAGATATACTAAATTAGAAATTTAGTCATAATTTCCTAATAATGCAATTTTAGATTATAATATGTATTATGTATTTTAGCAAAACTGATCATGATCATGTATGACTTTGTACCATAAGCTCTGTGTTTGGAAATGTACAATAAAATAAAATTATTATTATTATAACCCGCGACCCCTAGATGACCAATAGCCCGTTCCAGAAACACTCTCCACTCTCAAAATCCCCAAATCTCCGTTTCAACCGCCACAGAACGCACTTTGATTGGTTGATTTGAACGTAATAACCAATCAGATTGCGTTGTGTGACGTTTGAAAGGGAGATTTGGGGATTGTGAGAGTGAGAGTGCTTTCTGGAACGAGGGATCTACCTAGAATACCGAGATTGACGGCGATACTTGGACGATATTAATAGCTAAAATCGAAATCACAAGTTAACATCAAAACTTAAAATTCCCCATGTACCAAAATCTAGGGAGGAATCAATGAACGTTATGTTATACCTCTGTGGCCAAAAAGTCCTGATTTTGCTTCTGTTTTTAATAAATGGGGACTCATTTTTAGGATCTTGTTTTCGTCTTTTTTTTTTTTTTTTTTTTTTTTATTTTTTACCCCTGAACCACGTAGGTCGGCTGTTTTCGTCTATTAATTTCACCTCTAATAGACGCAATTCCATTACTTTCTTCCAATTCGTCCATTTTATTCCATTTGAATCCACTTTGATTAGAAAGAAAAATACGGCTCTAGATAGAACTTAATGTTATGAATGAGAATAAAGTAGGGAATTAATTGTAAAAAAGTTTAGTTCCCGTCAATTAAATTAAATTAAAAACAAAATCAGTAAAGAGTAGAAGAAAATCCACCCAAACGGGATTCAAACTAGCAAACCGAATGCGTGACTTACAAGCTAAACTCTAAACGACAGCAGCGCTCTCTATGAGGTGTAAGGTGAAACACTATCAATAGTGCGACTAAATGCAGAACTCCAGGTAGTATTATTATTGTAGTATCTATAGCTGTATTTTTCTTTCTAACCAAAGTGGATTCAAATGGAATAAAATGGACGAACTGGAAGAAAATCATTTTTCTTTTGGAAGAGGAAAAATCTTCTTCCAGTTTGGTCAACCAAAATGGATTCATAAAATTTTTACTTCCATTTCTTTTATAGGTTAAGTCCATTGTTTATCTTTTAAAATACCGAAACGCATTTTTCTTTCACGTATAGTGGGGAAGCTAAACTGGAAATATTTGGAATAAAATGGAAATATTTGGCAATACGGAACCTGGAGAAAAAAAATATCATCATCATTGGGTGGCGTCATCGTGAACGATGGTAGCCAGACAGTGGAGGAATGACTCAGCACTTCTAATACAACTGTCTTTACAAGGAGGCTAATAATTGACAAGGGCCCCCAGAACCAAGCCAATGCTGGTCTACTCCCTGTTTATAGTCCCCCAGCCAGACTGCTGGTCTACTCCCTGTTTATAGTCGCCCAGCCAAAAAAATATACAAAAGAAAAACACGGCTAAAGTTAACTTCTCACTACAACTTGTTCATTTTTATAAAATGAGAACTACAGAGTAAAGACTTTTCAAAAACTGATAGCTTCATCAATAGTGGGGTGAACTCATAACCTAGAGGTCGGTGCTTCGAGTCCCCATTTCGGTAAACATTTAAGTTTGAGTAGTTGTGACATCATGGAAGTAATGAACACAAAGAACATACTTTATATCCCGGTTTCTCTAATATTTACCTTCTTCTTCTTTCACTTTGCCTTTTTTCCAAACTTACTCAGGGTTGGCATTGGTCAACCTCTTCCACATGGTTGCGGTTGGTTGGTTGCTTCTGGCACTCCTACTTCCACATTTAACTTCTGTAACGCCTAACGCCTCTGTTGTTAGCACCAACAATTTGTGTTATTTTCTTTTGACCTGCAAGGCTAGTACCGTACCTGTTTAACGTCCCCCAGCAAGATAATTCATAAGCGAGACTGACTTTAGAAGATTTACTTCCTCTACGGAAAAAAAAGTGTCTCGTGTGTTTTGCCTAAGAATGGATTTTTATTTATTTATAAAGATGAGTGTTTCATAGCCGTTTTTATTTCGTAGCCATGAAACAGGAGCTACTCTAGATGTTTGTGGTCTGTGTTGTAGTATGCCTCCCCTCTGATGAGCGAGAAGTGACACAATACTTCCCAATTAGGTTCTGGGTCAACACGAGCGCACCGGAAGGTATCCCTTACAAACAATTGTAACCAAATTAAGAATACAAATTTTTGTCGGCACGGGGGATCGAACCCAGGACCTTCCGCATGGCAAGCGAGTGCTTAACCCCTGAGCTAATCGCGCGCAGGAATACCGCCTAAGAATGGATTCTTTTTTTTTTTAACAAAATACTCTTTATTTATTTTAATTTTACATAATATACATTAAATATTGTTAGTTTATGAGGTACTATTACCCTATTTCTTATGGGTTGTGTTGTACCTCATTTATAAAATACAATAGAAATTTAAGAGTTAAAAAAAATATATATACATTCTTTACTTGAACTACACAAGCTCCACTCCACTCCATTCTGTTCGTGCGTCTTTCTCCAGGCCGTCTGTCCTCGGTCCTGACTCGAGACCTCAAGAACTCTGAAGAGCAGGCGGAAGTACTACTGCCTGGTTGCACAACCACCTCGCTACACTCCACACCACTCCAGCCACCATCTCTCAGTCACGGAGAATAGACGTTCAATCATGTTGACGATGATGCTAATGATAATGGTACTATGTATGGTTATTATTATTATTATGAAACGCTTTTTTTATGAACTTTAATCGCAATCAGGTTGCCTTTTAATTTACAATATTTGGACATAATATACAAAATAAAGAATAGGAGCTGAGTTGGGGTATAAAAACATTATTAGAAGAACATAGAAGAACAACGGTTTATTAGAAGAACATAATTAAATACAAACAAATAATGGAAAAAATTAAAATACAAAATAGACAAAATTAATAAAAACAGGTAAAAAGAAATAAACAAAATATATACATTTGTCCTAACTGAAGGGCGGGGTTATTGCCTATGCCTATTTGCTATCAGTTTAACCCAATGGTTAAACTGAGAGCAAAAAAGGACTCCTTAGTACTAATAGTACTGCGCCGGCTGTATAAATGAAGTTATCATATTTGTGTTAATCACTTTCGTGATAACACAACTACTCAAACTCTCGCTTTACTAAATCTACGCTGAATCCGGGACTTGAACTTCCGACCTCCAGGTTGCAAATCCGCCGTCTTATCGATCAAGCTACTGAGGTTGGTGTGTAAATAAAATATTCGTAATTCTTCTTCTTCCTAGCCTTTTCCTAATATAGGGTCGGCGTTTTTTGTCAGTCTCTTCCAGTCATCCCTATCATGGACTCAAATAAAGTAAATAAAGTATTCGTAATATTAAAGAAAATTTAAGCAACATCCAGCGAAGTTAAGCAACGTCCAGCGAGGTGAAAACTTCGTGATGCTGGCTGGCACTTCGTGATGCTGGATGCAATAAGCAAAACAACATTTTGATAATCATTACTGGCAGCAGCATCAACAACTACTACAATACTGCTGACCTAATGATGACTCTTACCGACCTCAGTAGCTTGATCGATAAGGCGACGGACTTGTAACCTGGAGGTCGGTGGTTCAAGTCCCGGTTTCAGCGTAGATTTAGTAAAGCGAGTTTGAGTAGTTGTGATATTATCACGAAAGTGATTGACTTACTCTTGACTTATGTCCTGTGATCCCGAGGGGAACGTAGGGGTTTTTAACACAAATATAATAACTATAACTAATGATGACTCTTCTGATAGTGATGCCAATAATATTCTGAAGAGGGTTACGATGTGAATCTCTATCAAAAGATCTCGAGCCTTTCATTTCAGACGGTTCAACCGGCTTCAAAGTTCATTGCCCTCAAAAGCACTTCCAATAAGAAGCACCTGGATATTACCTAACCAATTTTCTACGTAGGTAGAATGACTCGATCGGTAAGGCGGCGGACTCGTAACCTGGAGGCCGATGGTTCGAGTCTCGTGAAGAATTTGGAGCTCTGTGATTGGTGGAAGTTGATCATGTGACGCTAAATCTACATGAGCTGGGACCCAGCAGTCGAGTCTCGACCCACCCATTAGAATCATAGTGATGGAGACTCTTGGAAATGCTGCGCTAACCACAAATGTTGTAAAGAGACCTTTACTGTCCCGGTAGCTCAGTGGTAAATCTGTCCCGGTAGCTCAATGGTGAAGGCGGCACTCTGTGAATCCATAGATTCCAGAGGTCGCGGGTTCGAAACCCAGCCGGGACATGACAAGTTATCTTCCCATTTGGGATTTTACCACATAGTAACAAGTCTTGAGCTTACTGCTGGAATAATGGGACTTAATTAGTCTTAATCGGGCAGTATAAATAAGGCGATATTATTATTATTATTACTTCCCCACAAATAATTCAAACTAAACTACCGACCACCGTGGCACAGTGGTTAAGAGCATTAGTTGCTGACCCGGAGGTTGCGGGTTCTTATGCCGCCCGGAGTGAAAAATTCTGACCGATTTCAAATAAAACATTCACTGAAATATAAACAAGCCTCCTCGGCGTAACGGGTGTGACTACTGCCCGTAGTCCGGAGATTCCGAGTTCGATCCCCTCTTGAAGCGGACTTTTCGAAGAAAAGAGGAGATACGTATAATTATATCAATCAAGTAATCCAACTCGCAGCATTCTGATTTTAAGTATTAAAATAAGAGAGCTTCTTTCTACATATAGGAGCAGTGTTTTAAAGGGCGAGGTTGAAGTAAAGTAATATATGATAGACGTTCCACTGTGCAGGTTACCTATACATTAGACTTAGTGTAACCAGTACCCCGTTTCAGAAACACTCTCCACTCTCAACTCCCCAAATCTCCCTTTCAAACGTCACACAACGCACTCTGATTGGTTAATTTGAACGCAATAACCAATCAGAGTGAACGCAATAACCCGGCCATTAAATACTTTTAAATAAATTAAAATACTTTTCTCATTAACTTGTTTCTATAGGCCCTTGTTAAGTATTATCCTCCTTGCATAAACTTGATGAAAATATCAAAAACGATGATGCTACTCAATGTTTATGTACCTCTTTACTATGGTGATGTCACCACTGGTCGGTACTCATACCAGAAACCCCTCATTTTTCCTCACGAGGTATGAGTGGACCCCATGAATATTAGGTGGTTACATAACTGATATTTACTCTAATTGACATGTCGTGTTCAGGTCTACCTACCTGTAATTAATCTTCGTAGCCTTTGCAAAGGGTCAATATCCTCTTGTGACCTTTCCAATTTTATGAATAGGCGCGCTTATAGCCACAATGTAAAATGTTCTAGTTTTTTGATGTTCAGTTAGACAGTAGGCTTTGTGAAGTGGTGTTTAAATAGCTGTAGGTATAGGTACTGTATGTAGCAGCACGAGACAGGGAGTCCCATTAAACCAATAGTTTAATAATAATATAATAAAATAGCCCCTATTAAAATTTAAAATTTACAAGGTTTAAAAATTAGAGTACATATAAGATTTTTACAATCAGTATGTCTGGATGGGGGGCTATACACAGGGAGTAGACCAGCAGTCTGGCTGGGGGACTATAAACAGGGAGTAGACCAGCATTTTTGCTTGGTTCTGGGGGCCCTTGTCAATATTATTAGCCTCCTTGTAAAGACAGTTGTAAAAGTACTGAGTCATTCCTCCATTGTCTGGCTACCATCGTTCACGATGACGCCACCCTATGATGATTAATGTAAAAAATATTTATATACATACATACTGATTATTCGAACATTTTATTCAATTTTATCTGTCACCTTACACTCTGCCACGCTGTCTCTTTTTTCTACAAGGCTTTCTTCACACCTCGGCCGAGGTGTTTGACATACATGAAAAAAATCTCATTCACAATTAATACCCGTCTCATTGAAGGCGTAAACAGTAAATAAAGTAGTTTAATATAGCACCTCATTGAATCTTTGGTACATAACGGATATACCTCATCTTTACCAGATAGGTCCAGAAATATCATTCTCACCTAATGGCAGAATTTTTCAGCTGAAAATTTGATTTCACCGGGTATTCGAACTAAGGACCTCTCTGTAACTGAGCAGTAGTCACTACGATTACTACACGACGGCGGGTCTATTTTACTTTTATATCAAGTAAAGTTGTCATTAAAAACTCACCAAAGTTAAGCAACGTCCAGCGAGGTGAAGACTCGTGATGCTGGCATCCCGGCCCAACCCAGACTGGGTGAGGTTAATGTGGGTAGCAGGTTTGTGAGTTTCCTCTAAATGGAGGGTAACACCCCCTTCGTAATATGACCACGCAGTTGAGAGCGAGGTTAAAACCAAAATATCTGTACATATTATTTTTATCTATGTTGTTTATATTTTTCTTGTTTATATTGTTGTCAAATTTGTATTTAATTTTATCATTATTTGTTTTTACATTATGCCCTGTTAATATTTTTTAAAATAATAATAATGTTATAATTAACTACAATTGCTTTACTTAAATCATTTTCATTTACTGATTCAATAACATTAACTGCAATTTCTTTACTTGAATCCTTCTCAATTATTTATTGAAACGCTAATTCCTTTTATCAAATCGCCCATTCTCGAATGATCTAACTGTATAATAGAGGCACTCAGCCTGCCTACACTGAAATGGGATAATGGTCATACGAGGCATGGAGCTTTCTCTTTCGGTTGAAAGAGTAAAAAAAAATCGTACTGATCTCCAGTCCTACGCAGAAATCGCAGTGAGGGTGTACAGAGCATATTCAAAGTTTCATAAATCAGTGTCCTGGGCTGCTTTCACTTGCGAGCAGTGGTGGAGGGCGATGCGATTGAGGAGTCTTGTGTAGAACTTTTTTAGTTGTTTTATAATAATAATAATAATAACAACACTCTTATGGGGAAGGGTCCGTGCATTGGTAGTCAAGTTGTTAAGGCGCTAGTCTGGTAATCTAGGTAGCGTAGGGATCCGTTGGTTCGAATCCCACCCAAACTAAAGGGCGGGGTGCCCTTTAGTTAGGACATATGTATATATATATATATATATATAGATGTAAAAGCAGCACTTTCGACACTACATATAGGTTTGCAGCAGTTTCGACAAATCAGATTAAGGGATCCCAAACCATGGAATTCTTACATGTAGCAGCAGCATTTTGGACATGTCCAAAGTGCTTTAAAATACACTAGCGGGTTACACCCGCCGCTTCGCCAACCCATCAAACACACACAACGCTCACACATCACACCATACACACCACACCACACCCAGACACACCCACACACATCACACCATACACACATCCACACCCACACACACCACACACACACCCACCCACACACATCGCACCATACACACACCCACACACATCACACCATACACACACCTACACCAGCACACAAACCCACACACACAAACACACATACACACCCACACCCACACACACCCACAAACACACCACAACACACACAGACACACACACCACACACAGACACACACGTGCTGGCACTCTGGCCCAAACCAGGCTTGGTGAGGTTATTATGGCAAACAGGTTCTTTAGTTTCCTGCGAATGGTAGTTAAAATCTCCGTCGTTATAATATGATCATCCAGTTAAACCAACAAAAAATATACGAGTTAAGCAACGTCCACCGAGGTGAAAACTTCGAACCTTTTTTATAGTCAGCCATTAGATCGTGTAACTGAGACGTCTTGGATTCGATACCGCATCGTCTCATATTTTTTAATGTTTAACGATATAATAATAATAATAATAAAAGAAATGAGAAAAATAGGCATAAAAGACCGCCTAAATCACCCACCGGATCTGAGGAACTTGGTTAATTCTTGATCCGGATTGGATTGAACGGAGGACATAATTGTACATTCATTTGCAGTTATAACTTTTCCTCTTGAATACTTGTCACAATAATAATAATAATAACTCTTTATTGACAAGAATAATATTGACAAAGGGCGAGATTATTGACTGAGGCAATCTCTGCCATCAAACCCATGTCTTTGTGAATGTAACTTCACCCAGACTTATATTGAGCAGTCTTAGGGCTCAGGTTGGACTTTCATTATAAAGATTTTTAGAGATTCTTTTGTTACGGCTGTGTTACTCAACCTCAGACAGCCATTCTGTTTGGGGCTATATACGAGCATACAATACAATACAATCCTACAAGAATGAGACAGAGTCCCTTTACTCTCACAGTCTAAACAAATCTCACAGTCTCATATTTATTGCTGAAAAACACAGAGAAATGAATAATTATTTACAATGAACTTTGTTTTAAAAATAAATAAATTAGACAATACATAAAACATCCATACTTATTAAAGAAAGTTTCACTCACTGACTGACTCACTGATTCATCACTGTTTCTCCGAACTGGTAAGTCCTAGGAAGCTGAAATTTGGTAGGTATAAGCTTTGTCTTATTGTCTAATAGATGTGCACTAAGACGGGATTTTTTCAAAATTCTCACTACAACACCTGCCATTGGGGAAAAAGGATTTTTCGCTTTCACCGCTATTTCTCCGCACGGCCATGCCTCGGCCCGCAAAGCGGGCGACAGTCCGCTAGTAATAGATAAACGTACGTACACAAACACAGTCACATACACACAAACACAGTCACATACACACAAACACAGTCACATACACACAAACACACACACACACACACACATTCACTCAAAAGATACTTGCTGACACAAGTGAGGGCGGGAGAGGGTCATTATTATGATTTTTTCAGTTTTCCTCTAACTACTAAACGCTAGGAGGTGAAGCAAAAAAGTACAAAATATAATAGTTTCAGAATATGTGGTATGCCGGGAATGCGTCTATTTTGATACTAAGAAAAAAACAATATGACGCGCGATAACCAATAGCAATAACATCGCCTGGTGGTTGGTTACCTTTCACTAAAGAGTATATTATTTTGATATTGTCTTTAGTTCTTTTGACCTTTCCAGTTTTACCATGACTATAAAAACTAAATTTTTGGCAATGAATTTTAAATATAATGCTAAGTACCTATTTGTTTGTGGTAAAGGAATAATTCTGGGGAAACAAAAATTAAGATTTTTGGGGTGCAGAAGCACAATTGAGGAGTTTTTTTCTCAAGTCAACTTTTAAAAATCATAATACATTTTTCGGATTATAGATTTCAGATTATTATTAGATCCGCCCAAATTTTCTGAAACAACACCAAACTTTATATATTCTGCTGAAAGCATTCTCTCGCAATATCTCAATAATAAGTGAAAGAACACAAACTCAGTGTTAAAATACAATGAAGTGAAAAAAATATTTTTTGAATATAACACCTTACTACCGTCATCAGCTCCTGTCGAGAGGCTTTTCAGCTCAGGGGGTCAAATTATGAAGAAATCGTCTTAGTGATTATTTATTTCAAACTTTGGTCATTTTGAAACATTACAAAAAAATAACATGTTCGTTAATTTGGTTTAATTTTCGCAAATGAATAAATTCAAGTTGTATACCTAATATTAAAAAAATAAAAGTAAAATGTGTTTAATTTTTTTTTTTTTATTAATGTTCAACTCACTGCAGATATTATTATTAGAGGGGTTTTACCATCAGGCATTGGCTATTCCAGCGACTCAGATATTCAACTTGTATAATTCCGTGTCCGTGAGATAGGTATTCATACCTAAATCACGGTGGTGAGAGGATTATATGGACGCCCAGATCCAATGTCCAAGCTCCTTTCATGTCCATTGATTCTATTTGGTTTTAGCGTCCTGACTTGAGGTAGACAGGACGGGGGTTTTAACTTCCATTCGCTGGGAATCATACCAGGTACCACATCAACCTCGCCCAGCCTGGGTAGGGCCGGAATCACTAGCCTCACATGTTCGGAGGAAACAGAATTTTCTGTGCGAAAATTCTGCTCCAACCGGGAATCGAACTCAGGATCTCTGAACTACGGGCAATAGTCACAACCGTTACGCCATGGAGTCTGGATAGAGAGTCACATTATCCTCAGATATGTATGTGCAGAAGCCACGTCTGGTCAAGCTGGTGATTCCGTGGTGCATCCATTTTTAATTTTGATTTCAGACATTAAATAGCTCAGTAACTTAACAAAGTTATAAAATAGTGATATGACAGCTAATCTAACTCAACTTTACTAAATTAGAAATAAAAAATAAAACAAAACCCCTTCATTTCTATAAAACCTATTCATTGATATAAAACCCCTTACTTGTTTTCGAATATACTACTCCAATGTACTGCATTATTTTTCTCTGAACTTCTCACTTTCATATGAAAAACAGATTTAAAACTGACTCATTTCTGTGTTCTTTAAGAAAAATTTGATAGTTAATGGTCTAATAATGGATAAAATCCCAATGGGATAGGAACCATTGGGCTTAAAATAGCGGACTTCAAAAATTACCTATTCATTAAAAAAAAAAATGAATAGTTAACAGCAAGATAACCCGTTTTAGGGCATTTTCGAACGAATTATGTATCGTATGCTGTACACAAACTTTGTATTATTGTAGTCTAAATTAACCACTTTTAATATGTATTAGCGGGCTGCACCCGCTCCGCTCAGCCATCACACACTCGCACCACCCACCCACATATCCGCAATGATCATCAGTGTACATTTCAAAATCCCGAGCCAAATCTATCATAGCGGATAATGTAGCAAACTGGCCTATATTTCGAAAATGGTTTTGTCAGAATATGGCAACAAAGGGCTCAAATAAAAGCATGTGATGTTCTCAGATTGCCAATTTTACCTGTACCTAATCGTAAACATTTAGCAAAAAAAGAAAGACATTTTAACTCAAGAAAAAGACCCCTGTGTATAAACGGGTTAACTAATTTTTACCTACTATTTCGATCAGTACGAACTTGTGGATTGTGTGATATACCTGCTTATCTCACATACGAAATTGTATTACTCTAGCTAATACTGTTCTTGAGATATTGAGCAAAACGTTCATCAAAAGTGTTTTTGTCAAAAAAGTGGCACTTGGGTTAATTTGGCAGAAAATACGCGATATTATAAATTCATGTATTTGCCAAGACACTTCTAAAACAGTTTAGTTTGTTCAATTCGACAAACCGTTCAAGAGATAGGTTTGTGAAAATTTCGAAGATATTGAAAATATCAGGTCAAGTCAAAACTTACGAATAATTGTCGCCATTTTGTAACTCTTGAAGAGATTTTTTTGAATTTTGAACTGAAGCTTGCTGGTGGCAAAAGGAGCCTTCAAGAATGGATTGTAACACAATTTTGCATACCTGGTCTTACTTGAAGGGGTAATATGTTATTTAGACTCTTTCACTAGGCAAATCTCGTTCATGGTACCTTTTTTGAGAAAATTTCCGAGAATATTTTTAATTTCTATTGAAAAAATACACATTTTATGTTCTCATAATATTTTTTCTATCTTGAAGTATAACAAGACAGCAAAAAAAGAAAGACTCAAGAAAAAGATCCCTGTGTATAAACGGGTTAACCAATTTTTAACTATTATTTCGATCAGTACGTATTTTTTATTTGTGTTTTATACCTGCTAATTTCATCGACAAAATTTATTATTCTAGTTAATAATGATCTTGAGATATTGAGCAAAACGTTCATCAAAAGTGTTTTTGTCAAAAAAGTGACACTTGGGTTAATTTGGCAGAAAATACGCGATATTATAAATTCATGTATTTGCCAAGACACTTTTAAAACAGTTTAGTTTGTTCAATTCGGACAAACCGTTCAAGAGATAGGTTTGTGAAATTTTCGAAGATATTGAAAATATCAGGTCAAGTCAAAACTTACGAATAATTGTCGCCATTTTGTAACTCTTGAAGAGATTTTTTTGAATTTTGAACTGAAGCTTGCTGGTGGCAAAAGAAGCCTTCAAGAATGGATTGTAACACAATTTTGCATACCTGGTCTTACTTGAAGGGGTAATATGTAATTTAGACCCTTTCACTAGGCAAATCTCGTTAATGGTACCTTTTTTGAGAAAATTTCCGAGAATATTTTTTATTTGTTTTGAAAAATACACATTTTATGTTCTCATATATTTTTTCTATCTTGAAGTATAACAAGACTGCAATAAAATAAAGAAATTTTAACCCAAGAAAAGACGCCTGTGTATAAACGGGTTAACCAATTTTTACCTATTATTTCGATCAGTACGTATTTTTTATTTGTGTTTTATACCTGCTAATCTCATAGACAAAATTTATTATTCTAGTTAATAATGTTCTTGAGATAATGAGCAAAACGTTCATCAAAAGTGTTTTTGTCAAAAAAGTGACACTTGGGTAAATGTGGCAGAAAATACGCGATATTATAAATTCATGTATTTGCCAAGACACTTCTAAAACAGTTTAGTTTGTTCAAATTGGACACACCGTTCAAGAGATAGGTTTGTGAAAATTTCGAAGATATTGAAAATACAGTCGAACCTGGATAAAGAGAACTTGGATAAAGAGGAAACCCCTATAAAAAGGAAGGAAATCGTGGCCCCTTCATTTTTTGACCAAAAACCTGGTTAAACAGGAAATTCGAGTCTCTATAAAGAGGAATAGTATGTTTTTTCGGAAACTCGTCGCCCCGCGGTTGGGAGCCTCTATAAAGAGGAAAACTGTTTCATCTGAACCTCTGTAAAGAGGAATTTGGATCGAGCGAGCCTCTATATTTCTATAAACAGGAAAACCATTTCGCCAAACTTCTTTAAACAGGACTTTGTTGTGACTTGTTTAATCTTGCACACAATGTGTCGCTTATGAAATTAATTCTCACTCCTTTTTGTATCAGTCCTTTTTGTAAATGAAATTGAAGATACGGAAGATATTGATCCTGTCCAATGGAGTTCCCTCTTGCCAGAGGGGTCAGACAATCTGACCTTTGATGAGTTTGTGAACTTTGATGACAATGTTGCAGTGAGCGGAGAACTTTCAGATGCAGACATTATAGCCATTGCAAGTGGAAGTCAAGACCCAGCTGATGAAAATGAAGAAACTAGCGAAGAGTCTGCTAAAAGTGAAACCGTTTTTCCATCCAAAAGTGAAGCTTTGAGTGCACTAGCTTTGGTACACAGATATTTTGAAGGATGTTCAGGTTCTGAATTAGTGAACTTTGATCGTGTGTATGCTTTATAAAAAGCAATCTCATGCACTAAATCAACCTGGAAACAAACTACACTCGACAGTTTCTTTGTCCCTCACTAATCTCATGTATACATTTATGCTAACATTTTTTTGTTTACCTAGGTACATTCTTCGCAGAAGTACTTAAAAAATAAACAACCCCATGAAACCTTACATTATGGTCAGTAAATTTATTTTCTTATTAAAATTTCGCAGCTTGAAGAATCGAACCCCAGCACTGTGATTTAAAAAACAACCATGTAAACCACTAACCGTAGGACAATATTCCTCTCGACCTGTATTTTAATGAACCTCTAGAAGCAGGAAAACGAAATTTGGAACCTCCCTAAAGAGGAAACCTTTTTAAAGAGGAAACCTCTATAAAGAGGAATAGATTGGCGGTCCCTTCAATTCCTGTTTATCCAGGTTCGACTGTATCAGGTCAAGTGTAAACTTACGAATAAATGTCGCCATTTTGTAACTCCTTAAGAGATTTTTTTAAATTTTGAAGTGAAGCTTGCTGGTGGCAATAAGAGCCTTCAAGAATGAATTGTAACAAAATTTTGCATACCTGGTCATACTTGAAGGGGCAATAAGCATGCGCGGATATAGGGGGGGGGGCACGGGGGGCACGTGCCCCCCCCAGATTTTTTCGGTAAGCGGTGTTTCTTAAATTTCATTATACCTAATCCCGTAAAAAAAAAAGATCTCAATGAGTTAGGGGGGCACGGGCCCCAAAATAATTCCCAATTCTAAGACTAATCCCGTTAACAAAAAAAGATCTCAATAAGTTAGGGGGGCACGGGACCCAAAATAATTCCCAATTCTAAGACCAATAAGAAATAACTAAATAATAAAAATTTCAAATCCACACAGATTGTCCGAGAAACCTGAAATTTTACCTATAGGTCCATTTGGATCAGGGTTCAGCTACACGGGGTAAGGACAAAAAAAGGATAGGTGACGCTAAAAAATCACATTTTTCGACCGAAATTACATTTTTTTTTTTTAATTTATCGTGACGGTGCCACGGCGGCGGCGTATCAACTCAAAAAGAGAAAGTTTTAAGCAAGGGTTCAATTTTTCATTTGAGATATCAATCACGAAATTCTGATGAGCCGTTCTTGAGCTACGTTGAGTAAGGACATAAAATAGATGGGTAAACAAAAAGTATTTACGTTTTTTGACCTGAATGACATTTTTTCTCGAAATATGTCGTGACGAACTATCAACTCAAAGCGAGAATTTTTTTGCAAGGGTTGGAGTGTTCATTTGACATTCTGATGAGCCATTCTTGAGCTCCAGTAAAGACAAGAAATTGATACAAAAAATATTGAAATTTGTGTGTGTATGTGTATGTGTGTGTGTGTCTGTGTGTGTGATAGGCTTGCGAAGCGGCTTGCTAGTTAGGTATATTGTGCGATTGTGCCCCCCCAGTACAAGAGGGCTATATCCGTGCATGGCAATAAGACAGTAATGTTGACCATTTCACAAGGCAAATCTCGTTAATGATACATTTTTTTAGAAAATTTCCCAGAATATAGTTTTGTTAATTTTCTGCGGATCACCGCAGTCAAGAAACGTCCAGCTTCGTGATAATCGTGATGCTGGCACTCTGGCCCAAACCAGGCTGGGTGAGGTTATTATGGCAAACAGGTTCTTTAGTTTCTTGCGAATGGTAGTTAAAATCGGACATGAATGCTTTAATATACATTGAGCAGCAGCACTTTGGACATGTCCAAAGTGCTTTAATATACATTGAGCAGCAGCACTTTAGACATGTCCAAAATGCTTTAATATACATTGAGCAGCAGCACTTTGGACATGTCCAAAGTGCTTTAATATACATTGAGCAGCAGCACTTTGGACATGTCCAAAGTGCTTTAATATATATGCAGCAGCATTTTTTTGAATTGTTTTTCATAGCTATTATACAGTAAAGGTGAAAACACCAAAAAAACGCGAGTCCGAAGAAAGCGGTATTATTGTAGATATAACAGTAGCTTTTGTTTTTCAACCTCATTCTTTCTGCATTGGGCCGGAAATAGCCAGCATCACGAGGGTTTGAATTTGAATGGTCACCCACCCTAGTCCTAACACTCATAACCTCGCCGGACGTTGCTTGAACTAACTTCGGTAACGCAGAAAGAGAACAGGTGCTTTCAAATAAACCAATTACGCTGGATTATTTCTTTTTATATACATGTATTTTTTTGTTTAAGTTCGCTTTCAACTGCATGGTCATAAACACTACGGGAGGCTTACAAACCTGCTACTCAGATTAACGTCAACCAGCATGTTTTACGTTAAAGCTCATATCTTCGGCTGAGTTTAGTATTAGGAAATTTAATTTACATATTTGGATTTAGAACATTTGGGCGGATATAATAATAATAAACCGAAAAATTTATCATGATCCATAAAAGTTGACTTGAAAAAAAATCTATATTTGCACTACTGCATGTGCCCCAAACATCGCTCATTTTTTTTTTTGTTTACCCAGAGTTATTTGTTTATAACAATTACTTCTATCGTATATTTGAAATAAATTGCCCAAAACTCATATGATATGAAGCAAAATAATAATAATAATAGCCGAAGACGGGCATACATTTCCTGTTATATAAAACAAATTCCGTACAAATTGGACACCAAAAGGTGTCTGAAAGGCTGTCTGGGGTTAAGTAACACAGCCTTAACAAAAGAATCTCTAGAAATCTTTATAATGAAAGTTCAACCTGAGCCCTAAGACTGTTCAATATAAGGCTGGGTGAGGTTACATAAAAAAAACATGGGTTTGATGGCAGAGATAGCCTCAGGCCATAACCACGCCTTTGTCAATATATTTCTTGTCAATAAAGAAATATTATTATTATATCCTTAAACATTAAAGCAAATGTGCTGATGCGGTATCGAATTAAGGACCTCTCAGTTACACGACCTCGTGACTGACTATAAAAAAAGGTTCAAAGCCTTCACCTCGCTGGACGTTGGTTAGCTTGTAATTGTTTTGTTGTTGGTTTAACGTCGCTTTCAACTGGATGATCATATCACGACGGAGATTTTAACTACCATTCGCAGGAAATTATAACAAACCTGCTAGCTTCAATAACCTCACCCAGCCTGGGTTGGGCCAGCATCACGATTATCACGAAGCTGGACGTTACTTAACTTCGGTGATCCGCAGAAAATTAACAAAGCTACTACCCAAACAACCTCATCCAGCCTGGGTTGGGACGGAGTTCCAGCATCACGATTATCACGAAACTGGACGTTACTTAACTTCGGTGATACACATAAAATTAACAAAGCTACTATCCAAACAACCTCATCCAGCCTGGGTTGGGACCGAGTGCCAGTATCAAGATTATCACAAAGCTGGACGTTACTTAACTTCGGTGATCCGCAGAAAATTAACAAAGATACTACCCAACAACCTCATCCAGCCTGGGTTGGGACGGAATTCCAGCATCACGATTATCACGAAGCTGGACGTTACTTAACTTCGGTGATACACAGAATATTAACAAAGCTACTACCCAAACAACCTCATGCAAAAATATTCTCTCGTTATGTAGGCTATTCCCGGCCCGACTCAGGCGAGGTGAGGTTCATCTGAGTAACAGGTTGATATGTTTCCTGCGAATGGGGCCGTAAAACTCTTTCGTGTTACAATACATAACCATGAAGTTGAAAGCGACGTTAACGGTTAAATCCGATTTAAAAATATTACTACGATTTATTAATACGATAGGTATTTGCCTAGTGGTACGCATAAATATTATAGTAGGTAGTGCTTTATTTAGACTGTCGGCTTGAAACAAGAAGTCCCATTACGCTAACAGTTTATGCATAGTAATTCTCGATCAGGACTATTGAGTCCCATTAATTTAGCAGTAAGCCCGAGACGTATTAAAATCTTCTAAAAATCATATTAATCGGAGGCTAACTTGTCATGTTATCTCGGCCAGGTTGTAGGCCATAGAAAGCAAAAATTAGAATAACAAAATATAATAATGTATCACTTTTAAAATAAATACTTGCGTCTATCAGATGAGATTGGTAAGAACGCAGTACATTGGACTTGTCGAAAGTGCTGGATCGTTATAAGATTTTCTACAAAATAATCTGCCTCGTACGTATCAAATAAACACGGGCAAATTAAGGAGTGAACACATCAAAGGAGAATATTTTGAGACACAATGAAAAACGCCTGTCGAAAGTGCTGCAATCTTATATGTAATACCTGAGGAAACTGCTGCTTTCTTACCTGTCACAGCATCACTTTCGACGCGTCGAAAGTGCTCCGCCTGAAGTCCAAAGTGCTGTTGTGACAGGTAAGAAAACGTCGAAAGTGCTGCTTTTAGAACAATATATATATATATATTTTTTTTCTTGTTTATATTATTAATACTATCAATTTTATATTTAATTTTTACCATTGTTTGTCTGTATATATGTTCTGCTAATAAAGAGTTTCTAAATAAATAAATAAATAAATTTTTCCTCATTTATTTGAGCATATGACCACATAATAATAAGACTCTGAGGGTTAGGTGGTAGAAAATGCTTTAAGCATTAACCTCGCCTAGTGGTTACCTATCACTAAAGAGTATTATTATTATTATTAAGGTAACCACCAGACGAGGTTAATGTTCAAAACATTTTCTACCACCTAACCCTCAGAGTCTTATTATTATGTGGTCATATGCTCAAATAAATGAGGAAAAATTCATGCATTGGGTGGGATTCGAACCAACGGATCCCTACGCTACCTAGATTACCAGACTAGCGCGTTATCCACTTGACTACCAGTTTATGTTTTAATCATAAACGTGATTAATATACACAATACAATACGATGCAATACAATAATCGCATTATCTTCGTCCAGACCTCAGTAGCTTGATCGATAAGGCGACGGACTTGTAACCTGGAGGTCGGTGGTTCGAGTCCAAAGTTCAGCAAATATTTAGTAAAGCGAGTTTGACTAATTTAATATTTCAATTTATTTCAATTCAATATCTTTTAGGGTGCTTTTATCAATGGGAACATTAATCGTTTGATTATTTAATCAAGGCTTGATTATAACCAATGGTTAAATTTCAAAATAAAGTATTTTCACCGATAAACAATTAATCACATCATTGATAAACACTCCAGAATCACTAATCAACTGATTAACGCTAGTCAGAGATTCCTTGTTGTTGTAGCCAGCTTGGCTACAGCTGGGTAATGATGGTCTTCAGCCAACTTTATTTCAAAATTATCTCGCTCTGAACCACTTATTCAATGTGCGATTAAGCATCGTGAGGACTTGGATTTTTTCTTTATAAGCCATTAAACCCTTGGGAAATTGCAAGCTGGCCTGGCTTGTAAGTTGGATTGTCAGTTCTCTGTTTATAGTCCTCTAGCGAGACACTGGTCTTCTCCCTGTTTAACGTCCCCCAGCCAGACATCAGAGAGTTTTCATCTTGTTCAATGTGATTTACTCCGATCTAGCTTGTCCCGGTAGCTCAGTGGTAAAGGCGGCACTCTGTGAATCCAGAGGTTCCAGAGTTCGCGGGTTCGAAACCCAGTCGGGACATGACAAGTTATCCTCTCATTTGGGATTTTTACCACACAATAATACGTCTTGGGCTTACTGCTGGAATAATGCAAATTTAGTAGTCTTAATTGGGCAGTATAAATAAGGCGATTTTATTATTATTATTTTAACTTTTTAATCCTGTTTTATAATACGGACTTTAGAGTCAACTTATTAAAAAGGATCACAACACATAGGTCCCCCAAGTCTGAGTTTCAACTCTTAATATTATTATGATATCATGCTTTATAAGGTAAGACAAAGTAAAATATATACAGTAAAATACAATGAAATTATAAAGAAAAAATAAATAGATTGAACAAAGAAACAAGAATAAAAAAGAGATTAAATCTAATGTCCTACCTAAAGGACGGGTGGACGGGGTTATTGCCTGTGGCAATCTCTTCCACCCAACCCTTATAATAAATTGAATTTTATATTTTCAACTGAACTTTATTATCCAGTCCTAAGCCCCAAGTTATTTCTTGCCTACACCTCTGCTGAAATCATTAGAGCTGTGACTATCACGAGCGTCTATTGTGCTGAGCTGAAATTATCTGCTCAAATACACGCAGAATAGAGAGCTCTTGAAATTTTTGAATGCATGATTTCAGTTCTCTACTTGTATTGATCTTGAGCCTAGTACTTCTTATGATATTATTAGTATCACAGATGAAGTATTATTATTACTTTTAAACTTTCTATCTCATATAACACTCCCGCCTATTATAATACTTAGGAAGTTAGTACTCTGTCCTCATCCTGTCCTTAAGTAAAGTAATTTAGTGCTAAAATTTTCGATGCCCAGTTTTAGTATACATACCATAGAATTAACAACAGAATAATGTAAAGATTTATGCTTTTTTTGGGGGTTGATATCTATTTCAAGTACATGGTCATGACGACGAGGTTTTTAATAATAATAACACTCTTTAGTGGAGGGTAACCACCAGGCGAGGTTAATGCTCAAAGCATTTTCTACCACCTAACCCTCAGAGTCTAATTATTATGTGGTCACAAACTCAAATTAATGTGGAAAAATTAATGCACTGGGTGAAATTCGAATCAACGGATCCCTACGCTACCTGGATTAACAGACTAGCGCGTTAACCACTTGACTACCGATGCACTAAACATTAACGCCAGAATGTTGTATAAATTTTGGGTTTAACGTCTCTCTCAAGTTCATTGTCATTGGTCACACGAGGAGAGTTTTACCCTCCATTTACTGGAAACTCACAAACAAGCTACATGAATTTTTCTTTAGTTTTGACTTTAGCTAAAACGTGGCACTTCGTCGCTAAGATTTTTGCCCGTGTCTGGTGTCCTATTTGAAATTCTTATAAGTCGTTTCTTAATACGCAAATACTTTCTTAAAGTAGTCACCGTGGCCGAGTGAGTTAGCGCGTTAGGCATTACACGCATGGTGACCTGGGTTCGATTCCCAGCGGGGCAGGAATTTTTCTGCTCTGTACTTGGATGTTCGGGGTCCACTCATACCTGAAAAATGAGTAGTTACTTGTATGAGTAACGACCAGTGGCGGCATTACCAGAGTAAAAAGAAATGAATGTAATAGAATTCGAAAAGTACAGGAGGCTCTTAGTAATGCTGCGCTAGCCACAAAAGTTGTGAAGAGGCCTTGTGCTTCACCACAAATAAAATCATACATACATACTTTCTTAAAAGTAGTCAACATGGCCGAGTGAGTTAGCGCGCTAGCCATTGCACTTGGGTACTTGGTAGTTCGGGATCCACTCATACCTCGTGAGGAAAAATGAGTAGCTGCTTTAATGTTAGCAGCGACCATTGGCGGCATTATAGGCAAAAATAAGATATTGGGATATTAAAGATACGGAAAAGTCCTATAATTCTGCGCTACCCACTAAAATTGTGATATAATAACACAAAGAAATAAATTATTATTATTATTAATAATAGGGAAATGCCAAATACATACCACAACGAGACTCGGTGCCAAATTTAGAGTTATTTGGTTCAATCGTTTCAGAGGTGCATTGATAATAATTAATGAATTATCCAGGTATGTTCTGATATTGATGTACATCTAGTAGTACAACTTCACACTTTTCTGTTTATACGCACTGTACTGTAAAATGGATCTAATATATGAGAAGCAGTTTAAAAAAAGTAATTAAAATAAACTGGTGTGAACATCACACGACTTTCTACATATTACCAAAACTTGGGCAGTTTTTTTTAAATAGAAATTTGTGAAAATAAATCAGATTGTAAAAGTAAAAAAAAATTGTAATAAATATAAACCTATCAAAAAAATATTTTGGAGAAACAAAAATATTGTTGGATGCACTCAAGAGGTAGGTAGTAGCTCTTGAGCCACGCTTCATTGTGAAAATTAATTTTCAAAGTATGCATGTAAAATGGGTTAATCATCAAAAAAGACAATTTTATTCTATTATTCTTTTTCGATAACTCTTACGGTTTACGAGATATTTGAATTTTTCCTCTTTCTCGAAATATAACCAAAAAACAAAATTGCCAATTTTCATGAAATTGTTCCGGGTCCGTCCTTTTAACGCCTTGCTACATTGAAGCTACATACCAAATTTCATCGACTCACCGTTCTCGAGATATTTTGTATAAATAAACATTATACTGTTTATACTGTTTAACATTTTCTGTTTATACTGATTTATACTGATTAACACACATTCATACAAACGGACTATTTGATATCAGCTCAATTTCGAAAAAACCGACCGAAAACAATACTTTCTATACCTCATAGGTAATAGAAAGTAAGAAGGAAAGATTCATGTCACACGTGTTGAAGTGTAGACGGTAAAAAACTCAGCCACCATCCTATTCTCACTTCCTTAGCCTTATCAGAGTTATCAGCATCAGGTATTTCAAGTCTACTCTCATCTCTCATTATTTAGCAAATATAGTTTCCTCTCAGGCCTCTCTACCTCTTTTCCTTCTTCTTTTCTCTCTGTCTCTGTCTGTCTCTCTCTCTCTCTTTCTCTCTCTCTCTCTCTATCTGCTTTCTCTCTCTCTCTCTCTCTCTATCACCTGCCCTTTTATTTCTATCCCTGTCTGTCTAGCTCTCCCTCTGTCTCTCTCTCTCATCCTCTTTTTTTCTCTCTCTCTTTTTCTCTGTCCCACCACTTTTTCTTCTATTTTCATTTCTCTCTCTCTTTAATTCTCATCCACTCTCTATTCTCTATATTTCCGTCCCTCTATTTAGGCTCATTTTCTTTTTCTCCGTCTCTGTCCGTATCCTTCTCTCTCTCTCTCTTTCTCTATCTCTCTCTCTCTCTCTTTTTATCTTACTCATCTCTATTTTGTCTTTTATCTCTACGTTTTCTTTTATCTTCACATTCTCCAGTTTTCCACATTTCCCCTTTCCTCTCTCATCTCTCCCCATCCATTTCTCCCTCTCTCCCTCTCTCTCTCTCTCTCTTTCTTTCTCTCTCTCTCTCTCTCTCTCTCTACATCTCCAAATCATCATCAACCCACTGTACAGGAACAAACAGGACTGCAGTGACGAGGTGCAATACTTGTTATAAGCCCCACAGGTAAACTCTTTCGTAGAATCGAGAGAAGGAAATGATCCAAAATAGAGAGAGAGCATAGGTAAGATATAAGATGGAGAGAAGGAGTGAAGAAGAAAGAGGGAAAGATTGATTTGATTTTTATTCTTTATTTAATACAATTTTGATTTACATAATATCACACTTCCTAAGATAATTCTACCTTATTATGGAGGTGGGCTCCATCTAATTTGTTATTAATTAACTATAATGTAAATACAGGTTCTAAATGGAATATAAAAATTGTATATAAAAAAAATTGTAAATGGAATATAAGTATTGACAAAAGATAAATGATACAAATAGTTTAACTGGGTGATTATAAATAAAAATTGATAAAATGACAATAACAAAATAAGTGAAAATGTAGGGAAAAAAATAAGAGAGAGGAGGAGATAGAAATGAAAAGATAGAGAGAGAGAGAGAGAGAGAGAGAGAGAGAGAGAGAGAGAGGGAGGGGAGAACGGGAAGTTCATTGAGAGCAGATGAATATACAGAGTGAATCTAAACTATGTGACCAAATTCTATAGGGCTGATAGAACTCGTCCATTGAAATCCAAAAAAATCTAAGAGTGATTTTGTCAAAAATGCTTCATTTAACACCGAATCAAAAAAAAAAAAAAAAAAAAAACGGTCTAGAAATACGCTCCGGTCAGATATTTAAATGTTTTAATTTTAAGAAAAGTTTTGTGACCTTTCGATCCGTGCAAGTGTTTTTAACTTAAAGTAAGCAAAAAGAAGATATCGATACCTTTTTGCCAAAATGTGAAATATCCAAAATTTCAATTTTCGTTTTATTTCAGATTCTTAATCAGTTTTGAAAGCTCTTTCGAATGAACTCACGGCCAAGTTTCTATCTAGTATAGTTTTAATTTTAAGTTTTAATTTTTTTGGACAAAATTTGAGATTTATCCAGCCAAAACGTGAAAAGTTTTCGTTTTTTCTTTTACATTATACGAGAATGTGAAAAATCCGATAATATATCGATACCTTTTTGCCAAAATGTGAAATATCCAAAATTTCAATTTTCGTTTTATTTCAGTGTCGCTTTTTACAATTGAGAGGTTGAAAAAGAATTCGCCAAAAAGTGAAAAACTCCATCCTTCTTTGTCTAAGTATTAGCCTTTCTTCCTAGTTTTTCTTTTCAGATGTTATCATTACTATTGAAACATTAAAGGACTGTTATTAAAAAACAAAAAAACAGGATTTTCAAAGTGCTATATACGTTAGTGCGGCTAAAATACCTTCCATTCGATTCAGGGTTTCAAACTATCTATGTCCGGATTCAATTTCCGCCGCAATAACAAATGATGAATTTTGTGTATTCATTAGTATAATAAGGCCCGCCAAAAAAAGGAGCCACTCAAAATATCTAGAGAACGGATTAAAAATTTAAAAAATGCTAAAACACGTGTACCATTCTATAGCAGGGGAAACCTTTTCTACTAGGTATTGGTTTTTTATCATTACCAGGGGCGGCCCTAGGGGTGTCAACTTTGGAATCTTAAAAGGAACCACCATATTTGTAAGACATTTCCAAAAAGTAAGACATTATAAGAAGTTAATTGTATATTTGAAAAAAAAAATTAAATAGATATGAATTTTTTTGATTTGAAATAAAGAAATGTTCATGCCTTTTTGATACCCTTAGTTAGCTTTACCAGGGGATGTGTCAAGGGTCAACTTTTTTTCAATAATGTAAAAACCATCCTTTTTTGTGTTAAATATATGCAATGATTCATGTTGAATTTAAAATAAAACAGGGCCGGATTCACTTCAAATGAATGTGAAAATTCTGAAACCCAAGTACAGTCCTAGTGTTTGGCCCTGTTTTCAAGGGTATCTTATATTAAATTTAGATTAAGCAACAACACTTATTTAGCACAGATTATAATAAAAAAAGGAACCTAATGGTATGGTAAACATAATGGTAATGGTAAACCTAATGACAGCTCCCCTGGTAAACCTAATGGTATCAAAAAAGTCATGAAAATTTAATTTTTTCAATTAGAAAGACATGTGTTTAACAATTTTAACAAAAATACAATTAATTTCTTTTATAAACTTACTGAAACCTGTGAAATGAAATGTACGATATCTCCGACCCTGTTATGATTAAAAATCTCAAACTTGTCTTAAAATAATTTTAATGTCAACTTCTTTTCAAAAATATATTTCAAATAGGGATATTTCATTTAAGATTCCAAAGTTGACTCCCTTGGGGCCACCCCTGGTAATGATAAAAAAAAAAATCAGAACCTAATAGATAAGGTTTCCCCTCGACATAATGGTACAGGTTTTTTTTAGCATTTTTTAAAATTTTAATCCGTTCTCTAGATATTTCGAGTAGCTCCTTTTTTCTGGTGAAAAAGTATGAAAAAGTAATAATCCCTAAAAAAAATACCCCTTCGCGGTATAAAAATTACCCGCCCAGTCGTCACTCACATCGAAAAGATTGTCTCTAAATCCTCTAGTATGCTTGGATTTCTTTTTCGTTCTACCAAAGACTTTTCGAACGTTCTTCCAAAAAAAATCCTTTATTGCTCTTTAGTTCGAGGAATTTTGGAATTTGCTAGCCCTGTCTGGAATCCTTATTACAATATCCACTGTACATCTATAGAAGCTATCAACATCGGGCATTGAAATTTATGTCAAAAAAATTCCGACTTGGATTAAGTTCTTATGAAGTTTTGGAATCTTCTCTCTCTCTTCTTCCATTATCACACCGTAGATCACTTTATGATATTATAACTCTTTTTAAAATATTAAATAATCAAATTGATTGTCCTGAACTTCTTAGTGAAATTAATATCCATACCCCATCACCTACAGCTCTCTCATTAACACGTGTACCTGTTCCTTTTTCAACTCCTCTTGCTCGCAGAAACTACCTTATTAACGCACCACTTCAACGACTTCAAAACCTTGCGAATGAACTATCTGATGATATCGATTTATATTTTACATCTGTGCCACAACTAAAATCGTACTTCCATCAAAAATATCTTCAATCTGATAGCTAATTCTAATAGCTATATCAATATTTTCTTTATAAAAATTTCCCACTTTTCGTTTTTTTAAATTGAAATTAGTATGATTTTTTTTTTTTCATGTCTTTAGTTAGAGAAAATGTATTAGTTAGTACAGGGTCCGCCCGTTTAAGTGTGTAATAAATAATAAAATAATGAAATAATATTTGGGATCTGCTTCATGTTTACTATCCTCTCATGTACTATCGTTTATTATCTACTCGACATACCTACACTTAGAGCTATCTTATAGAGATACGTTAGTATTAATCAAGTAGTTAGTATTTTCACACGTATTTTCACACGTGTTTGAATGTTTTCAAAAAGAAATAATATATATAAAACATTTGAAGTTTGTATTAGAAATACCCCCAGGCACCTTCTGACAAGAAAGGTGTCTTCTTTAAATGCATACACACAATCACACCAGTGCATTATCGCCCTACGATGTACGTAAAAGTATTTTAGTCTGTTCGTACAGGTATGTCAATCTAAATGTCTGCCTGTATGTCTGTACGTTATGTGTCTGTTCTAGGCGCGGCCGGTGGGGAAATGTTTTGGGGATACTTGGCGTTGCGGAACGCCATCGCGTTCTTTAATAATAATCATTATTACAGTTACTATACGCACAAATTATGCACTATTTATTCTTTTTATATGTCGCTTTTCACAAATTTATTGTATTCCATACGGCACTTTTTACATTTTACGTAAACCACTTTTACTTAAAACCTAAAAAATCGGGCGTTTTTTCACATTCTGGTTTAGCAGGCTGAGGAATAGGAGTGGACTTTTCACATTTTGGCTAAACCATCTTTACTTAAAACCCGAAAAATCGGGCGTTTTTCACATTCTGGTTAGTAGGCTGAAGAACAAGAGTGGACAATTCACTTTTTGGCTAATACTTAAACAAAGAAAGATGGAGTTTTTCACATTTTGGCGAATTCTTTTTCAACCTCTCAATTGTGAAAAGCGACACTATCTCAATAACTAAAGGCATTTCGCAGTTAAAATTATCAGGAATATTTAAAGCAAAAAGTTTCAAGTATTATATCCAAATTTGGTATAAATCGTACGTAGGACAACTGAGTAATGAAACTTTTTTTGAAAAAAACAACTTTTTATTTTTTCAAACCTCTCTCCTGAAAAATTTGATTTTGGCGCAATTCACATTTTGGCAAAAAGGTATCGATATATCAAATTAAGGACATATACATAAGGGTCGCAAGAAAATGTCCGCCAAACAGGATTAAAAAGTTAAGATAATAATAATAATAATATCGCCTTATTTATACTGCCCGATTAAAAAATGGAAATATTTGGAAATACCGAACCTGGAAAATAAAATTATATAAAAGAGAAACACGGCTCTTGATTACCAGACTAGCACCTTAACCGCTTGACTACCAATGCACTGGACGAGTTCTATCCAGGCAATAGCCACGTATTTCAGAGTCACCCTGTACAAAGGTAAATAACATGGAAATGGGAAACAGGAAATGAGGGAAAAACGCAAACAAGAGAAAAAGAAGAAGAGTGGTGAGGGAATTAGAGAGAGGAAGGAAAGAAGACATAGAAAGTTGCTTTAAACTTTATGAGCTAAAATTAAATCTTGTAAGATAAAAATGTTTTTGGAAGGAGAATTAAAGAGGGAGAGAGAGAGAAAGGAAGAGAGTAGAGAATAAGAGGGAGAGAGAGAGAGAGAGAGAGGAAGAGGGAAGGAGAGAGAGAGGGGGGGAAGGAGAGAGAGAGGGAGGGAAGGAGAGAGAGAGAGAGAGAAAGAGAGAAGGAGAGAGAGAGACAGGAAGAGACAAGGAGAGAGAGAGAGACAGGAAAAGACAAGGAGAGAGAGAAAGAGAAATTAGAGAAGGAGAGAGTGAGAGAGAATTAATTAAATTGAAAATATGTATGGCAAAATTATTTTGATAAATAAAATATACACAATCAATTACCTGCTAAGCGCTAAACTTAACTAACTGGGACATAATTTAGCGAGAGAGAGAACGAAAGAAAGAGAGGGAGAGAGAGATATAATAAAATAGAGAGAGAAGTAGTAAAATAGTGAGAGAGAGAGAGAGGGAAAAGTAGAAGAAGGAAGAGATCAAAAGAAAATGAGAGAAGGAGAGAAGAGACAGTTCATTGAGAGTACGTAACCTCACCCATTGAAGCCATTGAGCAGCCGGCAAGAAGTTAAGTTCCGCTTTTAGAATTCAGCCTGACACAGTGAGAAATTTGTCGTGTTTACAGAACGGGCAATGAACTCGGAAAATCGTCGTCATGGTAACGAAACAGGGTTAGTAAACTGTGCCAGCGAACGCGGGACGAGACTTTGGGAATGTTGGCGTCACTTTAGGGGCTATTCGCTATGATAGTCCTTATTAGAAGTCACCGTGGCAAAGTGAGTTATGAAAAACAAAAGTAAGATCTCAGAAAGTACAACACCATCTTCATGTTAACTCTTGTTACAATAACATCAACAGAGAAATGCAACTGTACAACAACTATCAGAACAATAAGACCTTACTGTTTCACTTTCATCTTTTATAACTTTGCTTGAAAAAATCAATGTATAACTATTAATCTATTTATCCTATCATTAGCCAGCCTCCGTGGTGTAATGGTTGTGACTACTGCCCGTAGTCCAGAGTTCCCGAGTTCAACTCCCGGTTGGGGCAGACTTTTCGACAAAAATTCTGTTCCATCCAAATACGTGAGGCTGGCATTTCCGGCCCTACCCAGGCTGGGTGAGGTTAATGTGGTAGCTGGTACGATTCCCAGCGAATGGAGGGTAAAACCCCGTCCTGACTGTTTATCTCAGTCAGGACTTAAAACCAAATAGAATCAACTGGTCACAATAGATCTAATTAGGTCGCAGTGTTAATTTATTGTAAGGGTTTCACTGTAAACCCTGCAACCAGGTCAGATAATAATAAAAATCCATCATTATTAACTTCCCTAGTTCTGAATAAGTAGATAGCTAGATATTAAGTTAGTCAGGTGTAACTAATGTTAGTTTTTTTTATGTAGGTAAAAATATTATTGTAAATTGTGTTAAATGTTAAATTTTTATTGTGATATGTATAAATATCACAATAAAAATTTGAATTGAATTGAATAACATGAAAAACAAAAGTAAGATCGCATAAGCTACAACACCATCTTCATGTTAACTATTGTTACAATAACATGAAAAACAAAAGTAATATCGCAGAAACTACAATACCATCTTCATGTTAACTCTTGTTACAATAACATGAAAAACAAAAGTAATATCGCAGAAACTACAATACCATCTTCATGTTAACTATTGTTACAATAACATGAAAAACAAAAGTAAGATCGCAGAAACTACAATACCATCTTCATGTCAACTCTTGTTACAATAACATGAAAAACAAAAGTAAGATCGCAGAAACTACAATACCATCTTCATGTCAACTCTTGTTACAATAACATGAAAAACAAAAGTAAGATCGCAGAAACTACAATACCATCTTCATGTTAATTACACGGAGACACTTTCACCTAACAGATCTGCAATCTCTTGTTCTCCTCCATTTGAGAGCAAAACCAATTCCTGATGAGAAATGAGAATCGTAGAATCACGTCCAGGATTGTGCCAATCGAGTGAGCGAATCAGAATAGAACATAAGAGAATTATCCATGCATATTTACTATGAAGTACATGTTCCTGATATTTATGTACATCTAGCACAACTTCTCACTTTTCTGTTCTGACTGATTTAGTACCGGATTCGGGGAGGAGTAATCAGGACAATTTCAGTATGATTTTGGATAGTTTTGGTTTTTTACAAAGAAATCAAGCTACTTGTGATGCTGTGTTAAACTATAAAAATTAAAACTAAGTAGAGAAATGTTGCATGAAAAGTTTCAGAAAGTTTCACAGTCATTGTTTGTCGAGCGGTAATATCATAATTATATATAACTCTAGTTCGTGAAACTGTTAATAGTCTCATGTATTGGTGTATAAGTGTATAAACGTATAACTCCTCCGTGTCGTAAACGGTTGTGACTACTGCCCGTAGACCAGAGATCCCGAGTTCGATCCCCGGTCGGAGCAGATTTTTTACACAGAAAATTCTATTCCCTCCGTACGGGTGAGGCTGGCATTTCCGGCCCTACTCAGGCTGGGTGAGGTTAATGGGGGTAGCTGGTACGATTCCCAGCGAATGGAGGGTAAAACCCCCGTCCTAATCCAAGACGTTAAATCAAATAGAATTTTTGGCGTTAGGAAGGGCATCCAGCCGTAAAAAAATGTGCCAAAACCAACCAACTCAACCAAGAGGTTGACAACGTCGACCCTGCTTGAGCGGTATAAGACAGAGTAAAAGAAGAAGAAGATTTCATAGGCAAGTTTTGCGCCTCACACACACGGTCTATTCTCTACTTGGCTTGTGCCTCTCACACACGGTCTATTCTCCACTTGGCTTGTGCCTCTCACACACGGTCTATTCTCTACTTGGCTTGTGCCTCACACACCGTCTATTCTCTACTTGGCAGTGCCTCACACACACACGGTCTATTCTCTACTCGGCAGTGCCTCACACACACGGTCTATTCTCTACTTGGCTTGTGCCTCTCACAACACGGTCTACTCTCTACTTGGCTTGTGCCTCACACACACGGTCTATTCTCTACTTGGCTTGTGCCTCACATACTGGCTGGCTTGTGCCTCACACACACGGTCTATTCTCTACTTGGCTCGTGCCTCACACACACGGTCTATTCTCTACTTGGCTTGTGCCTCACACACATGGTCTATTCTCTACTTGGCTTGTGCCTCACATACTTGGCTGCTTGTGCCTCACACACACGGTCTATTCTCTACTTGGCTTGTGCCTCACATACTTGGCTGGCTTGTGCCTCACACACACGGTCTATTCTCTACTTGGCTTGTGCCTCACACACACGGTCTATTCTCTACTTGGCTTGTGCCTCACATACTGGCTGCTTGTGCCTCACACACACGGTCTATTCTCTACTTGGCTCGTGCCTCACACACACGGTCTATTCTCTACTTGGCTTGTGCCTCACACACACGGTCTATTCCTGCTTGAGCGGGATAAGACAGAGTAAAAGAGAAGATTTCATAGGCAAGTTTTGTGCCTCACACACACGGTCTATTCTCTACTTGGCTTGTGCCTCTCACACACGGTCTATTCTCCACTTGGCTTGTGCCTCTCACACACGGTCTATTCTCTACTTGGCTTGTGCCTCACACACCGTCTATTCTCTACTTGGCAGTGCCTCACACACACACGGTCTATTCTCTACTTGGCAGTGCCTCACACACACGGTCTATTCTCTACTTGGCTTGTGCCTCACACACACGGTCTACTCTCTACTTGGCTTGTGCCTCACACACACGGTCTATTCTCTACTTGGCTTGTGCCTCACATACTTGGCTGGCTTGTGCCTCACACACACGGTCTATTCTCTACTTGGCTCGTGCCTCACACACACGGTCTATTCTCTACTTGGCTTGTGCCTCACACACATGGTCTATTCTCTACTTGGCTTGTGCCTCACATACTTGGCTGGCTTGTGCCTCACACACACGGTCTATTCTCTACTTGGCTTGTGCCTCACATACTTGGCTGGCTTGTGCCTCACACACACGGTCTATTCTCTACTTGGCTTGTGCCTCACATACTTGGCTGGCTTGTGCCTCACACACACGGTCTATTCTCTACTTGGCTCGTGCCTCACACACACGGTCTATTCTCTACTTGGCTTGTGCCTCACACACACGGTCTATTCCCTGCTTGAGCGGGATAAGACAGAGTAAAAGAAGAAGATTTCATAGGCAAGTTTTGTGCCTCACACACACGGTCTATTCCCTGCTTGAGCGGGATAAGACAGAGTAAAAGAAGAAGATTTCATAGGCAAGTTTTGTGCCTCACACACACGGTCTATTCTCTACTTGGCAGTGCGTCGCACAACCCCGTGTGCATCACCAGCGAGATATCTCGCCTTCATTTCGTAACCCTCCCGTAGTTCAAGCTGGACGGCCTCATTCGGATTCATTGAACTTGTGTGTTATTATCATTCTAGCGAATAATCATTGTGTTTATCATCATCGCTGCGGCGGTGTGTATTATTATATCATCCAACTATTCGTACTGCGAAGCGTCGTACACTTTATTATCAGCAACAACGCACTTGCAACCGAAGGCAAGGTCTTGTCTAGCGCGTGCGCAAGAAGGCGTGATTGACGCATGGAGATGCACCGTCGTTGGACCGTCGAAAACCCTCTCAGTCATGAGTCGAAGCAGAAAAGTGAGAAGTTCATCTTACAAGCCAAATAAAGATGGCTCAGGATGGGTCCTCTGTAAAAAAAAATAATAAAAAAAAAAATATATCTTAATATATAAATGTCAAAGTCACTGACTGACTGACCACTGACTGACTGATCATCGCTCTACAGCCCAAACCGTAATACCTAGCGATCTGAAATTTGGTAGGTAGCTTTGTCTTATAGTCTAGATGTGCAATAAGACGGGATTTTTTCGAAATTCCCACTACAACACCTGCCATTCGCGAAAAAGGATTTTTTGCTTTCACGGCCATGCCTCGGCCCGCAAAGCGGGCGACAGCCCGCTAGTGAAAAATAAAACAAATGATTTATTATTATTATTTTTTTTTTTTTTTATGGCTTTAACGGCAGGATTCTCACACTGTGAGCTCTTCCACCCAACCGATCTTCCACCCAATTACTATAGTGAGTAGCATATAATAGGTTGATCCCCATATATTGTGAGGGAATCAACTGTTTGTTTTTCACTTTAAATAAATAAATAAATTCAAATTCTAATTAATATTATTCTACTTGAGCCTCTTTCCAGAGAGCACTTTCACCCTCAAAATAGCAAGAAGAGCTTTCCAACGTCATTTTGTTCAAATAACACACTCGCTGAGTAAATTATTTAAACGAAATTTTTGGTACTCGAGTGGAGTGGTTAACGCGCTGGTCTAGTAATCCAGGTAGCACAGGGATCCGTTGGTTCGAATCCCACCCGATGAATGATTTTTTACTAATCTATTTGAGTTTGTGGCCACATAATAATAAGACTCTGAGGGTTAGGTGATGGAAAATGCTTTGAGCATTAACCACGCCTGGTGGTTACCTTCCACTAAAGATTGTTATTATTAGTATAATAATAATACCTTTAAGTATTGTATACGGTACATGACCAAATTTACAAAAAAGAACATTAACAACCAATATGCACCACTAAAAAGTATTATTATAATACCTGCTTTTTGCATGGTAAGCCAGACTGTTCTTCAAGTCGGACTATAGTGCGCTGTGATTGGTTGAGAGAGGGTAATAGTAGTAGTAGTAATAATAATACTCTTTAGTGAAAGGTAACCACCAGGCAAGGGTAATGCTTAAAGCATTTTCTACCATCTAACCCTCAGATTCTTATTATTATTTGGTCACAAACTCTAATTAATGAGGAAAAATTCATGCATTGGGTGGGATTCGAACCAACGGATCCCTACACTACCATGATTACCAGGTAGTGTAGGGTCTGGCTTATTTTAACTTTAATCCTGTTTTACAATTTGTTCCTTAACAAAATCACTTGAACACCAATGCATGCATGCTAGTGTGTTAATTCGTGACTGTCTGAACTCATACAATATTATGACTCATGAGTCATGAATGATCATTTGAAAAGATAACTTTTACCTGTTAAAACAATGATGAATTTAAAATAATTAAAATAAAAATTCTCTGTTTAATAAGTACCTAAATGTCAGCGTCAATCACTCTTAAAATCGTAATAGACTCTCTCTTGAATCTTCTTCGGGTAACTCTGCAATCTATAATAATTGGTGCATTGGTAGTCAAGTGGTTAACGCGCTAGTCTGGTAATCCAGGTAGCGTAGGGATCAGTTGGTTCGAATCGCACTCAGTGCACGAATTTTTCCTCATTAATTTGAGTTTGTGACCACATAATAATAAGACTCTGAGGGTTAGATGGTAGAAAATGCTTTGAGCATTAACCTCGCCTGGTGGTTACCTTCCACTAAAGAGTGTTATTATTAGTATAATAATAATACCTTTAAGTATTGTATATTTTACGGTACATGACCAAATTTACAAAAAAGAATATTAACAACAAATATGCACCAAGAAACAGGAGTCCCTATAATGTACATAAGTAGTGTAAGTATAAATAGTGCTTTATTTACACTGTCAGCTGTCAGCTGTCAGCGCAAGACAGGTCCCATTATGCCAACAGCCAAAGTGGAATAGTAATTTTTAATTGAAAAAAATTGGATAATAAATGTGCCTGGAATCTTTCCCGAATGTGGGCCAAAAAAACCGCACAAAATGTTTTTCACAAACATACAAAAAATCACAAAAAATATTAGAACTTCTCACTTTTCTGTTTTCCATGATCCTAAGCAGATTCGAACCCACGCACCCCCTGCATGGAGCTACGTCACTTCTCAATCCAGGTTACAGGTAAATGAACCTTTCTCCACTGCAATATCGACCCATCAAAGACTAAGAGCATGGGAAAGTGTGTTGTTTCCCCCCCTCCATACATCTGGAGCGGGTATGCATCAAGAAGCATTGACACCCGTGGAATATTAAATTTTCCGAGAAATTTTCCGAGAAAAGCGTCTTTTCCTTATGGGGAAAGTTTCATTGGCTCTTCTGTTGTTGATGTTTATGCAGTCAAAACAGCATGTAAGAGAAACCTGAATATTAGAAAACTACATATTTAAGAGAAACCTGGATATAAGAGAACTAGATATTTAAGAGAAACCTAGTTATAAGAGACCTAGGGCGGAATTAATAGACAACATCAAGAACTTAAGTCGTTGGTAAGTGTCGATTTTCCCTATCTTACACAGTACGCAATCCGTGAAGTTGGCTCGCCCCTAAAACCAATATGAAAGCTTTATTAGTCAAAAGTTTGTACTCACTTTGTACTCCTTTGTACCAAAAATTATTTCGCCTGTACCCCTACCGTTTACGAGATATAAGGGTTGCTAGATGGGCGAGCCAGCTTCACGTTAGCGCCACTGAGGTATTACAAAAACGTCTATTAATTCCGCCCCTAGATATTTAAGAGAAACCTGAATATCAGAAAACTAGATGTTTAAGAGAAACCTGGATATAAGAGAACAATTTTCAGTTTAAAATGTATTAACTCTTTATAAGAGAAACCTGGATATAAGGAGAAAAAAAAATCTAGTCCTTTGAGTTCTCTTATATCCAGGTTCGACTTTATATCTGATGGTAAAATGGAAGAACGGTGTCTTCCATTGGTAACAGTTATAAAAAAGAATCTTCCTTACCTCTACCAAATTTTTATTTATTTATTCATTAGAATTGAATATTAGAATTGCCGGGTCTTGGTCGGGATCCGAACCCCCAACCTACCGGGTAGTAAAAGGAATCCGACTCATATAATCTGGAGGTCGCGGTCGGTGGTTCGAGTCTCTAGTATAGCAAATATTTAGCGAGTTTGATATCACAACTCAGTAGCTGGACCGATAAGGCTACGGTGTAACCTGGAGGTTGGTGGTTCGAGTCTCTAGTATTGCAAATATTTAGCGAGTTTGATATCACAACCTCAGTAGCTGAACCGATAAAGCTATCGTGTAACCTGGAGTTCGATGGTTCGAGTCCCAAGTTAGGTTAAAATTTAGCAGTGTGAGTTCAAGTAATTGTGACATCATGATGAACACAAGTAATTGTGACATTGCACTGGTAGTCAAGTGGTTAAATCTAATCCTGTCTTAAAATTCAGGTCTAAGTTTCCCTTAAAAAAAAAAGATAAGTGTTTCACAACCTTTTCTATTACGTAGCCATGAAACGTGGTTAACGCGCTAGTCTGGTAATCAAGGTAGCGTAGGGATCCATTGGTTCGAATCCCACCAGTGCATGAATCTTCCTCATTAAGTTTGTGACCACATAATAATAAGACACTGAGGGTTAGGTGGTAGAAAATGCTTTGAACATTAAGCTCGCCTGGTGGTTACCTTACACTAAAGACAGTTATTATTATTATAACACAAGTATGATGAGTTTTAACTGTGATATCACAATCGCGATTAACACAAATATTGTAATTTATAAATTAGTTACTGCTAGTTCCATTCTCCTCTACCCCCTCCCTGCATCACCCGGCAGCACACATAATTATTATAATAATGCACTACCTGCATTATCCTGCGGTGGACTGAATGCAGGTAGACACTGCAATTCACTGCACTTTAGAGTTCATTCACCCCCTTGTATAACACCAAAAGTAGGTAACTACTCACCTACATGCTGTAGTGCATACTCGACTAGCTGTTGAAGGAACATAATAAAGTCATAATCTATTATTGAAACACTTTTGTATGTCTAGGATTCGAATTTTGATGACTTACTTTTCCGACTCGAGTTTCGTCTATTTCATAGATATTATCAAGGGAACTGAAAAATGTTGGTGAATCCTAGACATTTAAAAGTGTTTCAATAATAAATTCACATTAGTAATATCAGGATGTCTAATAGTATAGTATAGTATAGTAGTGCTTTATTTAGACTGTCGTCTCGAGACAGGAAGTCCCATTATAGGCTAACAGTTTTGAATATGATATTCAAAAAAGTCATAATCACAATAATAAAGTAATTAATACTCTTTTATTTCAGAAACACACTTGTGCAGGAGAACTAGAAAGTCATATGAATACTTGAATAATTTTATCTCATTTCAAAAATAATTTTAAAATGCAGATTCAAAATTTGGCGGTCTCAATTAATATTCCATTTATCAAAAGGACGCAAAATGAGAGCCAATCAGAAGCTAGACATCCGTTTGTTAACAGTTTGAGAGAAACAGTCGATAAACAGACCATTTTATTATGCCTAGGGGTATTTTTCTGGGAACTTCACGATTCGGCCCAAATTACCTGTGCAGACCTTTTCCATAGCATGATTCGGCCCCAAAAAAACACAAAAATTCACAACATGATTCGGCCCATAACCCGATTCGTCCCAAAACACACTATCAAGTTTTGATCCCACACAAAAAATCCCACTTTCATTCTAACAAAAAGTCCCACTTTCATTCCACCAAAAAATCCCTATAAAATAGTATGGAAATATTGCCCTGAAAGAACTGAGAACAATGGCATAGAAGGCAATGCCTTAGGTTTAAAGTAGGGTTAGGTAAAATACATAGAAGGCCATGCCTCAAGAATATAGTAGGGTTAGGGATAATACATAAAATATAAGGCAATGCTTCAGGTTTATAGTAGGGTTAGGTAAAATGCATAGAAGGCCATGCCTCAAGAATATAGTAGGGTTAGGTAAAATACATATAAGGCAATGCCTCAGGTTTATAGTAGGGTTAGGTAAAATGCATAGAAGGCCATGCCTGATTGCCTGAAGAATATAGTAGGGTTAGGGATAATACATAGAAGGCCATGCCTAATACATAGATGGCCAAAGCCTGATATACATAGCAGGTAATTTCGTAATTTAATGTTGAACAATAAAAAATCCCTCAATATGTTCGGTACTTAGAATATTGCAATGGGCCGAATCGTGTTGTTTATTTTTTGGTCAAGATAACGTTTTGGGACGAATCGTTCGGTGACTTTTTTTTTTTTTCATAAACCTTTTTGGGCCGAATCGTAATGCGCCCATTTTTCTTTTGGATAAATAAAAATTTCCGAAACTTTCGAATATTCGAAACTCGCTATCGTCCAGGTAGATGACAGAAGGGGGGGGTTGTTATCTATGACTCAAAACGGGAGAATACCCTCTCAGTTCGGCTTCGATCTATTTTGCCTGTTTAAACTTAGGGCCGAATTATGAAACGGAGTTTCAACAAATAACAGCCCGACTGGATTGACGGTCTCTTTCTGTTTTCTTTCTTTTTCGTTAAAGATGAGTGTTTCACAGCCTTTTTTATTTCGTAGTCATGAAACAGGAGCTACTGTAGACAGTTGTGGTCTGTATTCTAGTCTGCCCATCCCGTAGTATGTCTCCCCTCTGATGGGCGAGAAGTGACCACAATACTTCCCATTTAGGTGCTGAGTCAACACGTGCGCACCGGAAGGTATCTTAAATTTAATCCTGTTTTAAAATTCGGTACTTATACTAAATACAGAAATTTATTTTATACTATTCAGTGTTAGAGCGAATACGTGTTGAGGTTGAAATTTCAGGACTTTGGAATCCAACGATCAAGTGTAATGCAACGATAAGGCTTTATGGTGTTCGCCTTCCTGTGGACATTGACACGATCTGTTCAGGTCAATAAATAAAACTTTAGTCAATTGTTTCGGTCAATAAAGAAAGAGTAAATTTCTATCTGTACCTGTTTTCTGTACCGACCTCAGTAGCGTGATTGATAAGGCGGCAGACTTGTAACCTGCAGGTCGGTGGTTCAAGTCCCGCTTTTAGTAAAGCGAGTTTGATTAGTTGTGATATCACAAAAGTGGTTAACACAAATATGATAATAAGGATACCTTCAAGTTAAAATTATTAGTAAAGTAAATATTTAGTAAAGCGAGTTTGAGTAGTTGTGATATCACGATTGTGATTGTCACGATTAACCCAAATTTGATAACTTTTTTTATTACTTACGTTTTCTTCAAAAAGCCGTCAGAAATATTATCTTCGACAGTAGTCACTGTGGCAGAGCGAGTTAGCGCGCTAGGCATTGCACACATGGTGACCTGGGTTCGATTCCCAGCGGGGGAGGATTTTTTCTGCTCTGTACTTGGATGTTCGGGGTCCACTCATACCTCGTGAGGAAAAATGAGTAGTTACTTGTATGAGTAACGACCAGTGGCGGTATTACCAGAGTAAAAAGAAATTAATGTAATAGAATAATTCGAAATGTAAAGGAGGCTCTTAGTAATGCTGCGCTACCCACAAAAATTGTGAAGAGGCCTTGTGCTTCACCACAAAGAAATTCGTACATACATACAATATTATCTTCGGTTCCACGTGTTTGATATTTGGGTGTCATTCTGTCACTACCGACCTCAGTAGCTTGATCGATCAGCCGGCTGACTTGTAACCTGGAGGACGGCATTTTGAGTCCCGAGATGTCGATGAAAATTTAGCAGTGTTAGTTTGATTGATTGTCTATCACGAAAGCGATTATCACAAATATGGCAACTTTTTTTTTCCTGGGTGTTATTTGTCATGATATTGTGTGATTCTATCGTTGCTTCGAATCCCACCCAATGCTTGAATATTTCCTCATACAACCCCCGTCCTGACTATCTCAAATCAGGACGTTAAAGCCAAATAGAATCGGACATGAAAGCAGAGTAGACATTGGATCTGGGCGTCCATCTAATCCTCTCACCATCGTGACATATCTTTGCCTATCTAACGGACACGGAATTATTATTATTATCCTTATTTTGAGATTTTGCTACCAAGATAAAAATACTTTTTCATAATTCGGCCATAAGTCATGAGTGATATGAAATGTCGATTGTGTCTATTACTTTCTCCTTAAATATACATATACAACAAAATGTATACCACTAAATTTATACAAATAAATATAAACAACTCAATTATATACAACTTCTTCTTCTTCTTCTTTTACTCTGTCTTATCCCGCTCAAGCAGGGTCGACGTTGTTCACCCTCATGGTTGAGGTTGATTGGTTGGGGCACATTTTTTACTTCTGGATGCCCTTCCTAACGCCAACGATTTTATTTGATTTAACACCCTGCATATGACGGGAGTTTTACCGTCCATTCGCTGTGAATCGTACCAGCTACCCACATTAACCTCACCCAGCCTGGGTAGGGCCGGAAATGCTAGCCTCACATGTACACGGAGGGAACAGAATTTTCTGTGTGAAAAGTCTGCTCCGACCGAGATTCGAATACAGGATCTCTGGACTACGGGCAGTAGTCACAACCGTTACGCCACGGAGGCTGGCCCTAAATATATACAACGACCCACGTATAGATCTAAATAACAAACACGATTCACATAGATTGAGGAAAAAAGAACCGAATTCCTACGCCAAGTTATAGTTCAGTTCACAGTCACGATCACAAAGTTAAGGTTGATGTAAGCATAATAACTTCTGGCATATCCAGTTCCAAGTTATAACATCGCTTCGTCTAAATTTGGCTCAATTTTTGGTTGATTATTGTCAAGGTAGAGAGCGGATGGTTTCGTTGTGTGAATCATGGGTTCTGAACTTGTGAGTAATGAACTAGAGGCTAGAGAGAGTTGCTTGTAGGAACCGTAGGAAGTTGACTGTATTCCTGTGTATAAAAAAATATCTGTTGATTGTGGTAGATAATAATAATAATTCAATTCAATGTATATTTGTTTTAAGTGTATACAATACAGTTTATGAAAAAACCTTTTAAATGCTGAGGTATTTTAAGTGTATACAAAACAGTTTATAAAAAACCACTTAAATGCTGAGGCATTTTAAGTGTATACAATACACCCTTGGGTTGTAACTACAGTCAGATGGGTAGATAGTCAGATAGACACAGATTTGATTTTTCAATATAAATAATGTATAAATTCATCAGTCTGGCTGGGGGACTATAAACAGGGAGTAGACCAGCATTGACTTGGTTCTGGGGGCCCTTGTCAATTATTAGCCTCCTTGTAAAGACAGTGCTGGAAGTGCTGAGTCATTCCTCCACTGTCTGGCTACTATCGTTCGCGATGACGCCACTCTATGATGATGATGATACATTCATTGTAATAGTATGGTTTTTTATTTGTGGTAAAGCACAAGGCCTCTTTACAATTTTTTTGTGGGTAGCGCAGCATTACTAAGAGCCTTCTTTACTTTTCGAATTATTCTATTACATCAATTTCTTTTTACTCTGTTAATGCCGCCACGGGTTGTTACTCATACAAGTAACTACTCATTCTTCCTCACGAGGTATGAGTGGACCCCGAACATCCAAGTACACAGCAGAAAAATTCCTGCCCCGCTGGGGATCGAACCCAGGTCACCATGCGTGCAATGCCTAGCGCGCTAACTCACTCTGCCATGGTGACTACTGATAAATTCACTCTTTAAATAAATAAATTTAATTTTTTTTTATAATTACTATTGTAATGTAATTAATGCTTGTTGCTTTATTCGCTTTCTTAATCATCCGTTCTGTTCATTTTGTTGCAGGTAAGTGCCGCTGGCTGATTAGTGATTATTGAGCGCTATCGAAAGCTCAGAGATTAAGTTGTAAGTTAAACCATAAGTAATCAGTGAACCATTCAAGATCTTGTATTGTTATTCTTCCTATTCAATTTAGTGTGGTCTGCAAACTTTCTATTCAGTATCACCACCTACGTTGTTCTTTGAGTTCACTCATAATACAGTCGAATCTGGACAAAATGGACTTGGATATAATAGAAAACTCTTTAGAATAATAATAATAATATCGCCTTATACTGCCCGATCAGGACTATATTTTTTTCTTTTTTAAGATGAGTGTTTCACAGCCTTTTTTATTTCGTAGCCATGAAACAGGAGCTACTGTAGACGGTTGTGGTCTATGTTGGAGCCTGCCCATCCCGTAGTATGCCTCTAATAATAATAATAGTTCTGAATGTCATTCCATCAACTAACCTCTCTATTTTAATCAGTATAAACAGAAGTACAGAACAGTGAAAACTATCCGAAAATAATCTCTATGCTCTTACGGTAAGAGCAATGAGAAATATTTTAACAAAATGAGTTAAAATTTGTTGACTATGACGTCAATACAATCAGAACCAATCAGATTTCTTCAAGAGTGCATACAAACTTGGTTTCGAAAACTATTTTTAGGAAAGTTTATGCTTAACATAGGTACTTATTTATTCGTATTTACATATTACTATATGTACTCATGTACATATTGTAATGTACTTATGTAAATATTAAGAATTTTGGCTGCTAAGGAGTGCTTCGGTAACTTGAGATTATGAACAAGTCTTTACAAGACTGTGGAGTACAGAGGTGCAAATCTGTTGACTATAGTTGACGTAAAACATTCTGCACTTTCTCAAAGTATTTACAAAATTAAATTAATAGGTATTTGTTGAGTTATTTTGGGTGTTTTTTTTTTTTTTTTTTTTTTTTTTTTTTTTTTGGTTGAAGGCAGGAAACAATCTTTTAAAGACACCGAGGTCATCCTGATTTGGGGTGTGGCATTTCCAACCGCACCTGGAACCGAAAAATATCTTTACTTTAAGGGTTAAGTGGTAGAAAATGTTTTAAGCATTAACCTCGCCTAGTGGTTACTCTAGGTTACTCGACTAAAGCTAAAGAGTTTATTGTTGTTAAATGAAGTATAGTCAAACATGATACACAGGACTAAACTTGTGTGAGCACTGTGAGAAGGTAACCTAGGCCCACTCTCACTCTCAAAATACCCAAATCTCCCTTTCAATCGTCAATTTTCGTTCTCTAATAACCCAGTCAGAGTGTGTTGTTCACCCACAAAACCCCAATCAGAGTGCGGTTGAAAAGGAGATTTGGGGATTATGAGAGTGAGAAAACTTTCTGGAACGAGGTCCTGGATAAACTTTAGGAAAAAAACTCATGGTCCTTCAGAATTTTCGTACCTAAAAAAAAGTATGTCCCGGTAGCTCAGTGGTAAAGGCGGCACTCTGTGAATCCAGAGATTCCAGAAGTCGCGGGTTCGAAACCCAGCCGGGACATGACAAGTTATCCTCCCAGTTCGGATTTTTAGCTTACTGCTGGAATAATGGCACTTAATAGTCCTATAATCAGGCAGTATAAATAAGGCGATATTATTATTATTTTAAATTAATTCTGATTCCTTTAATTCCTGCTTATCCAAGTTCAACAGTAGTTTTATTACAAAAAAATATCCCCAGTCAAGAATCGAACCCACAAACTCGAGTTCCAGAACGGCGCCGTCGTCTTAACGGACTGCTCAACATGAATACCAGAGCAAGGTTCAAGAACGCTTGACTTTGCAGACTGGGGACCAGCAGATCCCAACAGAAACGTATAAGGTTACAATCTCATAGGTCGAGGAGATTTCACTTTTTAACTTTCAGATGCAATCAGACTTGCTCCATTGTTACTCGCTACCCACAACAGTCGAAAAAAATATAGAATAACTGTAACCATTCAAGCCAGAAGTTTAAGAAAAAAGAAGAATTAAAAAAGTTGTGGTTATATAAAAAAACATACAGCTTGTCCAGGTTGATATCTACGTACATCTAGAACTTCTCACTTTTCTGTTTATACTGAATTAAAATAGAAGGTATTCTAATGGTCTGAGATGCATACTTTCTCCTAGCAAGGTTCACGGTCGAGTGCAAATTTTGACACTGATTAGGTCCAGAGCTGAGCACTTTCTCTCTGAGTATGGCCATATTATGATTCAACGTTTGGTAATGATAATAGCAGGATCGCGAGGTGATCGTGTGATGCAACAGGGGGCTCGCCTCAGTACCGATCTCAGAATTCTCAGCTTGATCGATAAGGCGGCGGAATAGTACCAGGAGGCAGTTCGATTTCCAAGTATGCTAAAATATAGCAAGGCTCGTTTCAGTAATTGTGACTTTACTCGGGTGTTTCATTTCCTGAATTTACAATAAGTGCACTAGACACATCCACCACTTGTTTGTTTCACCACTTGTAATCTGGTACCTACTCGTATCAGTAAAAACAGACAGTACATGTCATCAACTAACCTCTCTATTTTAATCAGTATAAACAGAAAAGTGAGAAGTTGTATTAGATGTACATGAATATTAGAACATACCTAGGCAGCTGTTTCGAGCTTATTTTAGATTTTGAATAAATAAATGTGGTAGTAGGTATGTTTTAGAATAAATAAAAAAAGTTTTAACATGATGCACAGTTGCATATAGATATTAGACCCACCGGGACAGCTGTTTCGACCTGCTCTCATCAGCAGACAATCTGGATGCCTATTCCATCAACTTACTAGTCTCACTCTCTAATGTGTCAACTAAGCTATGATTAAGAACTAGCTGGAGCAGTGTCGCAGGTATTTTCCGCTCTATTGCCAAAAATATTTGTCTGTGGGCGAAGTTGTATGGGGTACACGGAAGGTGGACCTTTGTTGTTGTTGAGGGTTGATGGTCCTTGACCGTGTTTGAACTAGTGTGAAGCATCCCGGTCGTCCTAGTTCGTAGATTTAGGGCGGAATTAATAGACAACATCAATGACTTAAGTCGTTGCCAAGTGTCGGTTTTCCGATCTTCTCAGTACGCAATTCGTGAATTAGCGCCACAGATTACAAAAACGTCTATTAATTCTGCCCTTAGCTTCTACAAGTACTACCATCTAATGTTTCAGAAACAGAAAAGTGAGAAGTTCTATTTATTAAAAGGTAATCGTGTGTCATAATAGGGTGGCGTCATCGTGAACGATGGTAGCCAGACAGTGGAGAAATGACTCAGCACTTCTAACACTGTCTTTACAAGGAGGCTAATAATTTGACAAGGGCCCCCAGAACCAAGCCAATGCTGGTCTACTCCCTGTTTATAGTCCCCCCAGCCAGCCATTGTGTAGGACAGAAAAATGAAAGGGTAGAAAGTTATCACAGTCAACATGAGCTTGGGCGTTACGTAACGCAACGACTCTCCCGACGCGTTCAATGTTCGCCGGGTGATGTGTTGTGAAAGTGAGATTTGTACCATTCTCTTTGCTACCGGCTTCACTGACAGTATTTCTTCTTATTCTTCTTCGCCTGTTTTTTTAGTTCTACCACTCGTTTTTTTTTTAGTTTTCTTAAAATTGTTACAGTTTTATTATGCGGGAACGTGTTAATGGCTGTTGAGGTAGAAAGTGATGGAGGATGGATGACTGGAGTGCAGATTGTAGGATGTCAGTTGAGTGACGGTTGTTTATGAGTGGACATTTTTTTCCATGCTTATGAATTGGTTTGATGTTTATGCTAAACAATCCGACTTGTGGTTCTCGAGTTATAACATTGCAAACATACAGACACACACACAAACCAATCATTTTAGAATACTGAAAACAAGTAAGACTTGAAAAGTCCCTTTACTCCAGAAGTCAAACAAGTCTATTATTTTCATTGATTCATGTTTAAAATTTATTATAATTTACAAAAAAAACTTATTTGATAAAAAAATATGGATATGATCCAGAGCATTCAAGATGAACAGAAACAATGAAAATATTCCATACATCCAAAGAGTGCGTTATATGAACAAAATTTGACAGTTTAAAGGGAGATTTGGTAGTCAAATTTCTTTATGGGACGAGGTTGCTTGGATGTATATAATAATAAAATTAAAGATTTAAAATAATATTATTGGTTCTTCTGATGAATTCAGGCTTGGATGTTGGCTATTTTGACTTTGCACAATGCTGATCGGAAATGTTGTGTTGTCTGGTTGAACCATGTTCTCAGAAAAATTCAGCAATATTAAATTCGCCCTTTTTCGGAGAGCTTTCAATATTGTACTTTCAATTGCAAAATTACTGCTGGATATATTTAACTGAGAACTTTATTTACCATTAGTCATTTCATTCCGTATCAAGATGTTCATATTGTTCACTAAGTTTATGATTAAATTGTTTACTGAGGAAATAGATCATTTCTTGTAGAGATATACAATGAGTGCAGTCAAAACTGGACTTATTAGAACCCAAGGGACAGCGCAAAAAGTCTATTATAAAGAGGTTACTGAAAGGGTTGGTTCTCTATTACACATTAAGGGGGGACCTGAGATTTTTCTCCTGACCTGAGATTTTCTCTATTATAAAGAGGTTTCTAATATAGTCAGTTCTCTATTACACATAAACAGGTGACGCAGAGACCTGAGATTTTCTCTATTATAAAGAATTTTCTATTATATCCAGGTTCGACTAAATTAGATGTATAATCTCTAAGAGGCTACCGAAGATGTACAGTGCAAGCACTGTGTCTCGTGATATAACAGTGCAATAACATTGCCCGTCCTGGAGAACAACAAATCTAACATTGACTAGCGTTACGACATCACAACAGCGCTAACATTGATGCGAGAAGTGAACTCGACAGTGCCATCCACTCAACCCTGTACCTTGCAGGCAGAATATTACGAAGAGATATTACGGTAACTCAACCCGACGCGGAAGTAGCAGAGAATCGCTCGTAAAAAAAACTCAACATAAAATGGAAAGTTGATTTGAGAAAGAAGAGGGGATCCGAGAGAAAGTGGTTTCTGAACATGCAAGACCATTGGGACGTTCGGTCGCAGTATTTGCTTCACTTTGCAAACGATTTGACGAATCTCTCCGAGGTCCTGTATCTTCCAGGAATTCTGTGTCCTTCGAATATTCCTTAAACCTTCCGTTAGATTAAACCTTCAGTTAGTAATATTAGAAGTGAACGTCTTTGAAGAAGCTTAGCTACGTCTGGACCTTTTGTCTCCGAAAGTTGTAAAGACAATTCTTTCGACATCTAAAGCGTGCAATTATTTCAACACCTCGATTTTCAGGGACTTTTGGAATGCCTTTGACTATGTTTAATAGTAAAAACTTTTGAATGTTACCAAAATTAAAGTTACCAAACCACCTCCATTTGAATGACATTGACTTTTTGTTTTTCTATATAAACCTTTAAACTTGTTTTTCTATCTAAACTGTTATTGTAAATTCAAGTTACCGAAAGTTTTTTTGAACCGTGTTTGACTGCATTACCATCGTTTGTCACAAGTGAAAGCGTTTATGTAAATCTCTCCAGTGCTTGTAAATCTAGTAATCCAGTAAACCAACCTTGAACTGTCGTGAAACCAGTGAAATTGTCCAGAGTCGGTGTTTGAAAGTTACTTTCTAATAAGTTTCCTGAAAACTGTTCTACTTGTGACACTTCCCCGCGAGGTACATTTGTAGCCGCGCGTTGAACTTCCGGCCTCCCGATTGTGTTTTTATCTCGTTTGGTTTTCAACATCTCTGGACTCTGAATTGAATTCCAGTACAAATGGATACGTTCATTTGGTGAGTACACGCTTGCAACATTTTCTTGTTCGGGGGTCTTTTTTTCTTTTCATTGGTGTTCCAGTGGTTAAGGGGCTACTCTAGTAATCCAGGAAGCGATGCGGATCTGTGGGTTTGGATTCTTGACAATGCATGAAATTTTCCTCATATCTTAGAGAGTTTGACCACATCATAAGGTCTCTTTGGTCCATGTAATCCACGTTACTATTGGAATAATTGGGCACTGTAAACAAATGTCTCTTTTTGTTATTATCATTATTATTATTATCTTCTCGTATCTTTTCATTTATCCTTCTACTTGCGTATGCATTGAAAAGGAGTTATAAACTTTCGTTGTAAAAATGATAATATCCAACTTTCGTCCCCTTGGTTTTAACGTCACTTTCAACTGCATGGTCATATCACTGCGACCTCTTAGGGGCATATTATGAAACAGGATTAAACTTAAGCTAAGCTAGACACGCCCTCAAGATTTTTAACCAATCAGAGTACAGTATACTGTACTCTGATTGGTTAAAGTTAAGGGATAGCCCTAGTTCAGGGATAGTGTTCTTTTGATTAAATCTATTCCTGTTTCATAATTCGGCCCTTATTCACAAGCTCTCAGTCATAGTATAGAATCTTATGTAAGGGTTGAATGGCAAACCTGCAGTCATTGTCATGAGCAAGAATCACGACATTAATTTATATACACTTAAATACATTACTTTCATAATAATCTAATTATTTACTTACCGACCTCAGTAGCTTGATCGATAAGGCGGCGGACTTGCAACCTGTAGGTCGGTGGTTCAAGTCCCGGTTTCAGCGAAGATTCAGTAAAGCGAGTTTGAATAGTTGTGATATCACGATAGTGATGAACACAAATATGATAACTTACTTACTTATTTAATTACTTATTAAGTTATTCATGAGACCGCGAGGGCCCAAAACCTTTGTGAATCAGCTTCTTCCAATGGGACGATCTTATGCAAGATCGTCTAGTCTCATTAATATTATTACAAAATAAACAAAAAATCATCTCATTGCTCCTTGTGTGAAAGTTTCTAATCCTGCTTCCCAATCTTTGGGTGGTCCTGTCCAGGTGCATGGAAATGCACATTTTGTGGTTGCAGTGTTGCACCCTTATAATGTAAGCACTTTCAAAATATTCTTTTTTGTATGCTGACCGTATTTGTATACTGGTACATCTTCTCTTTCTTTTACTCTGTCTTATCCCGCTTGAGCAGGGTCGACGTTGTTCAACCTCATGGTTGAGGTAGGTTGGTACATACAGATTGTTTATGTATAGTAGTTGTACTTGACAATTTTCAAATGTTATGTATGTTCTTAGCCGAGTTATTGGTGGTGGGGTGTGGTTTGTAGTTATTGACGGGAGCTTGTTTCACATTGAAGAAGCAGCAATACTTTGTTCTGGTAGAGATATATGTACTCCGAGGGGTCCAGATTTCTTCACGAACTTGGTTATTTTGTAAGTCCAAACGTAAGAGAATACCAAAGGCACTATCACCACCCTTGATCAGACTTTGTTTACCTTTAATTAATTATACCCTTTCACTGTACCTGTATATAAAAATTGTAAATTTAGTTTGATCAAAATTGTTGAATAATAATAATAATAAATGATGTAGTATGAGGTGCACATGAATATCAGACTATACAGCTGGCAGGCAGGGAATTTTTCTTTTACATCATGCGTCTGCATGCATCTAGTGCATTCAGCATGCACCATAATGCATCAAGTAGCTCCTTATCCTAGCCCTTCATTGGCCCAACCCAGGTCACCGTGCGTGCAATGCCTAGCGCGCTAACTCACTCGGCCACGGTGACTACTGAAAAATCCGAATAGAAAAACCTGAATCTGTCCCGGTAACGAAGTTTTAGCGCCAAATTATAAAATAAGTTTTCAGTTAATCTGCATGAAGACCGTTGAAGTCTAGCTTTCCACCCATCACAGCGCACCATATTTCAGATAAGTCTGTCCTGGTAGCTCAGTGGTAAATTCTGTGAAATCTGTGAATCCAGAGATTCCAGAGGTTGTGGGTTCGAAACTCAGCCGGGACATGACAAGTTATCGTCCCATTTGGGATTTTTACCACTTAATAATATGTCTTGGGCTTACTGCTGGAATAATGAGACGTTACAGGTTCAATCTGGCAGTATAAACATGCCGATATTATATTATTATTAAATAAGGCGATATTATTATTATTAGTCTCTCATATGAAACTCAATAACCATCACATTCACCCGAGTGTCAGGGGAACACTTTACATCATGGATTTAATTCACACACCTAACGAGAAATTATTTGTGCACCAATACAAGAGAAAGTATTATCAGGTGCAGGACACGGGCAGTGAGTTTATTGTTGAGTTGATGAGTTCTGCTGGTGGTTCTGTGAACTGAAGACCTCGGTCAGATTTTTTGTTGTTGTTTTTATGAATTCACACGCAACAATACTATTGCTTTTACGTGTGTGATAGAGGGTATACCTACAATAATATGATAAAATATGCATTTTTAAATATTATATAATACAGTAGGTAAATAGATAAAAATTAAGATTAATTTTTTTATTTATTTATTGACACGTTATGAATGGACATATTACAACACAGACAATAAAAAATTAATATACAATATAAGAGAAATGAAAAGAGAAAAAAATAAAGAAAAATAAATAAATATAAACATAATATATGTCCTAACTAAAGGGCGGGGTTATTGCCTTTGGCAATCTCTTCCACCCAACCCTGTATTCTTCTCTTTTTTACTTTTTAAGATTAAGATTCTTCAATCTGACTTGTCTGTCGTCCGGTATTTCAGTGGTCAAGGCGTCCCCGTCGGTCTGGTACCACAGAGGTCGCGGGTTCGAAACCCAGCCAGAGTGGATTAAATAAGGGGATTTTTTTTTGATTATTTATTCAAGTAAAAATTGTAAATGTACAAAAGCAACATTCAAGTTTTTAAAGTTTTTGTTATTTGTAAAGTTATCTACATTGAATGGTCACCCATCTAAGTCCTCACCTCGCTGGACGTTCAAATTCAATTATTATTATTGTTTGTTGTTTTATTCTTGGTAAAACCAAAACTACTCTTATTTCACAATAATACTCTCTGTGATGAATGGACAGGCGACTTCTCGGTCAACTTACATCATAGCAGGCACAGGTCCCGTGAGTTGTCTGCTAACACAGTTCGAGTCTTACTATCCATTCAGTAAGCCCGTCTATAATGTTCTGTCTGAATAGTCCAGTCAATAGAATATAGAAAATCTAAATAAATTTACCTATAATTTTTTTTTCTTCTTCTTTTTTTTAATTTGTGTTCAACGTCACTTTCAACTGCATGGTCATTAGGGTGGCCCTTAGCTATAGAGGAGGATTTTTTTCCCCAGATTTTTTCCGCTCCATCGGCAAAATATGGTTTCAATTAATATTAAAAAAATCTGGAAAAAGTTTCAGCTCGATCAAAGGTCATTAACACGTGCCGCCGGGACCTTTTAAGTTTAGATCTGCAATCGGAAGGGGCAATATACGTTTTTAAGCATAATATTGATCCTAACTTGAAGAAACTTCATCTCACAGAAAAAAATATAGAATGTAAAATGTATAGAAAGGTTTTCTCTTTATTATTTGGTACATCATAATTTTAGTGGGTAGCACAGCATTATCGAGACACCTGATAATAGCATTTTTCTAAGTAACTCACTACTGTTTTTTCGTAATATTCAGTAGAAAATTAGAAAACTATCGTATATTAGATTTTTTCTATTTAAGTTGAAGAAAATAATTATTGTAATAATATTCATACATCCATACTATTAAAATAAATGCGAGATAAAAGTTCACAAATAAGTAAATCCTGCTGTCCTACTTGCTATGAGTTTAAGAGATACTCTTTTGTTGATTTAGGATACTGACTCTTGTGGTCTTTGACAACTTGAATGACGAATTGTTTTTGGTTTTCACTCTTTGTTAGCTTAATATTGTATTCGCCCATCAATTTAACTCCTCTTTCTGCTGTATCATTTACTACTTTTAAAACTTTAATCTTGTTATACGCGTCTTGGAAATTTTCATTTCCCCATAAGTCAGTAGGATCTAGACAGAGAAAAGATTTGTTTATTTGAAACCTCTCAAAGAAAACCTGCCTCTCCTCTGACACAAAAAAGTCCAGCTCCTTGCTAAGCAAGTTTATAAGACCTTTAGTCTTACAACCATACTTCTATTTATTTTGTTTCTTCCCCTCTTTAGTGAGGGACTTAACCATGTTAGATTTTACAACATGTGAGATATCTCTATCAAAAAACCCCAACCCTACTGCCTCTTCACTCAAATACCAGAGATGGTTTACAATTTTTTTTGATGCCACACTAGATACTCGTACTTCAGGGTCCATTTTGTGATACGCAAGAAGTTTCTTAATAAATGAGAGATCTAGTCTTGGCGCTGTAATATCTACAGGTGCAGTTTACCAAGCCTCAATATAAAGGAAAGTTAGTCTGGCTGGGGGATGTTAAACAGGGAGAAGACCAGTGTCCCGCTAGAGGACTATTAACAGAGAACAGACTAGCCAACACTTACAAGCCAGGCTAGCTTGCAGTTTCCTAAGGATTTAATGGCTTATAAAGAAAAGTCCGAGTCCTCATAACGGTTGATTGCACATAGAAATATGTGGTTCAGGACGAGCCAACTTTAAAATAAAGTTAGCTGGAGACCATCACTCACCCCTCCAGCTGTAGACAAGCTGGCTACAACAACAACACTAAAGAAAAGTTACAAACAAACAAATATCAAGGATGGTCTTGAGTTCTTCAGCAGTCATTAAGAACTCTTTTCTAAACTCTGGTATTTGAGTGAAGAGGCAGTAGGGTTGGGGGTTTTTTGATAGAGATATCTCAAATGTTGTAAAATCTAACATGGTTAAATCCCTCACTAAAGAGGGGAAGAAACAAAATAAATAGAAGTATGGTTGTAAGACTAAAGGTCTTATAAACTTGCTTAGCAAGGAGCTGGACTTTTTTGTGTCAGAGGAGAGGCAGGTTTTCTTTGAGAGGTTTCAAATAAACAAATCTTTTCTCTGTCTAGATCCTACTGACTTATGGGGAAATGAAAATTTCCAAGACGTGTATAACAAGATTAAAGTTTTAAAAGTAGTAAATGATACAGCAGAAAGAGGAGTTAAATTGATGGGCGAATACAATATTAAGCTAAAAAAGAGTGAAAACCAAAAACAATTCGTCATTCAAGTTGTCAAAGACCATAAGAGTCAGTATCCCAAACCAACAAAAGAGTATCTCTTGAAAACTCATAGCAAGTAGGACAGCAGGATTTACTTATTTGTGAACTTCTATCTCGCATTAATTTTAATAGTATGGATGTATGAATATTATTACAATAATTATGTTCAATGTTCTTTTCTTCAACTTCAAATAGAAAAAAATCTAATATACAATAGTTTTCTACTTAATATTACGAAAAAAACAGTAATGAGTTACTTAGACAAATGCTATAATCAGGTGTCTCGATAATGCTGTGCTACCCACTAAAATTATTATGTACCAAATAATAAAAAGAAAACCTTTATATACATTTTACATTCTATATTTTTTTCTAATATACGATAGTTTTCTAATTTTCTACTTAATATTACGAAAAAACAGTAGTGAGTTACTTAGAAAAATGCTATTACCAGGTGTCTTGATAATGCTGTGCTACCCACTAAAATTATGATGTACCAAATAATAAAGAGAAAACCTTTCTATACATTTTACATTCTATATTTTTTTCTGTGAGATCAAGTTTCTTCAAGTTAGGATCAACATTATGCTTAAAAACGTATATTGCCCCTTCCGATTGCAGATCTAAACTTAAAGGTCCCGGCGGCACGTGTTAACGACCTTTGATCGAGCTGAAACTTTTTCCAGATTTTTTTAATATTAATTGGAACCATATTTTGCCGATGGAGCGAGAAAATTCCGACTTTCGAAAATAAGGGCCACCCTAATGGTCATATTACGACGAGGGTTATTCATTCGTAACTCACAAACCAGCTACTCAAATTAACCTCACACAGCCTGAATGGGGTCGCAAATGGACATCACGAGGACTCGAATTCAAATGGTCACCCATCCAAGTCCTAACCTTGCTGGACGTTTCTTAACTTCAGTGACAGAACGAGAACTGGTGTATTCAACGTGCCTGATAGTCGCTCGCTATTTTACGTCTAGGAGCTAAGGCTAGATTTTGCGTATTGTCTGAGATGGGGAAAACTAATGCTAAGTCATGACTTAATCTCGATCTTGTCTATTAATTTCGCACTAGTATAACTTCTCACATTTTTGACTGATTGACTTACGGCGAAATTAATATACAAATTCTATATCACAAGTCATTGCTAAGCGTCGGTTTTCCCTATCTTACACAGTACGTAATCCGTGACTTCGAGCCACAGAGGTATTACAAAAAACGTCCATTAATTCCGGCCTTAATTTCGCTCTAATATAACTTCTCACATTTTTGACTGATTGACTTATGCCTCACTCAGAGAACTCTTTTCTTGTCTTGGTCAACTTGACTGGCCTACTCTCTGTTAGTGTTCACTAGGTTATGAATTGCGTTATCTACTGTTAGTTAGTGAAGTAGACTCCTACCCTAGTGGGAGAACCAAATCCTTGTGCCGAGCAGAGATATTCTGGTTCAAGACCAAACGGTGATTGAACCCCAGCTCTCAGGTAACCTCGACTATATTGTAACCGGCGGCTCTTGATACAAACTTATAAGTCTGTGTTAGTGAGGAGGTGGCATGTGTTTTCAATTATGTTTTTGTTTCAATATAAACATTTTAAACATGAGAGCAAATAAGCTCGAAACAGCTTTTCAGATATGTTCTGATATTCATGTACATCTTCTACAACTTGTCACTTTTCTGTTTATACTATTACTGATTTGACAATACAATATTCTGTTTATCCTGATAGAATGAGACTAAAGTCCCTGTACTAAGACTGTGAGAGTAAAGGGACTTTTTAGTCTCATTCTTGCAGGATAAACAGAGTATTGTATTTACTCTCACAGTCTTAGCAAATTCTCATTTATTGCTGCGATTTTAGGGAGAAGTCTGGATTTTTTTTAATCAGATAGAGAGGGTGGCTCGAAATGTTAAATTACAGGGAGGAGTTTCAGTGAATATGTCAATGAATCAATCAATGTTTAAAGTTTAAATCAATACCTAAATGGGAAGTATTGTGTCATCTGTCGACCATCCGAGGGGAGGCTTACTACGGGACAGTCTAGCTACAAGCTACAACATAGAGCACGGGTTTACAGTAGCTACGGTTTGATGGCATAGAAAATCACACTGTTTTTTTTTACATACATCTACAGCTACACTGATATATCCTTTGGGAGGATATATCAGCAATAACTGATTTGTATTAATTATATTGAACTATATAATGAGTGTCGGCCTATGAATAGTGTTGTGGCCTATGAATTATACCTGTCCATGGCGCGGACTAAAAGGGATTTGAACATACATGTTTCCTTTCTTTTGCAAATTTACAAAAAACACAAATTTAGTGGATGTGTCAAAGGCACCAAGTTACTTACCTAGAGACAAAACGAGATGTGATACGAGAAATCCTTGTATTCAGAAGTATTCTGGTTCAAGACCAAACGGTGATTGAACCCCAGCTCTCAGGTAACCTCGACTATATTGTAACCGGCGGCTCTTGATACGAACTTATAAGTCTTTTTTAGTTAGGAGGTGGCCTGTGTTTTAAATTATGTTTTTGTTTCAATATAAACATTTTACAAGACAGTAATCTGCCTATCCTGCACGAATGTATCTCTGTCTATAGTGCGGAAAATCAAAAGAAAAAAAAAATTAAGAAAAAAAGAAAATTAAAAAAAGAATACTTCAAGATTGAGACTAAAGAGTCCCTTTAATCTCACAGTCTAAACAAAGTCTCATTTATTGATCTGATCTCATTCATTGGTGTGATTTTAGTGAGGAGTCTGTATTATTTCTGAGCTGATTCAGTATCATTAAAAACAGAAAAGTGAGAAGTTGTATTAGATGTACAATTGTACATGAATATCAGAACATATCTGGACAGCTGTTTCGAACTTATTTGCTCTCGTCAGCAGGTAATAGTTCTGAATATACATGTCATCAACTAACCTCTCTATTTTAATCAGCATAAACAGAAAAGTGAGAAGTTGTAATAGATGTACATGAATATCAGAACATACCTGGACAGCTGTTTCGAATTGATTTAGAGCTGATTGTTTTAGAAAGAAAGAGAAGATGGTTCGGAATGGATAGGTGTCATCAGAGTTGTCAATGAATCAATCAACACCCTAGATCTTCTACGTAAAACAGTTCTAATGGAGACATCCAAATACAAAAATATTTTCAAGAAGATGAAATATAATTTCCATAAAAAAAAACAAAAATAGAAGAAAAAAACACTGTTGCAAATTTGCAAAAACACAAAACTAGTGGATGTGCCAAAGGCCCCAAGTTACTTACCTAGAAACAAAACGAGCAGAGATGTGATACGAGAAATCCTTGTATTCAGAAGTATTCTGGTTCAAGACCAAACGGTGATTGAACCCCAGCTCTCAGGTAACCTCGACTATATTGTAACCGGCGGCTCTTGATACGAACTTATAAGTCTGTGTTGGTTAGGAGGCTTGTGTTTTTCTGCATGTGCATATGAGGCGAGACACTGTACGTACAGGAAATATTCTGGTAGTCAAGTGGTTAACGCGCTAGTCTGTTAATTCAGGTAGCGTTGGGATCCGTTGGTTTGCATACCACTCAAGTACATGTATTATTCCTCATCAATTTGAGTTTGTGGCCACATAATAATAAGACTCTGAGGGTTAGGTGGTTGAAAATGCTTTGAGCATTAACCTCGCCTGGTGGTTACCTTCCACCAAAGACTGTTATTATTATTATTATAAAGATACATATTTTGTGTAAATCACAATCTTGATATCACAATTACCCATTTTAACCACGCACCTATTTTGAACGTTCATCAAAAAGTCTTTTCCGGCCTGGAGGTTGGTTGACTCTAGTGCGTTGCCTAAAACTCGTGTATTTGGACCGACAGGTCAGTTGGCCAACCAAATGAAAAAAATAGACTTTGGAATTGATAGGTGTAAAATTGTACATAGATATACGAAATATATACTAGCTATAACACGGCATTTGTCGCCGTTAATGCTTTGCCCGGCGGTCTATTCAGATTTAAAAAAAAGATATATTTCTTAATCATCATCATAGGGTGGCGTCATCGTGAACGATGATAGCCAGACAGTGGAGGAATGACTCAGTACTTCTACCACTGTCTTTACAAGGAGACTAATAATTGACAAGGGCCCCCAGAACCAAGCCCTTATAATAATAATAATGATCTTTATCTTTTGTATATACATTTTTGTGTTCCCGTGAAGTACTAGTGTACTTTCTTAGGTAATAGAAAGTAAAAAATGAGGTATTTAGAAGAAAAAAAATTGAGTTTTGTACACCACCAATTGTGTACTCTCTCCTGATTTGCACAAAATAACTGTGATAAAACAACAGCAACATGGCTGCCTCAAGCCTAATCTCGGTTCACTCGAATGTGTTGCTTGCAAAATTCACAGCACTCCTCTCTCGGTGCCAGAAGTCCTTGCAGTGAGCAGGATTCTGGTTCAAGACCAGGAGGTAGATGAACCTAGCGCTCGGGTAACCTCGACTCCAGAGCAATCGGCGGCTCTCGTGTTGCCTTGTACAGTATTGTAACAGTTCGGGTGGTGCTGTTGTGCCTTGTACAGTATTGTAACAGTTGTGGAGGTGCTGTTGTGCCTTGTACAGTATTGTAACAGTTGTGGTGGTGCTGTTGTGCCTTGTACAGTATTGTAACAGTTGTGGATGTGCTGTTGTGCCTTGTACAGTATTGTAACAGTTGTGGATGTGCTGTTGTGCGTTGTAGAGTATTGTAACAGTTCTGGTGGTGCTGTTGTGCCTTGTACAGTATTGTAACAGTTCTGGTGGTACTGTTGTGCCTTGTACAGTATTGTAACAGTTGTGGATGTGCTGTTGTGCCTTGTACAGTATTGTAACAGTTGTGGATGTGCTGTTGTGCCTTGTACAGTATTGTAACAGTTCTGGTGGTGCTGTTGTGCCTTGTACAGTATTGTAACAGTTCTGGTGGTACTGTTGTGCCTTGTACAGTATTGTAACAGTTGTGGATGTGCTGTTGTGCCTTGTACAGTATTGTAACAGTTGTGGATGTGCTGTTGTGCCTTGTACAGTATTGTAACAGTTGTGGAGGTGCTGTTGTGCCTTGTACAGTATTGTAACAGTTCTGGTGGTGCTGTTGTGCCTTGTACAGTATTGTAACAGTTGTGGAGGTGCTGTTGTGCCTTGTACAGTATTTAAACAGTTGTGGAGGTGCTGTTGTGCCTTGTACAGTATTGTAACAGTTGTGGATGTGCTGTTGTGCCTTATACAGTATTGTAACAGTTCTGGTGGTACTGTTGTGCCTTGTACAGTATTGTAACAGTTGTGGAGGTGCTGTTGTGCCTTGTACAGTATTGTAACAGTTGTGGAAGTGCTGTTGATTGAGAAAAGTGAGAAGTTACTGTTGTTTGATACGGCTGGAGTCTTTTCATTAACACCGTAGAATGAACCGTATTGAAAGAGTTGTGCTATTTAGAGTGTAGTTTATTATTATTATTATGAGAGTCTCTAGGGTAGTCTAGAGGTCTCAAGACAATGAGTTAAAATATGTCAACACTATTTTGACAGTAATTTAATCTATTTTATAATCATCATAGGGTAGCGTCATTGTGAACGATGGTAGCCAGACAGTGGAGGAATGACTCAGCACTTCTAGCACTGTCTTTAAAAGGAGGCTAATAATTGACAAGGGCCCCCAGAACCAAGCCAATGCTGGTCTACTCCCTGTTTATAGTACCCCAGCCAGACTGCTGGTCCCTCATGTTTATAGTCCCCCAGCCAGACATTCTATAATAGAAATAACTATTTATTAAGAAGAATAATATTGACAAAGGGCGTGATTATTGCTTGAGGCAATCTCTGTTTCAAGCTCATGGGACTTGGCTGCTCGTGTGTAAAATAATGTTCGGACTTTGTCTTATGGCGTAAAATAGGTATCTGTTCATAGACTCTTATTATTGTGCGGGACGGAGCACTACCGCACTGGTAGATTAGTGGTTAAGGCGCTAGTCTAGTAATCCAGGTAGCGTAGGGATCCGTTGGTTCAAATCCCAACCAATACATGAATTTTTCCTTATTTATTGGAGAATATGACCACATATTAATAAGACCCTGAGGGTTAAGTGGTAGAAAATGCTTCAAGTATTAGCCTCGCCTGGCGTTTACCTTCCACTATAGAGTATTATTATTATTATCATTACCGTACTTCTTAACACTTAGACGACCGCATGTTTTTAGTCAGTTCTCCGTGGGACCGGCGATGTTTAGGCTATTCACAGCGTAGTACATGCATGTACCACCGGTGGTACACTCGGTCCATTCCGTACAGACACGCGTGTACCACCGGTGGTACATCCGGTCGTCTAAGTGTTAATAAAAGTTTGTAGCCACCGTGGCCGGTGGAGTAGTCACGGTGACCTAAATTAGTTCCCGCGGTAGGGTAGCATTTCTCTGTTCTGCACTTGGATGTCCGTCGTCCACTCATACCTCGTGAGGAAAAATGAGTAGCTGTTTGTATGAATAGTGACCAGTGGCGTCACGATATCTTAATTATTCTAACTCACCTAACTAAATAAATACTTGCCATACTTGGGACTCGAACCACCGACCTCCAGGTTACGAGTCCGCCGCCTCATCGATCCAGCTACCGAGGTCGATTTACTTCTTATGTATTTGTATTTATGTATTTTTCATGTATTTCACGAGCGCCCGTTAGTATATAGAACTGACTGGGTTGGTAAGTCGGTGGAGTTTCGGTCGAGAAATCCTTGTGCCGAGCAGAGATATTCTGGTTCAAGACCAAACGGTGATTGAACCCCAGCTCTCAGGTAACCTCGACTATATTGTAACCGGTGGCTCTTGATACGAATTTGTAAAAGTGAGAAGTTGCATTAGATTAATATTTTTTTTCATCCGAGTTAGATAAAATATATGTGTATAGGTTCCAATGGAAACGACATAATAGTAAAAAGTTGAATGCATTTCACTGCAGGAGTAGTTTTTGTTTTTTACTACAATTATATTATTCCAGACCTTATGATAATGTTTCAATTACTGAGATTGCATGTTGAATCCACCAATTTTTCAGTTTCAAATTCGTCCGTTGTAAAATGTCAAATTCGCGCTATCCTAGCTGTGGACTTTTTTCATCGATTAGTTGGTTAATCATCCGTGGCAAAATATTATTATTTATTTTTTATACAAGTTTACGGGTTATTGAACATTAAGATTAAAACACTTATGACTAGGATTACATCTATTATCTGTTAAAAAGGCCAAAAAACCTACTAAAGTGAAAGAACTACCAAGACCAATAGTAACCAAGTAACTAGGGCTAACTCTCAACAACTGTCATGATTCGGTGCCAAAGTTCACCAGATCAACCTCTTCCCGTCAAAGAAGAAAAGGTTTCGATCATCGAACTGCGCATGACCTCTGTGACCCCGGGGTAGTCGGTCATAGCAAGCTCGCTGAGAGGGTTCAAACCCGGAAACTCAAGACTGGCACACCGATGAGCTGAGTTGTCCTCTTTCGAGTTCACCGCTCTTCAGATCGGGATTGTTACGCCACCGGTGATCCGGTGACTTACTTCTGTCTTCACCGCGCGGTCGGTTTTAAAGTTTAAGTGTAATTGCTGTTACGGGATGAATGAACTCGCTGGTGAATGTAGGCTGTGTTTTGGATTTCAATTTGTTTTGTATTTTCTATCTCTTTTGTACATTAATGGGGTTCGGTGGAAGAGAAAGCCACAGGCTTTAACCTCGCCCCTTGGTTCACTACCAACATATTCTATTGTGTTTTTTTTTTTCATGTCCTATTTTATTGAATGTATCATGTAGTTGACCAATAAAGAGTTAAATAATAATAATAATGTACATAGCAAGCTATATTACTCCTAACTAAAGGAGAGTTCTTTTATTTTTGATTTTTAACATATTAAAATGTGGATAAATTTTCTCTTGAGCTTCGATTCTGTTTTTTTTTTTTTTTTTTTAGTTTTGACCTCCCCTATTCCACTAATTTAAAGTATCTATCTCTTTGTTACAGGTAAGTTTGCTATGGATGAAGTTCTAGAGATATGAGGACCTACGTAATCTCATCACGTACAAATGTACTTCCAGGTTTGTGAGCATGTGTAACAATTGTGTGCAGATGAAAATTTTGGAATAAAAGAAATTTTGTTGACTTCAATAAGGTCTTCAATTGTTTCTTTTTTATTCGAATTTTCCTCAGTTCAGATCCTTTTATAAATGCTTTTAAGTGAAATATATTGTTTCATAAATAAATTGGGTGTTCTGAAATTTAAAACCCTACTAACTTTGACTTTTAAAAATTCTTTTATGTCCTAGTTGCCCATCAAGATATTGTTGTAAAAGGCCCAAACACTTTGTTACCGATAGTCCAATTACTGTTTGACTGGCGATCAGTGTAAATGAATCAGACAATCAGTATAAACAGAAAAGTGAGAAGTTGTACTAGATGTACATGAATATCAGAACATACCTGGACAGCTGTTTCGAGCTTATTTGCTCTCATCAGCAGGTAATAGTTCTGAATATCCATGCCATCAACTAAGGCACAATACAATAGTCCGTTTCGTGAATTTAGAGGCTACATATACCAACTTGTTGCTGTGGAAACCATGGGTGCTTGGAGCGTTGAATCTAAGAAATGGTTAGACCATTTGGGAAAGAAATTGATTGAAATTACGGGTGATCCCCGTTCCAATCATTTTCTTTACCAAAAAATTGGTCTGGCCATTCAAAGAGGAAATGCTTCTTGCATCCTCGGTTCCCTTCCGGAAGGACGGTCTCTGGACAAGTTTTTTATATTTAATAAAACTAAATAAAACAGTTTAGTGAATTACTATGTCGTTAATATACATACCTGGACAGCTGTTTCGAGCTTATTTGCTCTCATCAGCAGGTAATAGTTCTGAATATCCATGCCATCAACTAAGGCACAATACAATAGTCCGTTTCGTGAATTTAGAGGCTACATATACCAACTTGTTGCTGTGGAAACCATGGGTGCTTGGAGCGTTGAATCTAAGAAATGGTTAGACCATTTGGGAAAGAAATTGATTGAAATTACGGGTGATCCCCGTTCCAATCATTTTCTTTACCAAAAAATTGGTCTGGCCATTCAAAGAGGAAATGCTTCTTGCATCCTCGGTTCCCTTCCGGAAGGACGGTCTCTGGGACAAGTTTTTTATATTTAATAAAACTAAATAAAACAGTTTAGTGAATTACTATGTCGTTAATATACATACTTGGACAGCTGTTTCGAGCTTATTTGCTCTCATCAGCAGGTAATAGTTCTGAACATTCATGCCATCAACTAAGGCACAATACAATAGTGCCGTCTAGTGAATTACTATATCGTCAATATACATTTCCACGCCAGCCGCCTCTACTTCATTACGAGGTTACTGAGTCAATCACCGCGTTTTATTCACTCGCAAGACATTTCCATAGCTATTCTTCAAAGTTACATACGTTATCCATATACTTCAGTTATATACTTACGTTGCATACATATTTACTTTAAACAAAACGTTATCTACGTTAAGTTACCTATATAACCTCATTTTGCACAGCGATTACTGTGTCGATAGTGAGAGTTTGCGCCGTGCATTGGTATAGGCACAGTAGTTGCGATTACGGGGACAGTAGGAACCTGTGGTATTGTTCTTGTCTGGTAAACTGCGATCCCTGAGTTCGAATCCCAACCAATGCAATTTTTTCTGAAATATTCAAGATGTATGACTATAGTGCCCACACACATTAGTATAGTCTTAATGAACAACTTGTCATGTCCCGGCTGGGTTTCGAACCCTCGAACTTTACCACCGAGCTACCGGGACAGACTATGTTCCGGGACAGATGTTATGTTCAAAAAACGAAGAAAAAAAAAAACGCACAGACATTAGAAACCAAAAACCCGAAAGTCCCACGGTATCATTAAGATCCATTATGATTATTCTGCCGGGTGTCTCAAACATTTCTACAACCTTCTCTCTCTCAAGTTCTTAAAGAGAATAGTGCGAATGCGAAGTTGTACTTGGATGCAACTAGTACCTACTTACATCTGGACATAACTGGATAGATATTTAGAGCTACTTGGCTCTTTTCGTCTTTCCAGAAGCCCTTATTTCCGAAAATCTTGCATCCACTAACCTCTCTATTTAAAACAGTCAAAACAGAAAAGTGAGAAGTTCTACTCTCATGAACAGAATTAAGTATTCCGCAGTTCAAACAGTCAAAACAGAAAAGTGAGAAGTTCTACTCTCATGAACAGAATTAAGTATTCCGCAGTTCAAACAGTCAAAACAGAAAAGTGAGAAGTTCTACTCTCATGAACAGAATTAAGTATTCCGCAGTTCAAACAGTCAAAACAGAAAAGTGAGAAGTTCTACTCTCATGAACAGAATTAAGTATTCCGCAGTTCAAACAGTCAAAACAGAAAAGTGAGAAGTTCTACTCTCATGAACAGAATTAAGTATTCCGCAGTTCAAACAGTCAAAACAGAAAAGTGAGAAGTTCTACTCTCATGAACAGAATTAAGTATTCCGCAGTTCGCAGTACATCCCTGGGAGCAGTCAATGTCTGAGGTTAACAGAGAGGTCTATGAGAATTCAGATTTGCTTCTCAAACTACTGTGTGAAGTAACTAGGAACACAACGTTGCCACGTGTGTACGTATCGCAGGTTGAATATCATGATTATTCTTCGATCTGATAAACTGTTAAGATCGACAGTTATAGCTTCGGGACCAATGGATTCAATGTTAATCATGATTTTTAAGTATCATTGTTCAATTGTTTCCTAGTAAGAAATTTACATGTAAAATTAAGTTTATGTACAAATATTCCCATTTGTCTTTCCTTGTCTTATTTTCTTTTCTTTTCTTACCTCGGAAGTATGAACAAGGTATATTCTATTGTATTCTAAATATTGATTACTATGTAATTCAATAGTTCTTGAAATAACTATAGAAATTGTGCAAAAAGAAAAGAAAAAACAGTTAGGGCCGCATCAGAGAACTGGTTTAAAGTTAAGATAATCCCTCAACTCGGGCTATAGTGTGGTGTGATTGGTTGAAACTCTGACTTGAAGGCGTGTCTAGCTTAGCTTAACTTTAATCTTGTCTCATAATGGCCTTAAATGAAAAATCTATTAGTAAATTTGTAAGCACATGTATGGATATTTGGATATGTATGGTTCCGGATGCACTGTCTTTAAATGAGAGACATCGGGTTTTTAGTGGGTGGAAATCCCACTCCCCATGTTTTCCGGGTGTCTTTAAAAGATTTTTCCCATATCTCTTTCTCTAAAAAAGCACATGTATGGCATGACATAAGGAAGTCATTTCTCTCTTATGTTTTCAAACCACAAAGCACTGTACAGTAATAATAATAATAACACTCTTTAGTGGAAGTTAACCACCAGGCGAGGTTAATGCTCAAAGCATTTTCTACCACCTACCCCTCAGAGTCTTATTATTATGTGGTCACAAACTCAAATTAATGAGGAAAAATTCATGCACTGGGTGGGATTCGAACCAACGGATCCCTTCGCTACCTGGATTATCAGTCTAGCGCGTTAACCACTTGACTACCAGGTCTACTACCAGTGCGAGTACATGTATGACATAACATAAGGAAGTTTTTTCTCCCTAATGTTTTCAAACCAAACCATACACTGATGCGTACAGTGGTCTCTTCAAATCAACTCGACTGACTCAACACGGCAACACTGTACCAGTTGCCTCCACTCTGCCACTCATCGAGTCAACACTGCAGAGAACACGGCGAAGGTCTTTTGTGAAAGCTTCGCCAGCGATTTGGCATTGGCAGCCGTAACTATCCCGGGGCCGGTCAATGACCAACCAGACAAAATCCTCTGACATTGAAGCCGGTTGTTGATAAAAATCACCAAGGCAGTTTTCCACCTAGATTTATTACAACGTTACGAATTCATAAATCGGTTTGTATACCTTGCCGTACGGTTTATTTCTGTCCCGGTGCGTCAATGGTAATGGCGTCCCTCTGTGAATACAGACGTGGTGGGTTCGAAACCCAGCCGGGCAATGACAAGTTATCCTCCCATTTTACCACATAACTACAATTAAGGGCAAATTTTATAATTGTATTTTTAAGTTAATTTTAAGCTACCTACCTATGGAAACTGTTCAAAAATTTGAATTGTTAAATACAAATACAATACAATACAGAACTTCTGGATGATACTAATAGTCCTAATCGGGCAGTATAAATAAGACGATATTATTTTACCGTGCAGTGGTAGTCAAGTGGTTAACGCGCTAGTCTGGTACTCCAGGTGGGGTAAGGATTCGTTGGTTCGAATCCCACCCAGTGCATGAATTTTCCTCATTCATTTGAGTTTGTAACCACATAATACCTAATACTCTGAGGGTTGGGTGGTAGAAACTGTTTTGAGAATTAACCTCGCCTGGTGGTTACCTTCCACTAAAGAGTATTATTATTTTATCTGGTTGTTTTCTTATTTGAATGATTTATACCGTAGATTATTATTATTGTATTATTATAAATAATAATATCGCCTGATTTATACTGCCCGATTAGAACTGATGAGTCCCATTATTCCAGCAGTAAGCCCAAGACGTATTATTATGTGGTCAAAATCCCAGATAGGAGGGTAACTTGTCATGTCCCGGCTGGGTTTTGAACCAGCGATCCCCGGATTACCAGTCAGACGCCTTGACCACTGAGCTACCGGAATAGAATTATCATTAGTTGAACTTGTGCACCTGGAGCGATTAGGTGTTGATAAAGCGCCCTGATTACTATAAAATAGGTGGGACTTTGTCAAAGTATGACACATATTTCTATTTTATCTAGAGTCAAACAATATCAATTTTATAGGTTGAATAAAAGTTAAAAAAAGTTATCATATTTGTGTTAATCACTTTCGCGATATCACAACTACTCAAACTCGCTTTACTAATTCTACGCTGAAATCGGGACTTGAACCACCGACCTCCAGGTTACAGTCGCTGCCTTATCGATCAAGCTACTTAGGTCGGATTTTATAGGTTGAATATAGCAGATGTCAATAGGAACTTGAAAAAGCCCGCACCGAATTCTAAATTGAATTTTTTGATTCAATCACAGCTTTCAAAATTTCAATTTGACTGACGCGACTTCATATTATCAATTCAAAGAGGTCTGAAACGTCTAAAAATCCTGCCAACTTTCTAAAGTTGAAAATTGATTCTATTCAGGAAATCTACGACGTGAAGGTAGTGGCAATGTTAAAAGTGCATCCAAAAATAGCATCACAAGTGCCTTAAATCATTCGGTTAGTGGCATTATCAAATGTTCATTAAAAATTCGCATCACAATTGCCTTGAATCATTCAGTTAATGGCATTATCAATTGTGCATTTAAAAATGCACCACAATTCGTGGCTTTGTATGACACAGCTGTGCAGGTGATCTGAGATTAGGTATCTTCTAAGTACAAGTGCTCACTTTAATTATTGTATACTGGATACGGATTGTTTAAAGTGCATTCAAAAATGGCATCTCAATCGTTTTCAATAGAAAATATTTATCTCAGAGCTGGCGTGGCGGTTAGGTGGAAATGTCTTGAGTTGGGTGAGTAATAATAGCGCTCGGTGCTCATACAGAACAAAATCCCACTAACCTATTAACGGAATCTATATTCAACTCGGCAAGACGGGGATAGACGATGAGTGAGTCGTGTGACACATTGTGATGCGACTGAGAGACGTCTTGTTCTCAGAAGTCTCAATTGAATGATTGTTTTTTTATGCTATTTTTCAAGTACTTACAGGCCCTACAGTTTATTTTACATTCCAATTCAGCATCCCAGGACATTAATGGGATGAGATGGTTACTTGGTTAGTTTTTGTATAGGTAGGTTAAGCTTATAGGTTAAGAAAAAACAGGGTAACTTTTCCCTGAGTTTTCTTTGTTTGTTTTTTTGAGAGAGAGAGAGAGAGAGAGAGAAAGAGATTCTGAAATGACATTATAGTGATCCTAATAAATTTACATTATAGTGGAAGTCAACCCCAATGTAGAAGTTGGAGTACCAGAACAAAACAACCTCAACCATTAGAAGAGGTTGACTAATGCCAACCCCAAGTAGGTTTGGGGAAGAAGGAGTGAAAGCCTTCCACTTCTTCTTTAACTTTGCTTTTCCAAACCTACTATCGCATTCTCTACCACCCAGACCCTCAGACTCCTCAAAGTCTTAGGGTAGAATTAATAGACCTTTTGTAATACCTCTCTGTCGCGCTAAGTCTAGATTTTGTGTATTATTTTAAATGGGGAAACTTATGCTTAAGTCATGACTTAAGATTTTGATTTTGTCTATCAATTTTTGCCTTAGTGTGAGGTTAGTTGTCATAAAGTTATTACAATAAATAAATACATTGAATTGAATTATGTTGGTCACATACTGAAATAATGGCATAAATGAGTTAATGCCTTAGAATCCTTAGATTTTCATCTAGAAAAGACCTGTTGACTTGTTGAGTATGATGACCGAAATCATCTGTCTCATCAGTAGTTTAGAAGAGCTAGCTAAGTAGCTGTGACACCACGAAAGTGATTATCACAAATATGATAACTTAACTTTAAATTTTTATACAAACGTTTTAAACAAAGGGTCAGAGGGTGACAATGTACTTTCTACAAAGCATGATGAGTTTTCACCTGAAATATTTACATGGTCCATGATGTGATGAGTTTTTGCCTGAAAGTTACGAACAACCTGACGAGTTTTCGCGTGTGAGTTATGCCAGACCGTGGTGATTCGCCTTTCCTGAACTGCTATTCGCCCGATGCGAGAATGAACTACCTTGAACCTCTCCGGCTGACTCTGTGTTTCTCATTGGTTTGAAAATAATGAGGCCAAGGATTTTCTCGTTCACGTTACTTGTTGTTGTTTGTGAGTGTGTGTGTGTGTGTGTGTATGTGTGTGTTGGCTGTTATTCATTCATTCCTCCGATCATGCAATGCATTGTGCTTGCTGATTTTGATCATCATATTCGAATGTTCCTCGGAGGATGTTTTGTGTATACTTTTGATCATACTTGTGTAGATTTCAGATGTGCTTTCGATAACATGTGCATTAACAAAAATACTTTGAAAATTATATGGAACCACCTCCTAGTCTCTTAATTAAATCAATCGCTCTATCTGAGAAAAATATCTAAGTCAAAACCTGTGTGTGTAGATTGTATGGCCACGTCTCAGCTTAGCAAGCTTGGATGCTTTCTAGGACCTGCATCTAGTAGAAATTCTCACTGTTATCTTTTGACTGAGATAGGTTCCATTCTTTTTTCGCCTTTTCAATGTCTCTATAAGTCAGTATAAGTCTAATTTGTGAGAATATGAGGCTTTAAGATAAGCCAGACCGTAAGATAATTTTAGCGCACTATAGCCCGATTTGAGGGACAGACAGGCTGAACTTAAAATTAATGCTTTATAATTCGTCCATCCAAAGCAGGCAGTATGAATAAGCGTGAAATTTTATGTAGCAACGACATACTAATAAGTCTAAAACTTAATTATTTATTTCTTACCAGAGTGTAGTTTTTAATACTATACATTCAGAATATATTATACATAAGACAGTAGGACTAGCGACTATGATAACATAATAATATATTACTGACGTCTAACGGAATTGGTATCCGAGATATAAATACCCAGATAGGAAGGAACCTATCCACACATAACCGACTGCTTTCACTCTCTGCTATCAGGTTCTGCTGAAAGTACAAGTTGTTCATTATAATCCGCTTCAGTTAACGAGCGCTGACGTAATGGATGAGAGTAACCTTTGGAATTACCAGACATGGCACTCAAAATTTTGATGTGTCATGAGTGTATGGAATTTATAGTCATGCAAGTTGGAATTTGGAGTACAATTTTTTGTTCGCACTCGAAATTTTGGAGTGCAATCTTTGGAATTATTAGGCATGGCACTTGGAACCGTGGAGTGCGATGAGTGTTTGGAATTTATAGTCATGGAAGTTGGAATTTGGAGTACAAATTTGTGTTCAATTTTTTTTTTAAAAACTGAGATACTGAAACTACGACATACTATAAAGGATAAATTATGAAACAGGACTAAAGTTAAGATAAGCCAGTCACGCCCTCAAGTCGAGTTTTAACCAATCACAGCGCACTATAGTTCGAGTTGAGGGACATTCCGGCTTATCTTAACTTTGATCCTGTTTTATAATTCTTAGTCGTAGATCAGTTCTAGAACATGAAAACAGTTGTGTGTCCCTTCGATCGCGAGGAAGTAGAAGGTTCATTTGGAGTTAGCCTAATGAGTATGAGAGTGAATATTTTATGTTACTCAAATTGGCTGTGTTTTTTTTTTTGTCATTTTCAAGAAGAATGCCTATGAAACAAGAATAAAAAAATGTTTAGTCACCGAGAACAAAATTGGCACATTTTCCCTCATTTGAGACGTTCTTTTGCATAATTGCAAGATTTCTCTTGGCCTAACGCCTCTAATTATTCGCAATGTGAATAGCCGTTTATTGCAGATTTAACAGCTTGTTTTTTAGAGTGTTTTTCTGTGCTGAAGATTTTATGATCGCAGATATTATATATATATGGAGGCGTTTCCAATTCGTTGATTTTAAGTACTAAAATTATATGTCTTTTTTTTATGAACTGCAGTTCCTACATTCCAAGTAGTTTCTACAGAAGAAAAAACTTTCAAAATCAAAGGTTTTTTGATGAGATAGTTGAGAAAGGTGGTAGTCGCAACTCAGCAGCAATAGGTCAAGAACTGACCAGAGCGTCAGTTCCAGTAGCTTAGTAGTCAAGTCGGGGCCGTGGCGTCGGTCTGGTAATCCAGAGGTCCCAGGTTCTAAACTTAGCCGGGACAATTTATCTTCCCATTTTGGGATTTTGGTAGTCACTGGTATTCAAGTGGTTAACGCGCTAGTCTGGTAATCCAAGTAGCGTAGGGATCCGTTGGTTCGAATCCCACCCAGTGCACGAATTTTTCCTCTTTAATTTGAGTTTGTGACCAAATAATAATAAGACTCTGAGGGTTAGGTGGTAGAAAATGCTTTGAGCATTAACCTCGCCTGGTGGTTACCTTCCATTAAAGAGTATTATTATTATTATTTTGACAACATATTAATAATAGTCATTAGTGATAGTCGGGGCAGTATACCTGTGGTGATATTTTTATTATGAAGCAGAACTCCAAGCAGCATCCTCAAATAACCACAAGACCTCTAAAAAGTCAGCGTCAATTGCACTTTGAATACACGAGTTCTCTTACTGTCACTGAAGTTAAGCAACGTCGAGCAAGTTTGGGACTTGGATGGGTGACCATTCAAATTTAAACCTTCGTGACGCTGGCTATTCCCGGCCCCACTCAGGCTGGATGACGTGCATTTGAGTAGCTGGTTTGTGAGTTTCCAGCGAGGGTAAAACCTCCGTCGTGATTATTATGACCATGCCGAAAGATACGTCAAACCTAAAAATAGACCTCCATAACTATCCAGAGTCCAACACAGGCTGATCGCGATCACGGAATTGTTGAAACCTTCGCACTGGTTCACCGGTGCAGATGTTACGATTAGAAAGTGTTCGTTACCTCACCCTATCCACCAGTCACCACATTTCAGGATCATGATCGAAGCGGTTTTTGTTTTTTGGTTTTTTTTTTTCACCTCTCATATAAACATGTACCTCATATAATAGTGGCAGTATATAGCGTATTTATGTCTGGCAGTACACTTATCTTATATTGATGGTTATATTAATTCTGGTAGTTGTTATATTTATAAGTTGTATTAATATTATTACTAGCACTTTTATATTGTCGTTTATATTCATACTGACAGTATAATATACGCTATATTGTTGGTTAGGTCTTTGGTATATAACTATATTGTTGGTTAGTTCTTTGGTATATACGCTATATATGTATGTGGTGTCTTTGGTATATACGCTACATTTGTTGGTTCTAAGTGGCATTAAGTAAAAGAGAAAGTTGCAAACAAGTTGTTATGCTTGGCGGTAATGGTTTCTCTGCTAACACTCTCTATTGTTCGGAGCTACCTCTTCCGTGGTGTGTCGTGGTCTAGCGCTGGGAGAGAATCGGCTGGCTGGGTTGTCACTGCGCAGTCGCGGATCTGTAGAGAATCAGTGGGAGTTTGGGAGTATTTCTCGCTACCAGGACCCTACATGTCCCGGTAGCTCAGTGGTAAAGGCGGCACTCTGTTAATCCACAGGTTTCAGAGGTCGTGGGTTCGAAACCCAGCCGGGACATGGCATGTTATACCCCCATTCGGGATTTTTTCAACGTAAGAACACGTCTTGGGCTTACTGCTACAACAATGGGACCTAATAATCCTAATTTGGCACCGGGAGACAATACCATAAGTAAAGTGATATAATTATTACCTCACCTTACCTCCATGGTCATTGGAAACCTAGTAGGTTTTTTGGTCTCGTCTACAACATGCCTCCATGCTCTCCGATCCTGCGCTCCCTCTACTGTGATTCCCATTTTTCTGACATTCCCAATATAATTATTATTAATTTTAAATAATGATGAAAATGATTACTACCAACTACCACTATCTTTGCATTTAAAAGATTTCTATCGATGTATTCTAATCAAAAACTCCCGCAATAGGCAATGACTTTGCGTTCTGACTTATGAGAAGAAGAATGCTGAGAAATTTTGCATCGTCAGGTTGACATTATACCACTTTACAGGATGTTAGTTACGCTGTGTATAAGTGTATCTATCATATACCGACTTATAAAAACTGATATTCACGTACTTTTAGTACAACTTCTCACTTTCCTGTTTTGATCAACTTTTTTTTCTCCTTTGACCACGTAATACTGGAATTGAAACAGCTCTTGGAATAGAGGCATTGTTCATCTATTATAATTGGGTTATTATTTTTGTTGTTGTTGTTGGTGTTACCAGCTTGGCTACAGCTCTGGGGAGTGATGGTCTCCAGTCAACTCAATAATAATAACTCTCTTTAGTGGAACGTAACCACCAGGCGAGATTAATGCTCAAAGCACTACCACCTAACCCTCAGAGTCTTATTATTATGAGGTCACAAACTCAAATTAATGAAGAAAAATTCATGCACTAGGTGGGATTCGAACCAACGGATCCGGACGCTATCTGGATTACCAGACTAGCGCGTTAACCACTTGACCACTTGACTAACAGAGACGAACAGTGCAGACCAACGTCTTGAGGTTAATTTAAATATCAAACAAAATTAAATGATAACAAGTAAAAAAAACCAAAAATGGCTCAATTTTTTGTACATAAAAGAAGAAGAAGAGAAGGTGTAGTTAGTCTTATTGGTTGTAAGTTGTTAAGAACATTACAGCAGTCAGTTAGGATTAGAAATTTCACTTTCTCCCATACAATGGCTGAGCAGATTACCTGTTTGGTAAATACGAAATGAACCGAGTACCCAACTCCTACAAGTCGAGTCCCGATCTTATCTGTGAGTACGTCGGAATCATTATTATAATCTGTGAGTACGTCGGAATCATTATTATAATCTGTGAGTACGTCGGAATCATTATTATAATCTGTGAGTACGTCGGAATCATTATTATAATCTGTGAGTACGTCGGAATCATTATTATAATCTGTGAGTACGTCGGAATCATTATTATAATCTGTGATTTGTCGAAATTATTATAATAATCTGTGAGTGTTTCTGAATTATTATTATAATTTGTGAGAGTAAAGGGACTCTTTAGTCTCATTCTTGCAGGATAAACATGGAATTGTATTGTAAATTCTCAAAATTATCATTATAATCTGTGCGTATGTCGGAAACATTATTATAATCTGTGTATTGTCGAAAGACTGTGAGAGTAAAGGGACTCTTTAGTCTCATTCTTGCAGGATAAACATGGTATTGTATTGTAAATTCTCAAAATTATCATTATAATCTGTGCGTATGTCGAAAACATTACAATAATCTATGAATAATTATCGAAATTATTATTATACTCTGTGAATTGTCGAAAGACTGTGAGAGTAAAGGGACTCTTTAGTCTCATTCTTGCAAGTTAAAAAGAGTATTGGATTGTATTGTATTGTATTGTATTGTATTGTATACTGTCGAAATTATTATAATAATCTGTGAGTATGTCGTAAACAGAAAAAAATCGTGTCGTCTATTTTGCAACATACAAAAGCTGAGCAATAAGGCGACCATCACTCATCTCTCACCATAGTTGACCCTCCGAAAAAATCGGAGCCAGGTATACCTCTTTGGCATAAAATATATCTCCCTTGCCTTTATCCCATATTAGCTTATGTTGCTTTTGGGGTCGGCATTGTTCAACCTCATGGTTGAGATTCTTAGGGTGGAGCACGTTTTTTATGGCTGGATGCCCTTCCTAACGCCAACGATTCTATTTGGTTTTAACGTCCTGATCTGGACGGGGGTGTTACCCTCCATTCGCTGGGAATCGTACCAGCTACCCACATTAACCTCACCCAGCCTGGGTAGGGCCGGAAATGAAAGCCTGACGTGTTTGGAGGGAACAGAATTTTCTTCGAAAAGTCTGCTCCAACCGGGGATCGAACTCGGGATCTCTGGGCTACGGGCAGTAGTCACAACCGTTATGCCACGAAGGCTGTGTTCTAATGCAGCTCATTGCATAAATATCTAATGCAGCTCATTGCTTAAATATACAATGCAGCTCATTGCATAATGAATGCTGATTTCTGACAGGAAGTGGGCCGATCTTCGCATGCGAATTCTAAATACTTAGCTCACCAAAGATAATGACAAGGACATTCAATCAGTAAACACAGTAAAATGAAAAGTTACCTATTAGAATAATACAGAATGAACGAAAAGTTCCGGAACGGATTTTTATATCTTTTTAACGGCTCAAGATAGAGACTTGAATTTTTGTATGAACTTCTAACGCAAATTGTCCATTTTTTGGCGGAATACTTCTTCACTACTTTTGGGACACCCTGTAGAAATTTCAATCCTGCCAAAAAAATGGACGTATTTCAACATTTCAACTACATCTTTCAAACCGTTCAAACTTATGAAAGTTATGACCAATCTGAAAGCATTTTCTTCCATTTCACACTCAGAATCTTATTATAAGATAAGCCCTTAAGCAACGTTCATCACCGGTAAACATTATGTGTCACAAAAAATTACGCACCAACAATATTTCGCCAGAATTACTTTTCGAAGGTGACGGGACAAGTGTTTCTCAGTAGACACAATCAGTGGTGACGAAATACTGAGTGATTCTACTGACGGTGATTTACTATGCCAGGGAAACCCCAGCTCTGAAACAGACCTGAAATCAGCAGATACAACGCACTAAGTCCAATGAGGTTTATAGCTGGATTCTAATAGTAATAATAATTGAGAAGTTGTACTAGATGCACATGAACATCAGAACATACCTGGACAGCTGTTTCGAGCTTATTTGCTCTCATCAGCAGGTTATAGTTCTGAATATCCATGCCATTAACTAACCTCTCTATTTTAATCAGTATAAACAGGAAAGTGAGAGAACTGTTCAGTGGAAGGTGAGGTTAATCCTTAAAGCATTTCCTACCACCTAACCTTAAGAGTCTCTTATTATTATGTGGTCATCATAGACTCAAATAAATGAGGGAAAAAAATTCATGCATTGGGTGGGATTCGAACCAACGGATTCCTACGCTACCTGGATTACTAGACTAACCACTTGACTACCAGTGCACAAATGCACGGATTCAACTCCTTGATCGGGTTGTAGTTTTCAGGTGGTCAAAATAGAGTCAAATCTGGATATAGGAGAACTATTTTAGGTCAAATTTACCTCTAAGGGAAACTAACCTCTTTATAAGAGAAACCTGGATATAAGAGAGAAAATTCCGATCCCTTGAGTTCTCTTATATCCAGGTTAGACTGTACTCTTCTAGTTGAACCTCTCACTTTTTTGTTTTGACTGATTAAAATAAATCAGTGATTCGGCCTGCTGACGATAGCTAATCAACTCGAAACACCTGGCTCTGGTATGTTCTGATATCAGCGAAGGTAAAATCTTTTAAAAGCAATCATTTTTTCTGCAGGCAATGAATTAATGTATTTATATGGTAGATATTTTAATACGGATAAGTCTCGACAGGTGCCGCGCCCCGAAATCCAAGCTAGACTAAAATCTAGCAACATCAAAACGCTTATATACATAGTATATATGCTACAGAGAGAGATATTTTAATAATAATTATATCGCTGAATTTACACTATCCGATTAGGACTAATGAGTCCCATTATTCCAGCAGTAAGCCCAAGACAAATTATTTTGTGGCCAAAATCCCAAATGGGAGGATAACTTGTCAAGTCCCGGCTAGGTTTTGAACCCGTGATCTCTGAATTACCAGTCAGACGCCTTGACCACTGAGCTACCGGGTCGGAGAGTAATCAATTGGTTAACGCGCTAGTCTGGTGATCTAGGTAGCGTAGGGATCTGTTGTTTCAAATCCCACCCAATGCATGAAGTTTTGATATAATATATGACCACATGAGAAAAAATACTCAAGAGGGTTAGGTTAGTTGGTAAAAAAATGCTTTAAAAGAGTGTTATTATTATTACACGATGGTTACATAAACCGCCGATCTTAAATATTTAGTTATTTATTAATCACATTAAATTTTTGTTAATCAAGTACTCAAATTAATCGCTGAACCACCGACCTCCAGGTTAGAAGTCGGCCGCCTTATCAATCAAAGTACAGATCTCAAATAGGTTTAGGAAAAAAAGCTAATTGAAATTTATCTATCTATCTTTTATTAGATTATATAAATAAATAAAACTATACCATGTACTATTATTTCTATTTTCCATAAAAACCTGAACCTATATTTTACTTGTAATCTAACTTTTGTACAATATTTTGTCATTGTACTCGTATATTCTTTTGTACAACTTGTAACTTTGTTTATGTAAATTTATAAATAAATAAAAATAATTAGATTATAGTGGTGCATGTCAACTTCTATGGGCATACACACCAAACAAATTGAAATAAAAAGAAAAGATTACAGGCAAAAAAAACGTTCCTCGCATTTGTTAGACACACACAACACACACATACACACACACAACACACACACACTCTCTCTCCTGCTGTTTAGCTATCGGATAAAAACGGAAAAATCTCGTCTCGAATTCCGAGAACGTGCGAGCTGAGTCGAATCTAGGACATTGTCTCGTCTTGAACTCTCGAGGCAAAGACATTTGAGTTTAATTTATTATTGAAGAGATTCTCTCCCGCCGCCCTCTCTCGCCCGGCCGATGCATAGCTGGGGCAAATTGGAGCAAGATGTACGCATTGGGCACGTCACACAAGTGAGGCCTAAGTCTCGTGCCAACTGCACAGTTAGCCGAATGCCCCCGCCCAAAATCCCCCCCACCCCTTTCAACTCCTTTCCTGCCTCCCCCTCCCTGCCTCCCCCTCCCTGCCTCCCCCTCCCTGCCTCCCCCTCCCTGCCTCCCCCTCGAGAGATATTTGAGTAGCGGCGAAAACGCTGTCCGACGGTGTGAGATAGAACTCTGGTAAAACCGTTAGAACTCTGGTAGCGCGTTAACCACTTGACTACCAGTTTATGTTTTAATCATAAACGTGATTAATATACAATACAATACAATGCAATACAATACTCGTAGTATCTTATCCCACAAAAAACTACCGTTAAAAAAAGGGCCAAGTTCCAGAACAGAACTATCCAAAAAGGTTTCGCCAATGAATGCAGTGATATCTTGTTTGCGGCCAAGTTATCTTGGTACTAAACTATTTCTTTTATTAAACCCCGTTTTCTGAGTTCCTCATTTGGTATGTTTTTAAACGCAAACTATCCTCTAACTTGGCCAGTGTCGCTCCTTGTGATGGTTATATTGTTATTCTGTACCTATACATATATTATAGTCGTAATATTCAATACAACCGATGTCATAAAACTGGCCAAGTTAGAGGATATTTTGCGTTTAAAAACATACCAAATGAGGAACTCAGAAAACGGGGTTTAATAAAAGAAATAGTTTAGTACCAAGATAACTTGGCCGCAAACAAGATATCACTGCATTCATTGGCGAAACCTTTTTGGATAGTTCTGTTCTGGAACTTGGCCCTTTTTTTAACGGTAGTTTTTTGTGGGATATCATTACTTTTTGTAAATGGTTCGTTTCCCAGCACGTTTCATTATTTTTTATTAAAAATTTCAAGATTATTCACTTTAATATGCTCCCTAAAACGACACCGATTGACAGCAGAAATAGTGCGAAAGTGCCGGTTTTCAGATTTTTCCCTATACTTTTACAATGAACCCTAGCACCATACTAAATTTCAGCTTTGTAGGTAGTAGGGAAGTGCCTCATAATTTATATGCATAATCGAGTATACTTCCTCCCTAAAATAACACAGTTTAACAGCATGATAAGTGCGAAACTTCCGGTTTTCAGATTTTTCCCAGTATTTTTACAATAAACCCTACCAGTATACAAAATTTCAGCTTTTTAGGTAGTAGGGAAGTGCCTCATAATTTATATACATAATATAGTGCTCCCTAAAACGACAACGTTTAACAGCAGAAATAGTGCGAAAGTGCCGGTTTTCAGATTTTTCCCTGTACTTTTACAATAAACCCTACCATCATGCAAAATTTCAGCTTTCTAGGTAGTAGGGAAGTGCCTCATAATTTAGATCCATAATCGATTATATATATATCCTCCGTAAAACGACACCGTTTAACAGCATGATAAGTGCGAAAGTTCATGTTTTCAGATTTTTCCCAGTACTTTTACAATAAACCCTACCAGTATACAAAATTTCAGCTTTTTAGGTAATAGGGAAGTGCCTCATAATTTATACACATAATATAGTATAGTTCCTCCCTAAAACGACACCTTTTAACAGTTTTTAGAACTTTTTCAGATTTTTCCCTGTACTTTTACAATAAACCCTACCATCATGCAAAATTTCAGCTTTTTAGGTAGTCGGGAAGTGTTTCATAATTTAGATCAATAATCGATTATATATTTTCTCCCTAAAACGACACCGTTTTACACCATGATAAGTGAAAAAATTCCGGTTTTCAGATTTTTCCCTGTACTTTTACAATAAACCCTACAATCATGCAAAATTTCAGCTTTCTAGGTAGTCGGGAAGTGCCTCATAATTTTGATGATCTGTCAGTCAGTCAGTCAGTCAGTCAGTCAGTATCAAAATCGTAAATTTCAAAATTACATTACTCTGAAAGTTTTTTGCATTGAGTCTTTAAATTTTCAATGTCTTTTTAATGATATTAGGACAATCTCTGTTCCAAATTTCATATCTCTATGATCAATTGAACCGAAGATATGAGGGTGTGAAAAACCGGGTGAATCAGTTCGTGTAAAGATACACTGCCGTGCTTGCTGGAACTTGGCCTGGCGCACTGCCGTGCGCTCAGATCTCGTACTATCCAGACCTCAGTAGCTTGATCGATAAGGTGGCGGACTTGTAACCTGGAGGTCGGTGGTGCAAGTCCCGGTTTCAGCGTAGATGTAGTAAAGCTAGTTTGAGTAGTTGTGACATCACGAAAGTGATCAACACAAATATGATAACTATAACTCTGGTGAAAAGAGGTTTTTTAATTCTGGAATGAAAGAAGATTCCGGGTTCGAATCCCTGAACCGAGAAGTTCAAGGGTTGTTTGTAAGGAACGCACCCTCTCTTCACCTGAAGTGAAAGACTACTGACGGCTGAAAATTGTTTAACCGCAGAGGAAATTTTCATCCAATTTCACATGTATTTTCCTCATGAGCTAATGGTTGATTAAATATCTTTTCAGTCCCCTGGAGAAGCGCCTTGTCTAGTGTAGCTGATAGATCCAAATAGCGAACTCTCTGCCAACCCTTACACCTACGGTAGAAGGGGCACGATGAATTCAAGTAGGAAATTTTAATATCGCCTTATTTATACTGCCCAATTAGGACTATTAAGTCCCATTATTCCAGCAGTGAGCCCAAGACGTATTATTTTGTGGTAAAAATCCCAAATGGGAGGATAATTTGTCATGTCCCGGCTGGGTTTCGAACCCGCGACCTCTGGAATCTTTGGATTCACAGAGTGTCGCCTTTAACACTGATCTACCGGGACAGACTAAATTTTCATCCAATTTCACATGTATTTTCCTCATGAGCTAGTTAAATGATTGATTAAATATATTTTCAGCTGGTAGACCGTTATTTCCGAGCAGGAAAAAGATAAATAATTAGGAATGACTTATTTTTTGTTCGCTCCTTATCTGACTTTCTCTAGTTACTTATCTACTACCTATAACGTATACTCGAAACTACTTATTATAATAACTTACTATCACTGTTCCTCTTATCATAATAACTTATTATAATTACGATGTCTCTTATTCCCCTCTTATTATATCGGTTCCGGGCAAAAAACATCAATAGGAGGTTTTTTTAGAGGGTAGAAAACCCTTTCACGGCCTCTTATCTAAACAAACGCCTGTGTTTGAAGTCAGCAAATTTTTCCCAAAAAAAAAAGAAGAAAAAAAAGACACTTCTTATAATAACTACTGATAAAAGTACACATTATTTTGCTTATTACAATAACTTATCATAACTATTGTTTTTATTATAATTATATTGACTCTTATTATTATAATGACTAGTGATATACACATTACTTTTATCACCAGCCACTATTTCTGCTTTCTATTTTGACACTGTTCTGCAGGTGTCACTGTATTGTGGTTTTTCCTGCTATCTGCTATCATTCATTAGAATCATTTCTAAACCACTAGGTCTAGGAACTAAACCACTTGTGGGTCTAGTTTCCTACTGACACACCACATTTCTCAACTCAATTTTATTTACTTTGAACTTCTCAGACCAGACAAAATGTCTACAATTACCATGATAATATTATTAATTGTTTACAACAATTTACGGGATGTGTTCCCATTTATTACAATTAATCAGTATATCAGTCAGTATAAACAGAAAAGTGAGAAGTTGTACTAGATGTACGAGTACATGAATATCAAAACTGATGCTAAGCAATGACTTAAGTAATGGATTTTGTCTATTAAATTTGCCCCAAGTGTCGGCTTAGATTTACTAATCCTGTTTCATAACACGGCCCTTGTCATACAGGTTCCCACTGTACAGGGATTGGAACCCGCGCTCTTCTGAGTACAAGTCGAGCGAGCAACCACTGTGCCATCAACCTAGTTATTAGCTGTACAAGTAGTACAGCACAATAATCACTATTGATAATGAAATAATAATTATGATAATCAAATGACTTGGAAGTCTCTTCCGGACAGCAAACGGCTCGCTCCAGCAATCAACTCATTACGTAACGTGTAGAAAGTTATGTCCAGATGAAGAAGTGCTTCTACATAGATACATATGCACTGGTAGTCAAGTGGTTAACGCGTTATGGCCAAGCAGTTGAAAGAGACGTTAAACCCAATTTAAAAAAAAAAAAAAAAAAAAAAAAAAAAAAAAAAAAAAAAAAAAAAAAAAAAAAAAAAAACAGGAAGTGCTGGAACCGTGCACTGGTGGTGAAGTGGTTAACGCGCTAGTCTGGTAATCCAGATAGCGTAGGGATCCGTTGGTTCGAATCCCACCCAATGCATGAAAATTTCCTCATTGAATTGAGTTTGAGACCACATAATAATAAGACATTGAGGTTTAGGTGGTAGAAAATGCTTTGAGCATTTACCTCGCCTGGTGGTTACTTTCCACTAAAGAGTGTTATTATTCTAAGAAGTGCTTAGATAAATACTTACTTTACTTTCAGTGTCCATTGTGTGTCATGGTGGTGGAAGGATTGATATGGGTGAACCCTTTGTACGCCCGGACCAGTGTTCTGTAGCCCGTTTCAGAAACACTCTCCAAATCTCCGTTTCAATTGACACACCGCGCACTCTGATTGGTTAATTTGAACGCAATAACCCATCAGAGTGCGTTGTGTGACAGTTGAAACGGAGATTTGGAGATTGTTTATGGAAGGGGCTCCTGTGCTCCTTCTATATTCATATACACTACTACAGGTATAAAAAATAATATCGCCCTATTTATACTGCCCGATTAAGGAGTATTGAGCTCCATTATTCCAGCAGTGAACCCAAGACGTACTATTATGTGGTAAAAATCCCAAATGGGAGGATATCTTGTCTTGTCCCGGCTGGTTTTCGAACCCTCGACCTCTGGATTCACACAGTGCCGCCTTTACCACTGAGCTACCGGGACAGAATATGTACATGGATAGTAATTATACATGTAAATCTAATACGATTATGTCCACAGAGGTATAAGAAAAATGTCGAACAATTTCATCCGTAGTGTCTATTAGCAAGAGACACCTAGTACAACTTCTCACTTTTCTGGTTATACACGGCGATATGTATTTCAATTGGACGTTCAAACTCACTCGTTTAACCATCGTTCGACCATCCTTTGCAATTTACATATTATACCAATGAACATTGATCGATGAAAATATTTGTGATCCATTTTTAAACATTTATTTCTATTACTTTATTTCTTTTTTTTTAGAAAAAATGAATATATTTATTGAAGAAACAAATAATCGGAGTGAATCCCATTCAATAAATCACCACTCAGTGAGGAATCCCAAGTTGGGAGTGCCTAACCTTTTTTGAAGGCTATAATTTGGACCCTCCAACTTCCCACTTTTTTGTCGAATTGACTTTTAACCTTTTTTTGAGGTGGGTCAAAACTTCCATGATCAAGCGAAGTGAGTGGGCTCCTCTCTCACACATAGCTCCTTTCTCTAACGTCAGAGTAAGCACTCGTTAACCTTCAAACGGAATATACGTGTAATATACATTATGTTGAAACAGAGCCGTGCCAATGAACTGATTCTGTGTCAAGTGATCTTATCTTGTCTTTCCTTTGACATTTGAATTAGCCCATTCAGTGCGAACTTCTTGCGTGCATATTTGCACAGTTAACCCTTTGGGTGTTGTTCCGAATGCAGTCTGGATAAGGAATTAGAAACAGGAAGTTTACTACGAAGATTCAATTCAATTCAATTCAAATTTTTATTGTGATATTTATACATAAACATTTAACACAATTTACAATAATATTGTTACCTACATAAAAAAAAAACTAACATAAGATGGAGCAGGAGTACCTTTTTAAATATTGTTACATGTTTTACTAAATTTATTAATGTTAAAAATAAATAGTTGTGATATTTTAGTATTAACATAAAAAAAGAAGGAAGTTCACACCAATTCTCATTCAGTCATGAAAGTTACGCAACATCCAGCAAGACTAGGACTTGAATGGGTGACCATTCAAAATTGAACCCATGAGATGCTAGTTCTTCCCGGTCCCACTCAGGCTGGGTGAGGTTAATTTGACCGGGGGTGAGCGTGGTAGCTGGTACGATTCCCAGCGGATGGAGGGTCAAACCCACGTCCTAAGTATTTCCAAATCAGGACTTTAGCACCAAAAAGAGAATCAACAGGTCACAATAGATCTGATAGATTATTGTGTTAAGTGGCAGAGTTCAGTGGTAGAGAATGCCTAAGGCATAAACTTCGCCCCGGATTACAAGACAATTGTACATTTAAGTTTTCTATATTTTATTTTGTAAATATTGTTCTGTGGATTGTTTTGTATAAAAAATAAAGTGTAAATAAATAAATAAAATATAGGTCGGTGTGATAAATGGGATTTCTCGTGTGGAACTGCAACCAGTTTATAATAATAATAATATGGTTATGTTCACATTTTGCATCATATTCATCTTTATTGGCACTTTTCTGGGACTTTTAAAAGCATGCATTGTAAGTGTATATCTTAATTGGATCAATAAATAAATAAATAAGTAGGTAAATGTGTCATTAGAAAAAATACCTATGTATATGTTATCCTGCTACTAAATAAATAAATAAATTAAAAAAATCGAGTATTACGTCTCAACTTGTTTTTTTTTTTTTTTTTTTTTTTTTTTTTTTTTACAGTATTGATTTCTTTCATATAGTATCACGTAATTATAGGATTTTTTTTTATTATTTTATATCATATAACCTCATAATTCCGCAACTGGTCGCTGCTCACATCTGCTCATTTTTCTTACGTCACCGAAAAAAATCTGTCTCTACCGGGATTTGAACCTGGGTCCCCTGAACGCTAGCCGTATGCGCTATCCTCCTCAGCACCGGTGACTGTCTCTCTCTATCTTTTTTTAAATTGGTTTGACGTCGTTTTCAACTGCATAATCACATATCACGACGGGAGTTTTACCCTCCATTCGCCTGAAACTCACAAATTAGCTACTCACATTAATTTTACCCAGCCCGACTGGGGCGGGAATAGTCAGCATGACGAGAGGGTTAGAATTTGAATGGTCACTCATCCAAGTCCTCGCCTTAGTGGACGTTGCTTAACTTCAATGACAGAACGAGAACTGGTGTATTTTAAGTGCCATCGAGGCTTTCTACCTGTACTTGCCATTACTAAATTTCTTACATGCGGAAATAGCTCGGTGCTAATATTCATTGTTTTCCTCAATTCTCTCTCTCTCTCTCTCTTTCCCCCCCCCACTCTCTCTCTCTCTCTGCTGTTTCTCGCTCCCTCTCTTTCCCCTCTCACTCTCTCTCACTCTCTCTCTCTCTCTCTCTTTTCTCTCTCTCTCTCTTTTCTCTCTCTCTCTCTCTCTCAGTCTCTTTCTCTCTCTCTCTAGTATCTCTTCGCTCTCTCTCTCTCTCTCTCTCTCTCTCTCTCTCTCTCATAAGTTTTTTTATATTAGCTTAGGAGATGTAGTATTGTAAATTTAAATTGTTATAAATAAAAATAAATCAAATCAAATCGAAAATCTCTCTCTCTCTTTCTCCCCTCTCACTCTTTATCCCTCTCTCTCTCTCTTTCTCTCTCTCTCTCTTTCACCCCTCTCACTCTATCTCTCTCTCTCTCTTTATCTCTCCCTAGTCTTTCCTCTCTCTTTATCTCTCTCTAGTCTTTCTCTCTCTCTAGTCTTTCTCTCTCTCTCTCTCTCTCTCTCAGTCTCTCTCTCTCTCACACACACACATTTTGCCGGTAAATTGTAAGTGTTTATATAGTAATTCTAAGTAGTCACTGGGCAGAGCGAGTTAGCGCGCTAGGCATTGCACACATGGTGACCTGGGTTCGATCCCAGCGGGGGAGGATTTTTTCTGCTCTGTAATTGGATGTCGGAGTCCACTCATACCTCGTGAGGAAAATGAGTAGTTACTTGTATGAGTAACGACCAGTGGCGCATTACCAGAGTAAAAAAAATTAATGTAATAGAATAATTCGAAATGTAAAGGAGGCTCTTAGTAAATGCTGCGCTACCACAAAATTTGAAGGGCCTTGTGCTTCACCACAAAGAAATTCGTACATATATAGTAATTTGACAAATATCAAGCAAAGAAGAAAAACAAGATTACATGTCCTACTTACTCCGAGATGATAAAAAAAAAAAAAAAAAAAAAAAAAAAAACAATATCACACAGCTATAATGATCAAAATAGTCATCATTATAATAATTTTATTATATAATATAAATATAAATGTGTTAAAACTGTTAAACCTTTATAATAAGCTACCATTTATAAATTTATTATCTCAACAGTAAGAATATAAATACTCCTGATATCACATGTTCAGGATACTACTGATTACTGAAGAGTGAAGATGCTGTCATGTTTTTGGAAACTTTTTAGCGACATAACAACATAGACTACTTCACACTGAAAATTTCTTTAAATTTTACATAGATTTTCTAGAAATGTACAATGGTAAAAAAAATAAAATAAAAATGTTCGCGTTGCGTACAGAAACTCTGTTTTTGCTCTTTTTATCTACAATTTTGCTCTTAAAGTTATCCGGAAAGAAAACTGTAGTTCAATGAACTTTGCGCAATCCCTTAAATAGACGAAGGTGTGAAGTTTTTACACATTTTGACAGCACCCTGTTGAAAAAAATTATATTATAAAATTAATTACCTACTTTAGAAAGGCTTGTCAGAAAAAATGTGACACCAAAGTGTGTACCACGTAAAATTAATTACAACTTACGTACTCCGTGTTTTCCTGAACCTTTGGTAAGACAAAAAATAATAAAAAATACGATGATAAAAATCGGAACCTAGTTCGAGAGAGCTCTCAATTGTCTGCCATTTAAAACCCTAAGGGCAAAATTAGGGCGATTTAATAGACAAAATCGATAACTTAAGTCATTCGTTAGCATCGGTTTTCCCCATCTAACATTTTTATTATTATTATTTCAAAGTGATTCCTCTGACAATGATATGGTCCAGATGGCAAAGAATCATAGTTTAAATTTAATATTTTGTCTTATATTTTCCATCTGTTGTTACTTCCTGTGATCAAGAGCGGTGCGGAAGAGAATGCCAAAGGCATTATCACCACCCTTGATCATGCTTTGTTTACTATTACATAATTAAACTTTTTCAATATACCTATATAATAAGTGTAAATAAAGTTTGATCGAAATTGTTTAATAAGTTATCATATTTGTGTTTATCACTTTCGTGATATGACAACTACTCAAACTCGCTTTACTATCTGTCCCGGTAGCTCAGTGGTAAAGGCGGCACTTTGTGAATCCAAAGACTCCAGGGGTCGCGGGTTCGAAACCCAGCCGGAGCATGACAAGTTATCCTCCCATTTGGGATTTTTACCTCATAATAATACGTCTTGGGCTTACTGCTGGAATAATGGGACTTTCATAGTCCTAATCAGGCAGTATAAATAAGGCGATATTTTTATGATTACTAAATCTACGCTGAAACCGGGACTTGAACCACCGACCTCCAGGTTACAAGTCCGCCGCCTTATCGATCAAGCTACTGAGGTCGGTGAAATTGTGTAATAATAAGAGTTTAATATTAAGAGATTTTTTTTTTCAACTTTCAATTATTTTTTTTTCAAGCTAGGATATTACTTATTATATTAAGATTGTAGTGTGAAGCAGGGAAAACTTGTATAAATGGGTAGTTCCCGTAAGTTTATATAATTAAAAAAAAAAAAAATATTATTAATAACATAGATCCCACCGGGACTCCAAATTAATTTGTCGAGATCCCGCACAGTTCCCAAACGAGTTCCAACATGAATTCGTGCTCGAATCGAGAGTCCAAATTTTTTTTTGGCATTCATCAGTGTGAAAAGCCGTAAAAATCGCTCTATGTTACAGTGCGATCGCGAGAGCTCGCGTGTACAGCGAACATTAACTATTGCGGGGTGCTTGACCCTATATCCTTGATCAAATTTATGTGACCTACATTTTCCATGCATACAAAACAGTTTCTGGCGAGCGTGAGGGGAGTGTGATCCCCCGCGCTACCGCTGGAAGCACCGGGGGCATTAGCTGAGAGGCGATGACTTGATGCTGGTGGTCGGTGGTTCGAGTCCTGGGTAGGGGGGATTTTAGTAAGGCCGGTTTGAGTCGTTGTGACGTCACTCTTGTGATGAATACGCAGACATGAGAATTTGATAACAAATAGCTGTCTTGATCCAGTGTGGCTAAGGGCCGAATTATAATAATAATCACTTGGTCACTATAAATGAGGCGATATTATTATTATTATAATATATATTTTCACGCAGAGGAGGTTGTACTTCATCTGCGGTGATATCTAAGAGCGGAATTAAAAGACATGTTTGTAATACCTCTGTGGAGGAGTTAAGTCCAGTTTTAGATGGGGAAAACTGATGCTAAGTCATGACTTAAGTTTTCGATTTTGTCTATTAATAATCGCCCTTAATGTACCTACATGTGTATTTTTTTTTCTTCATTTTTTCAATTTTTAATTTTGTGTTTTATCGTATCACTAGCCGTTTGCCCGTGCTTTGCGACGGGACTAAATTTCAAATTTACTAAGGCATGGCCGTACTGCTGGACAGCAATGCCTTTTTGAACTTTTTATAATTTTTCTGGACAAAGCGATAATGGTTTTGGGGGGGTCAATTCTGAGACATTTTTCGCTATCTCTTACCGTTTTGGCTAAACAACTCCTGACAAACAAACAAACAAACATAGTTAGTCCTTTTTTCTGTTTTATATAATAGAGATATTGTTTCATGTATAAAGGGCTCGTTAATAAATGAACCGGTACACCCGATATTATTATTGTCGGGTCTATAAGAAGCATTTATGTGGATTATCAAAAGACCAGGAGCGAGAAAGAACCAGGAAAATATTTTTACGCAATTTCTGCAATTGTTTATTTTTTAAAAAATTGACCTAGAAATATTATTTGTTTTTGAACAACCATCTCGTAAACACAAAGAAGCAGAAAAGAAGAAGTGGAAGAATCTAAATCTAAACCAATAGAATATTTTGTTATTCATCATAGATATGTTTACCTAAAGAGTGATGTCATTTGACGTGCACTGGTGGTCCTATGTTTAAGGCTTTAGTCTAGTAATCCAGGTAACGTAGGTTTATTTGAGATTTTGCCAACACAATATTAGCACCAATTTTTCGGTCTTAAGGATGCATTTATCAATTGAATATTTGTCTCATCTGAAATTCGTCCTCTGTGATATTAGTACCATCTGATCCTCGCTCCCTCAAATTAGTAACATCTGATCTTGTACCACGATTTTTTAGTCTTAAGAGTGCATTTATCAATTGACGGATTTGTCCCATCTGAAATTCGAGATCTGTGATATTAGTACCATCTGATGCTCGCTCCCTCAGATTAGCAAGAACTGATCTTGTACAAACCTCAGAGATATTTGTCCCATCTAATCACACCGCGGGGCCTAAACTCACGGGAGGCTGGGCCCGATCGCTTCTGCCTGCAAAACTCTCGACAATAGCGAAGTGTGCATGGCAAGACATTGAACTATTGTAGAATCTACGCGGAGCGGAGTGTGGTGATAAGCCGGCGAGAGTGGGGGACTGAATGACCTACTAACAAGCGGGTGAGCGACCCAAGTATACAGGCTCCTCTGTTATTCTTGCATATACCGTACCTGTTATGGATTCACTTTTTATTTTAACTGTTACTTTTATTTATTTTATGCAATGCTACATAATTTATTTTTTAAAAATATCGATTTAATTCAAAAATCGAAAACGTAGTCTATCAAAGGCTTTTTACAAGTCTATAATCACGCCGGATCCGGTGGACATTTTCTCCGATTTGACGGACATTTTAGTCGGGAAAGAAATTTGCAGTTTTTCGTATCGCAAAAAAGTAGACGAACGGAGTTTGAGTTTGAGTTTTGTTTGATAGATGCGATCCGATCATTGTCGGATCGAAACCGTTATCACCGTGATTTTTTTTTCGTGAGTTTTGTTTACGTTGAATCGTGAAAGTTTTCGAGGTGCCATTTGATTTCGTGATTTTTTTTTAATCGGTTTTTGTGCGAATTTTATCTCCGTGCGTGCGATTATTTCTAATCGTATTCGGATTGTAATGCAGTGTTAACTTTTCCAGGAAGATTGGTCATTTGGATTGGAATAACTGTGTTAGTGTGCAATTTGGAGACAAGTGATAACACCCCGCCTGGATTTGATTTGAGGATTTTGCGAGGAACGACTTTCGATTTCTAGTGATGGGTTTACTTTGGATATATCGCACTTGGATACTTTGCTAGAGCTGGATTAAGTGCGCTAGAGTTCTACATTAACGGGATCTCGTGTTTTGTTTAAGATTTTTGCAAAATCAGGATATCGGACAGAAATACGTTGATTTTGTAAAGACATGAATTGCGGTTCGAAGGACTTAGTTCGCCATAGTCTGAAGTTTCCGGATAAGTTATTTTTGAGAACTTTGTTCGTGACTGAAATTTTAAAATGATGTCGGTGTTTTAAAATCGCACTGCTGATTCGTTGAAGGAGTACAGAAGCAGAGATTGCTGATTTTTCCTGTGTAGTATGTACATGAAATTCAAAGGTGAGTCAGTCAGCATTAGAAAGAAAGGGAAAACCGATTATTAAGAAAGGTCATTATTACATTACTATTGTGATTACCACAAACATGATTTTGATCCTAAGGGTCGAATTTAAAATAGGATTAGAACAAAAATAAGCCACTTCATCCCTTAAGTCGGACTATAGACTTTGATAGGTTGAAACTTCGAATTGATGGGGTTGAAACTGGCTTATCTTTGTTGCATTGCTATATTCTGATTTGCCCCTAAATGTCTTGTTTATCTACTTGATTAAAACTCCCCATAAGAGGAGACCAGGGTTTGATTCCAGTCTAGATTTTTTTTAATGTATACTTTTTCTACAAAGCTCTTTAATTACTTATTATTATTTTTTTAATATCGAATAAATTATAAAAATTCATGCCTCGGACAGGATCTAAACCTACGAACAACGCTACCAGACTCCCGCTCTGAATACTCGAATACAACTTACTAACTTTTGGCATAATACTTAACCGTCTGAATAAAGCACGTTAAGTTTTTTTTTTTTTAATATACATGGTTTTTTTTATATATTAATATGTAAAATATTTGTCCCATAAAATATGTAAGACCTGTTTGACTGCTGGAGTAAAGGGAGTTTTCATTCTTACCTCGGCAGTATAAACAAGGTGTATACTCTATTATATTCTACTACAATACTACTATACTGCAAGAATGCATGTTTGAAAAAATTTCATCTCAATACGAAAACTTCTGCTTCCTATGGGTCATAAAATTTGTCCGCCCTTAAAGTTCAATGAGCTCATGAACGTCACAGATTCCCAAACCAGTCATTCAAAACGTAAAAAGCGCATCTTTTGAGAAAATTCCGGAAATGTATCAGACTGTTCTCACACAAACACGGAACGCGGAAATTGAAATAAGCCATCTAGTGTCAAAAATATACAACTTGAAAATTCAAAAGAAAGGCAAAGTGCAGATATCTAACGGGAAATGTATGAAGCTTTTGGAACGAAGATTTCTTTCATAGAAAAAGTAGAGCACTGAATTTTACTTCAATTCTTATGAATTTTAGGGCAAAATTAATAGACGTTTTTGTAATACCTCTGTGGCGTTAAGTCACCGATTGCGTACTGTGTAAGATAGGGAAAACCGACACTTACCAACGACTTAAGTTATTGATGTTGTCTATGAATTCCGCCCTTAGAGTTTTATTAGTACTCATACTACTCATAGATATTATAATTCTGTCATATTGGTATCATTGAAAAATTGATCCCATTTAAATCTTCTCACTTTTATTTTTATAATGATTAAAAAATTAAAATCAGTTCTTGTTCTCCCGGTATCTCAGTGGTGAATGCGTTGGGCTGGTAATCCAGAGGTTGTGGGTTCGAAACCCAGCTAGGACATGATAAATTATCCTTCATTTGGGATCCGACCTTACAATAAAGTTGGGCTTACTGCTGGAGTAATTGGACTTAGTGCTATTCGAGCAGTATAAATATTATTAAATAAGCCGTGCACTGGTAGTCGAGTGGTTAAGACGCTAGTTTGGTAATGGATTTTTTTTTCATGAATTATTATATTTGAGCTTGGTATATTTTATGATTTATGAGACACACTGTATATTTTCAAATTGGCCCCTGTTTCAAGCCAAAACATACAATGCGAAGTTGCATTTCTTTTCGTTTCTGCATAGTCCATGAAATTGACCGATTTTCAGTCGGACCTCCCTTCTGATAAGAGACAGTTATATTGTTTATGTTTACACTAGCAACGAGACTTATAAGTCGCCATTGTTGACTAACTCTTGTTATTGTTTACAATTTGCCACACACAAAAATTTGTTTACGTGCGAAAATTTATCCGATGCGAAATCGATATCGCTACCATTTTCAAGGATATTGCGAGACCTCAATCTTGATATAAAAATAATAAACAATATTGTCTGCATGTATTATTGTTTTATAAAATTGCTTTTTAGCAGTATTATTTTGGTGTTTGTTTTTGAAATTAAATATAATGTGTCATTGCAACCCCAGTGGGACATTATTGAGACTAAACTTTTGATGCTTTGTAAGATTTTAACTTTCATTTTACAAAGATACTTTTGAACGCAAAATCTGACACAATGTACGATTTTACCTTTCATTGAAACAATTCTAGTTACGTTATGTTATAATTGCAACCACCGGATTAAAAAAAAAAAAATTATGTGCACGTTTATTTTCGATGAGAACCATTCATTACTAAGGGCAAAATTTAGAACAGGATGTTAAGTAAGCCAGACTGTCCCTAGTAACGCGCTGTGATTGGTTGAAAATTTGACTTGACTTGAGTGCGTGTCTGGCATAACTTCACTTAAATCATATTTCATAATTTTGCGATTGGGTGGGATTCGAACCAACGGATCCCTACTCTACCTGGATTACCAGACTAGCGCGTTAACCACTTGACTACCAGTCCGATAAGCTTTTGTCTTTGCCTAACTAACTTTTGTCTTTGCCTAACTAACTTTTTTTTTGTCTAACTAACTTTTGTCTTTGCCTAATCAAACTTAAGGGTTGGGTGGAAGAGATTGCCATAGGCAATAACCCCGCCCTTTAGTTAGAACATATTGTTTCTTTATATTTTTCTATTTTTTTTTTTCATTTTTATGTATATATTGTTAAAATAATTATTTGTATTGTACATATGTCCATTTATATCTAATCAAGTGTTGAATAATAATAATAATCGAAAGTAATTTGAAGATAGAAAACACTTTTTTTAACAAAAAAAGTTTTCTATCTTCAAATTATTTCGATGTTAATTTGTTTTACCAAGAGTTGTGTATAATTATAAGTTTTTCCTGAGAACTTATATATTTCATTAATAATAATAACTTTTTGTGAAAGTATTTGTATGATTCCTTATTCAGTTCTGGGCTTAAATACTTTACTTATAAAACTTTCCCTTATATAGATTTTCTATTATATTTATTATTATTATTTATTCTTTTTTTGTTTCCAGGAATTATGACCCTGACGAGAACCCCGTGTGAGTTCGATACCATGAGCTTGTTTCAAGACCTGAATTAAAACGACGGAAACTTGACTCGCGGTGCAGTAGTGACGGTAAGTGTGGCTTTCGGGCGGTCGAGACGGTGTCTTCGATCTTAAGTTATTTTTTTTGATGATTATGATATTTATTGAAATGAATTGATCAATCATTGATAAATACATTTTAATATATTAATTTCTTAAATTAAATAATATTATCATACTAACATGTCCCAACTATAAAAAATCAATCAGTGATTTCCTATGTTTTGTGAAGTCTGTGTATCTTTGATAGGAGATATAAAGAGAAAGACAGAGAGGGTGAGAAATAGAATTCTGAATAGGTTCTTTATTTCATAAATAAAATTAATTAAAATGATTAAATATCCTCTTGATGATGTAATTTAAATATTTTTAAGATCATAATCCCTTTGAGAGAGAGAGAGACAAATTAAATCAGTAGCGTAAGATCGTTGGTTCAAATCCCACCCAGTGCATGAATTTTTCTCATTAATTTGAGTTTGTGACCACATGATAATAAGACTCTGAGGGTTAGGTGGTAGAAAATGCTTTGAGCATTAACCTCGCCTGGTGGTTACAATCCACTAAAGAGTGTTATTATTATTATTAATTAATTTATCTAGTCGCAACAAGTAGAAGTAGGGTGCCAGAACCAATCAACACAACCATGAGGAAGGAAAGAAGGAAATCCAATATTTGGAAAATTGATTTTTGTAAATAAAAAATTGAGGTGCTTTGTAATTTTACTAAAGATTTCCGTTTATAAAGCATGTTTGAGACTTTGGAAATCGGGTTTCTTTGTAAAAGTCCAGTAATACCTTCTAAAGATTAAGTATTATTGTCTAATCGACTTTTTTTAAAATTAACATAAAGAAAGGAATATTCCTACTGTAAATTACGAATATCTTGCAATGACTCTAGGTTTTATCTAAAATATAGATTTTAACTGTGGTCACTTGGTCAAGTAACGAAGAAGTTTTTGATTAAATGTATCTGCGATAAATGTATTACATATTGCATACATACTTAGATACACGGCGTACATACAAAGTTGTAACTAAAATTATTTCGCTGGGTAAAAAACTTCGTTTTTTGTGCAAACAAATAATGTCTTTCTAGTTTCTAGAAAATCATCGGAAAATTGTATCTTATTAGAAGTTTTAGAGGATCTAAAGGCAGAATTTTCACATTGTGAGCTCTTGCATTCTACTGGTTTCCACTTTAGTGTAAAATAAATTAGATCTCATTCAATTATTACCCTCTGTAGATTCTTACTCCGTTATGCAATTTGTCATTACATTTTAATACGATTTTAGTACAGTTTAGTTGGTAAAGAATGTCATTTTTTCATACCTACCAGATGTAACTACCAATTAACAGGAAGTAGACACATAAAAGATATCTTAACTGTTTTTGAAACTTAATTATTCCCAGTAGAGCATGTTTCCAGTAGAGCAAATGAAACTTAATTCGATTTTTTATGTTTGAAAAAATTGAGGGTAAGAAATATATAGTTTATTGTTGAATAAAAAAAAAATGACACCATACCGAAGTTATTCAGGAGGTAACGACACGTTGAAATATATTTTTAAAAAATCGAAGCACTTTTTTTTAGGTATTTAATTTTTTACAAAAATGAGAATATAGTTAGTTCCTTAGGGCGTAATCAATAGACGTGTTTGTAATATCTGTGTCGCTAAGTCTCGGATTGCGTACTGTGTTACTTAGGAAAACCGGTGCTAAGCAATGACTTAAATTATCGATTTTGTCAATTTTTTATTTTTAATTTTGGGTTTAACGTCGTTTTCAACTGCTTGGTCATATCACGACGGGGATATCACCCTCCATTCGCAGGAAACTCGCAAACCTGCTACTCACATTAACTTCACCCAGCCTGGGTTGGGCCGGAAAGCCAGCATCACGAAGTCTTCACCTCGCTGGACGTTGCTTCACTTCAGTGAGCTTACGAGGACAGGTGCATTCAACGCGCCATTGACGATAGCAAATTTTGTCTATTAATTTCGCCCTTAATCTGTAGATACTGCGAAGTAAAATTTACTGTATGAATCGATAGTAAATAGTCTAGTGATCTGAATGGTTGCAGAGCAGAGGTTCCCAAACTGTGGTCCGCGAGAAGGTTTCAAGTGGTCCGCGAGGTGGTCAAAAAAAACAAACAAACAAAAAACAAAGCAAATGTCCTTACAGAGAAAAAGAAAATCCTCTAAATTACCTACCTTTTCTTAATTGGGCTTAACATCACGTGTTTCAATTTCGCTTATAATACTACTATGTATTTCAAAGAACACGTTACTACTACCTTCTGACACCAGACTTGTCCAAAAAGTGGTAGTCCGTGGAAAAGTATGAAATTCAAAAGTTCGAATCCCACCCAGTGCGTGAATATTTCCTCATTAATTTGAGTTTGTGATCCACATAATAATAAGACTCTGAGGGTAAGGTGGTAGAAAATGCTTTAAGCATTAACCTCGCCTGGTGGTTACCTTCCACTAAAGAGTAGATAAAAGTGGTAAATTATTATATTATATCTATTATTATTATAAAAGTGGTCCGTGGTTTGAGGAAGTTTGGGAACCCCTGGTCTAGAGGTCTACGACAGTCACAGTTATCACGAGATGTACCGTTTTTCTTACAAACCATACCGTCTCTTTCTGCTTGCATTCAACCTGATGGTTCTGTGCTTCTGTCAAGGTTAGTGGCTTCGATCGTGCTTGTGTAGATCCAATGGGTTCAATTCTTTTCTTATTCTTCTTATTCTTTGCTTTAAGGGTTGGGTGGAAGAGATTGCCATAGGCAATAACCCCGCCCTTTAGTTAGGACATATGTTTCTTTATATTTTTCTATTATTTTTGTATATATTTTGTTTATTTTTTCCTGTTTATATATTAATTTTATCAATTTTGTATTTTAATTTTTACCATTATTTGTTTGTATATTATTATGTTCTTCTAATAAAGCGTTTCATAATAATAATAATATATCTTTAAGTCCTTTCACTTGTAGTCTAGTGGTTAAGGCTCTAGTCTGGCAATCCAGGTAGCGCCTAAGTGGTGCAAGATCATAGGTTGGATGGTAGATATTGCCTTAGGCAATAATTTGTGTAAATAAACTTATGTAAATAAATTTCAATAAAGAGTTTACTACTACTGCTAATCAAGGTAGCGTAGGAATCCGTTGGTTCGAATCCCATCTCACGTATGAATATTTCCTCATGTATTTGAGTTTGTGACCACAGTACCAAGCCTGGGTTGGGCCGGAAATGCCCCAGGCTCACGTGTTTGGAGGGAAAAGTATTTTCTATAGAAAATTTTGCCCAACCCGGCATTGAACTCAGGATCTCTGGACCACGTAGTACCAACCGTTACACCACGGAGACTTATAAACTGTATGCTTTTGTTTATGCCGTGAATTTGTCGTGGGTTCACATTTATTTGAGCCAGCCATTAGTTACGTCGATTTCCCATTATTTCTTCCAGCGTAGCCCATGCACTGGGGGTCAAGCTAATCTTTCACTTTTCATAGTTTTTCTTTGGTTCAATATTATTTGCTTCTTGTAAAATACTTTTCATAATTTTGCTTTGGCTCAATATTATTTATTACTTCTTTTTAAAGTACTTTTCATAATTTTTCTTTGGTTCAATATCTTTTGTTTCTTGTAAAATATTTCTCTTAGTTTTTATTCTGTTCGACATTAATTGTTTCTTGTAACATACCTAGCTACTTCTACAATTCATCTTTTATACAGTCGAACCTGGTTTTAAGAAAACTTGATATAAGAGAAACCTGGATATAAGAGAAACCTTGATTTAAGAGAACAATTTCCAGGTTCTATTACGTCTCTATAAGATAAAATAAACACTTTTCAAGAGAAACCTGGACATCATCATCATAGGGTGGCGTTATCGTGAACGATGGTAGCCAGACAGTGGAGGAATGACTCAGCACTTCTACCACTGTCTTTCCAAAGAGGCTAATAATTGACAAGGCCCCCAGAGCCAAGCCAATGCTGGTCTACTCCCTGTTTATAGCCAGACTAACCTGGACATAAGAGAAAAAAAATCCGGTTATCTTATCTTATAGTTTCGACTGTATCTTTGTATTCTTGTATTCTATTAATGTAAGTACCTACTGCATGTATAAATAAATCTCCTTGTTGAAATTATTACCTGGCCTTTTACAAGGGGTTCTGAAAGTGCGTAAAAATTGATCCACACACTAGCACGTAACTGAAGAACCCCTTATGTAGACCGTCTACGGAAAACTGTTGTTGAGTGAAATGTATGGAAAGCAGTTTCACTAACGGACTGATTTAGTCGGGAGCTAAATTGGCAATTAGACATTTGATTGTGTATAAAGTTGTTCGTTGAGTTCAGCATGATTAAATATTTTTTCATTCGTAATTATGCAATTGGGCATGTATCATAAATAAATAAATAAACCTTTATTTGAACATAAAAATATTACATACATCAAAATTAATACCTACATATATCAGAACAACTGGTTCCAATTCAGCTTATTTGCTGAGGTACTTAATTAGTTTGAAATTTGGAATCTTCATCCACAACTTCTCACTATTTTTCTGACTTTACTGTTCTAACTAACTGACTGACTTACTAATTGATTATAGTTATTCTTTATATTTGCCTATGATTATTATTATTATTATGATCTTTGTTACTGTTACGAATACATGGATGATTTTAATTCCCATCTAAATCGCACTTTTCTCTGTTGGGCTTACCTATTTAGTTTTCTCCAATAAGCAGTTTGAAAATCAATAAATATTAAGAAATTTACAACATCTTTCCCTGTGCCATACTGTCCCTATCGCATAAAGTAGTGCAAAATTTCGATGGCCAATATTGACAGGACTGAATTGTGATTGCAGGTGAGAGCGTGGCAGACACAAGTACTTCCTCCCCAGACGTTCTGGCGCCAGTATCTCCCTCATCCAAGCTAGACCCCAGAATCCCTGTGAGCCCTGGCCCTTGTACCATTGCAGAGAGGTGAGTTTTTATTTTTGTATTTTGACTTTATTTATTTTTTCCGGTTTGTACATTTTTTCCTTAATGCTAATATAATAACAGATAATTATATTTAGACATTTTTATTATTATTAAATGAACAAAAAAAATATGTGTGGGTATGGTAATTTACATAATATCTAAAGTCTATTTATTCTATTCTCACTAAGTTCTTCCATAACTTAGTGAGAGAAATAGTATTATTACCTATTGAATTCTTTATTGGATAATAAGACATAATATGTACCTACAGTTCAAATAATGATTACAAAAAATAAAAAAAAAATGGAAACAATATTAACAATAAAAAAATAAATAAAAAAAATAGATAAATATAATGATACACACATACGTCCTTTCCAAGACTCAACAGTGCTTCAGACAGTTTGGATGTGGGATTCTTATTGTTTCAACTATAAGTTATTTCTACCATCTGCAGCTGGAGTAACAATACGTTGACAGTGTTGCAAATGCTTAGACGTGTATGTTCGGCGTTGAATGATCTGAAAATTATTGAATACAACCAAGATGTTATCAGATGTATTGGTTATGGTATGTAAACAAGTATTTTTGGTAATCTATTTGGACGTTGGACACTGACTCTGGACAAGCTAATGGCAATTGGACAATGTATTGGTAATTGTATATGTGGACAAGGCACTGGTAATTGTATATGTGGAGAAGTTTTTGGTAATGATGGTAAGTGGACAAGGTATTGGTAATTGTATATGTGGAGAAGTTTTTGGTAACGATGGTAAGTGGACAAGGTATTGGTAATTGTATATGTGGACAAGGTACTGGTAATTGTCTGTGGACAAGGTACTGGTAATTGTATATGTGGACAAGGTACTGGTAATTGTCTGTGGACAAGTTCCTGGTAATGTTACTGAGCCCTGCTTCTCCCTCTGTTCCAGAACCACCTCCCCCGACTCGGCTCTGCACGACATGACTGAAGAGTCCTCCTCGGTGCTCAAGGTAGAAGAGAACACCTGCAAGGAGGAGGTGAACAACGGCGTGTACGACGGCGGCGGTGGTGTGATGGAGCGGCGAGAGAGAGACACGGTGGTGGTGCCCGCCTCCTGGTGCCGAGTGAACGGCGTGAAGGAGGAGATGCAGATCCGCCGCGAGTCAGTCGTCACCTCCAGCCCCGGCGTCAACATGTCTCTCCCCGGCGGCGTCTCCTCCCCGCCCACCTTCTGGGTGTCCTCCGCCTCCACAGGTGCCTCCTCTGTCGTCACCGCGTGTCGGATCAACGGCGTACGCCCGGAACTCATCGGCGGCGTGAACAGTTTCTGTGAAATGAAACCGCCGCCGTCGCCTCAGCAAAGGCCGCCCAGCGCTGTGCGTACAACGCCCACTGTCATCATGGGCGAGGCGGGCGGTGTACGCACCATGATCTGGTCGCAGCCGAACCCCGAGCAACCGCCTCCGCCGCAACACTTCCTCGCCGCCACCACTTCCAGCTGGTCCACATCTTCTCAATCCTCCACCTCCAGCAGCAACGTGAATGAAGAGTCGGCCGCACAGCTGCTTCTCAATCTCGGCCAGGATAACCAGCATCACCCGCGCAGCCAGCACCCGCAGCCGCCGCAGCCGTACCCTGGCAGCCTCAACATGGAGCGGCTGTGGGCGGGGGATCTCTCTCAGCTACCCGCCTCGCAGCAGATGACCGCGCTGAACCTGACCTCCAGCGCCGCACCGCCCGCTAGTCTGGCGCCACTGTGGCTGCAAGGTCAGACGGGCGCCCACTTCATCAAGAGTAATGGGGAGCTGGGTGGGAAGGGCGGGCCGGAGGAGCACGAGGAAGATGACCAGCCCATGATCTGCATGATCTGTGAGGACAAGGCGACGGGGCTGCACTACGGCATCATCACCTGCGAGGGGTGAGTCTCTAACTCTTATTTATCTGAGGAACTACCCGGCAGATAAATTGTAAAATGCTAAATAATGAAACTATTGCCGTATTTTTCTTTCTAACCAAAGTTAACCAAACGGGAATAAATAAACCAAACTGGAAGCAAGCCATTTTTCTTTTGGAAGAGGAAAAATTTCCACTTCCAAAGTTAACCAAAGTGGAAGTAGAAAATTCTTGCTTCCAGTTCTTTTATAGGTTAAGTCCATTGTTTATCTTGAAAAGTAACCAAACGCATTTTTCTTTTACGAATGACCTTGGAATAAAATGGAAATATTTGGAAAAAACCTAACCAGGAAAAAATTTTTAGTTAGAAAGAAAAATACGACTTATGTTAACATTTTTGTGATATCACATTTACTCAAACTCGCTGCACTAAAATTTTTCTCGTGCCTTGGAACAAACATGTAAGAAATTGCAGGTAATATTAATCGTCCAACATAGTAATACTTAAGTAATACCTAATAATATAACACGGTTTCTAAGCAGAGATGTAATACATTCCCTTGTCATTCATATGAGCATAAGCATCATTTTACAGTCAATGACGAGCTACAGTACTAAGGATAGCTACAGTAAATGACGTGCTATGATATTAAGGATAGGATTTTGTGGGGTAACCGCAAGGTTATTCCACCAGTCATTGCCCTGTAGTTGTTGTGACCTCGGTCGAGTACCATAACTGTTGCTGATTTTTTTTCAACCCAACGGCGAACGTCGCGTGCAATGAGTGAATCGCACGCGAACACTTTGAACAGAATATTCCAGTCAAACTTTACTGTGGTATTTTTAGAGTTATTTACATAAAGAAACTTAATATTAACTTTTTTTTTTGTAAGATTCCTCCATCCACCCCTGTTGGGCGATTAACTAGGTATATTTACAATATTAAATTTAACTATCACTGGAAGTATTTAGACGACCCGGAACCGCTTTCGTATACTTCAGGGCACTTTACCTTTAAATACATGCCATTCGGTTAGAAAAACTCGGTTAGAATTTTGCGCTCCGGCCGGGATTCGAACCCGCAACCTCCGGGTCAGCAATGCTCTTAACCACTGAGCCACGGAGGTCGGCAGTCCCTCTATTCCAACTATTTAAAACTGCCCCATTTGTAGTAACATCCTGAAGTAATGCCACTCGGTGGTTCCAAGGCAAAAAGTAAACAGTATGTAAATGATAGAGTTTTTAGACGGTAAAAAAAACCTTCTCGTTGGCTCACAGAGATTTACTTACGCCGGTGTTTGATGTAAATATTTTTCCTTTCTCTATCACAAGTGAAAAATACAGACTTTATGCTCTAAGTATGCTTTTAAACCTCTCAGTATAAACAAATAAAATAAATAACTTTTTACTACTTGTGATATTAATTTTTAATATTATTTTATTTTAATCTTTGTATTTATTGACATTTTTACTGTTGACATTGTAATAATAATAATAATGCCCGGTAGACGGGTGTTTATTGACGGGTTTAGCTCTATTTACATTTTCAAATAAAATAACAGTTAAAATAAAATTGTACTAATATGACAAAATACTGAAACATAAAGGAACACTCTAGGGCTATTCCCGTAAATATACTCCCGTACAACGGGTATTTATTATTATTATTAAATAAGTCAGAGGTCACACAAATCGTTTCGCCCGGCGCGTCTACTGTTCACCGTCTGATTATACAACTGATTCGGAAGTTGTTTCACTATTCGTTCGACCTTGTCCGAATTTTCTCTCTAGTGCGAATGACCTGAGCGTTATTGTGACCAACTTCTTTGTGCGAGCTCAAGGTTTTAGTCCTTATACGACTTGGCCTGTGTGTGAACAGTGGGTCACAGGGAACGCAGTGAGGTTCGTGTTGTAAAACCTGGAATGGATGGAAATACTGTCGAATCTGGAATTATGAGGTTATAAAACCTGGAATAGATGGAAATACAATCGAATCTGGAATTAAGAGGTTGTAAAACCTGGAATGGATGAAAATACAGTCGAATCTGGTATTATGAGGTTATAAAACCTGGAATGGATGAAAATACAGTTGAACCTGGAATTATGAGGTTGTAAAACCTAAATTTCTAAATTCATGTTTTTTAGGGTTTTGTTCATATCAAGAAAAAATCCTAAAACTCCTTGTGTGTTTTTTTAACGCGCTCTTAACTCTTAACGCTCCCATAAATTTCTAATTTTAGAAATCGGAAGTGTTTTGTTTGTTTTTGTAAAAAAAAAAAAATTAGAAATGAATTTAGAAATTTAATGTTAGGAATAATGTACCTAATTTTAAGTTTTGTAAATTTAGTTTAATCATTTCAGTTATTGCTGTGTTTCAAACCATCTAAGGTCGAAACACAGTGTTGAAATTACAATTTAAAAAAAAAAATATTGTTTTGCTCCGTTTTAATTTTTTTTCAATTTTTTTTTTTTTTTACTGAGTGTATACTGATTTTAAGTTTGAATGTCCTGTTTTCAGCTGCAAAGGCTTCTTCAAGAGGACTGTCCAGAACCGCCGGGTGTACACGTGTGTGGCGGATGGGGTGTGCGAGATCACCAAGGCCCAGAGGAACCGGTGTCAGTATTGCAGATTCAAGAAGTGTATAGAACAAGGGATGGTGCTGCAAGGTAATTTCTTTTTTTATTTTTTTATTTATTGGTGTACATCAAATTTACAATTTGTTTACACAAGTCAAACACAGATATAGAAATGGGATACAGGAAGAAAAAGACATAATAGAATTTAAGAAGTAACAAACTAGTAAATTGTGGTATTGGCTGTAAGTGGTATGGCCCCAGAGAAGCAATCCGTATGATAGTAAGGAATGGAATAAACCATAATACGCATTTTTCAATACAGTGGGAGAAACTTGATTTTTTAATTGGTGAAGTAAAAACAATCGACTATTTAACTTGCCCGCGACATGATCAATGTGGGCATGCCACTTTAGCTGGGTTCGCTTTAAAGTGAAACCTGGATATAAGAGGTTTATACCTGGACTATGGGAACTCATCATTAGTTTCTCTGTTTTCTTCCTTCACATTAGGCATGAAAACAGAGTGTTGATGCAGTAATGAAAATTATACTAGTATACACTGTGCAAGTGTGCATTGGTAATCAAGTGGTTAACGCGCTAGTCTGGTAATACAGGTAGCGTAGAGATCCGTTGATTTGAATCCCAACCAGAGCATGATTTTTTCCTCATTCATTTGACTATGTGACCACAAAATAATGGCACTCTGAGGGTTAGGTGGTAGAAAATGTTCTGAGCACTAACCTCGCCTGATGGTTACCTTCCACTAAAGAGTGTTATTATTCTATTATTATTCCTTTAGAATAATTGTTGACTTTGACTTAATCACTGAAAATACAATAACTAATGCAGTTTCTTTTCTTTCGTTATTTCAGCTGTTCGGGAAGATCGAATGCCTGGCGGTAGAAATTCTGGCGCTGTATATAATTTATATAAGGTAAGCTTTTGTAGGAACAAATTCCTTGCAGTTTTAATTATAATGCGTGCTGTTTTGAAAATAGTTACATGTAGCCCGTTCCAAATACACTCTCCACTCTCAAAATCCCCGAATCTCCCTTTCAACCGTCATACAACGCCCTCTGATTGGTTGTTGCGATCATATTAACAAATCAGATCGCCTTGTGTGACGGTTGAAAAGGAGATTCTGGAGATTATGAGAGTGGAGGGAGTTTCTGGAACGGGCCACTGGCGACATGAATCTGTGACCCAATTTTCATGGTTCACCCTTCACAGGTATACGTTGCCTATGAGCGAGTACATCTCTTGGACTTTGAGTTTATGAACACAACACAGTTCACGTATTCCATAGAATTTGTGTGAACGCCTGGCATTTACGAGTATATGCAATGTGCAATGAATTAAACTTTGTGCACCCTATTTTAGTACAATTACATCGACCTCAGTGGCTTGATCGATGAGGCGGCGGACTTGTAACCTGGAGGTTGGTGGTTCAAGGCCCGGTTTCAGCGTAGATTTATTAAAGCGAGTTTGACTAGTTGTGATATCACGAAAGTAATTAACACAAATATGATAACTTAGTACAGTTACCTACTTACTATTTAAATAAAGCTTTATTGGAATAATCCTCACCTTGGTTATTTTCCAATATACTTACATACCGTACTAGCTGAAACCCAGTACTTTGTTGTCGTTATGTTATAGCTTTTGCCCGTGGCTGCGTGGCTGGGGTCGTATTTGATGTGATATAATGACATAAAGATTTTATATATTTTCGAAATAATTTAAAGAAAACCAAACTTGCCTCAATTTGTTTAACTTAATTAGTGTTTTTATCTTCAAATTATTTCGATTTTTTTTTGTTTTACCGAGAGTTGTGTATAACTATACTGGGTCTCATGTTACAAGTCTGTGTAAGACATACAGTTTCACTTTAATATTTCTTTTCCTATGTGCTATATCTTATATTTTTTCTTATCATCTATATCTATATCACTTGTCAATTATTAGCCTCCTTTTAAAGACAGTAGTAGAAGTGCTGAGTCATTCCTCCACTGTCTGGCTACCATCGTTCACGATGACGCCACCCTATGATGATGATATCTTATATGTAACTTCGAATGTAAAAGAAATGTTTTTTTTTTTTTTTTTTAATATATTAACGGGGTTAACCCATGTTTATTATTATTTTATTTTTTTAGATTTTAACATATTTTGTAATTTTTTGTAATTTGTAATAATAGGCAATGTTGTATTTGACATCAATAATATACAAAATGAACAAAGGTACATACAATAATAATTAATACAGTAAAAAAAGTGAATGTTAGGTAGGTAGTTTAGGTAACAAGTATAAAAGGTAATTGAATACTGAGTTAGAAAGAAAAATGATATAATTTTATTATTATTACTAACGGGGTTAACCCATGTTTATTATTATTTTTTTTAGATTTTAACATATTAACGGGGTATTTTATTTTATTTTTTTAATTTTAACATGTACAATAAAACACACTATTATTATTATTTGATTCCAGGTTAAATATAAGAAGCACAAAAAAACTGCCCGCAACGGCCAGATGAAGCTGGAGAAGCAGCTGCAGCAGCCTGGGCTGAACCTGAAGTCCCTGGACATGGTTCAGCCGGAGCATGGCATCCCGCCCCATCTGGTGAATGGGACGATCCTCAAGACTGCCCTCACTAACCCGGGGGAGGTGAGTTATTATTATTTTATTATTATTATTATTATAAAACCTGGTTGCAGGGTTTCAGCTGAAACACCATACAATTAACCCATGGGGGAGGTGAGTTTCTTTTTTTTTTTTTTTATCAAGAATACCTATTACATTGTTTCAAAAATTCATAGATTGAATCAACAATGCCAATGTTCATATTAAAATAGAATTAAGAACTTAAAACTAATTGTTTTACATTAGATTAAAACGCAATTTTTTAATGAACGTAAAATTTATTCGAAGAGAGATTCTTCAGTGGCTTGATTTATGGTTCCTCAGAATCCTCAGTACTTTAACTACGCACTTGAAGTAATGATATTTTTCGGTTCCAAGTGCGGTTAGCTTTTAGAGAAGGTGGGTTTTTAGTGGGTGGAAATCCCACACCCCAGGATCTGGGTGTCTTTGAAAGATTTTTTCCTGCCTTCAATAAAAAAAAGTACTTTAACTACGGGCTTTAACTACACCTGAGGATTTCTTTGTTTCCACATGAAAATAAAAGCTCCTTGAAACTTTGTGATGGGAATTTTCAGTGTTCTGTAACTGCACAGGTCATATCTAAGTCGGGCTTCGTAGCTGTTTATTACTTCTGTGGCGTGATGGAGCTGTAGCCAGCCTTCGTGACGGAAAATATTTTTTTTAGAACACTATCGGTCAGCTGATAAAATCCAAGCGTCGGCTTGGATTTACTAATCCTGTTTCCTAATACGGCCCTAAGAGGGAGGTCCCGTATTAAATTTCGACTTATATGGATTAGTAGAGACGAAACATATCCCAGTTTTGGAGAAATTCTTATTTTAGTTTCTTTCTATTTGTTTCAGATCGTCCATTTACGGCAGAGACTTGACAACACTGTAAGCTCGTCCCGGGATAGAAATCTATCCTTGGACGCCACGCTGTCTATGATTCAAGGCTTAGTAGACTGTGATGAGTTTCAGGATATTGCTACCTTGAGAGTAAGTTCTAACGTTAATCATATTTAAAATAGTGGTGTGTATGACCAATTGACCATAGATGTTGACATGCACCACTATAATCTAATAAAAGATAGATAGATAGATAGATATTTAAAATAATCAGCAAGCATTAACATTCTTTGTCCTGGTCTGAATATAAAAAAAATAATAACTGTTTATTGACAAGAATAATATTGATAAAGGGCGAAATTATTGCCTGAGGCAATCTCTGCCATAATAATCTTCATTCGTGATATTTTTAACGTTTATTTCTTTTTCATTTATTTATTTTTTACGAGACTAGCTAAATATGCTAGTAAATCATAAGACCGTTGTTAAAATCAACCATACAAATTAGCTTAGTTAAAAATTATCGTGCCTCAGTTGCTTCACCAACGTGTTTAATTTCAAATTGATTTTGAAAAGCTACAGTAAAAAAGATTAATTAAAAAAAATAAAAATATTGTAAGGATGTTTGCGAAGAGGATTTTACAATAAGCCTGAAACACTGATATGTCTCGATAGAGGACTATAAACAGAGAACGGACTAGTCAACTCTAACAAGCCAAGCTAGCTTGAAGTTTCTCAAGGATTAGTTTAATGGCTAATAAAGAAAAAGTCTAGTTCTCACGATGGGGTATCGCACATAGAAATAAATATGTGGTTCAGATCGAGCCAATATTTCTAATTAATCTGGCTGGAGACCATCACTCCCCCAGCAGTAGCCAAGCTGGTTACATTAACAACTGATATTAAATATTTACTTGTTTGCCTTTGGTTTCTGCACATGCGACATTGCGATACCCTTAAGTTATTTTTTACTTTTTTTTTTAATTTTTTTTTTTTAATTATTACTACTATTGTTACACTATCTTCTACTATTATTTCCTTTTCTTGTTTTCTATTATCTTTACTCTAATTGTTATTTTATTTTATTTATATTGTATTTATACTTAAATAAATAAAGAGGTGCTTTGTTAAACTGTTGGCATAATGGGACTACCTGTCTTGCGCTGACAGTCTAAATAAAGCACTACTTATACTTATACTTAACAACATATTAGGATTCTGCTTTTGCCAATTAGTCTCTACAATTTCGTCTCAATGTATTTTTTTTTTTTTAATTTTTCTTTTTATAATTCTGACTGATTTAATTATTTAATTTCATACAAAATTCACTTTTATTCTGAATATCCCTATTTTTACTGTTGAAATCTTAGCTTTTGTATCGTAATTACATGTTTTTAATGGAAAACCGTATGGATTATTTTTGATTTCAGAACCTAGATGATCTCTTAAACCATAAATCAGATCTCTCAGAAAAGCTGATGCAAATAGGAGACTCCATTGTGTACAAACTCGTACAGTGGACCAAGAGACTGCCTTTCTATCTGGAACTTCCTGTGGAGGTTAGTTTTTTTTTACTGATAATAATATCAATACAAAAAATTTACTGCCTTATTTATACTGCCCGATTAGGACTATTAAAGTCCCATTATTCGAGCAGTAACCCCAAGAAACATTATTATGTGGTAAAAATCCCAAATGGGAGGATAACTTGTCATGTCCCAGCTGGGTTTCGAAACCACGAACTCAGGGATCTTTGGATCTTTGTTCTCATGATGGTTAATCGTTATTCGTACATAGAAATATGTGATTCAGAACGAGCAGACTTTTCCACTCTAGTTGACTGGAGACCATCACTTCCTCCAGCTGAAACCAGGCATTTATTTACACTCAATTTTTTTATATAAAGCAATCAACAATAAACTAAAAAAAAAAAAAAAAACTTAAAAATATTTACAAAAAATATAAAACATTAATAATTTTTATTTACAATTGTTTTGTAATCAGAGGCGAAGTTAATGCCTCAGGGCCCCTTAGACATTCTCTGCCACTTATAGCTTCTTACTCTATGTAACTCCTTCTGTTCCTCCAGCTGTAGCCAGGCATTTTTTTTTTTTTTTACACTCTATTTTTTTATACAAAACAATCAACAATAAACTAATAAAAAAATAAAAAAAACTTAAAAATGTGTACAAAAAAATAAAAAAATATTAATTTTTATTTACAATTGTTTTGTAATCCGGGACGAAGTTAATGCCTTAGGGCCCTTAGGCATTCTCTACCACTTATAACTTCTTACTCTATGTAACTCTATTATTTTTTTTAAAAAAAAAAGTAGGTAGTTATACATTTATATTAACATTGATGATATATTTTTTAGATCTTAAATTTATTTTATAATTGTTTTGTAAACATACAACTTGTATAATTACAATAAATATTCATATACATATTCATAACTCCTTGTGTTCCACAGGTTCACACCCGTCTCCTCACTCACAAGTGGCATGAACTTCTGGTTCTCACCACCTCCGCTTACCAGGCTATACATGGCCACCATAAGTTAACCAGCACCAGCACAGATGGAACCGAGGCGCACTTTACTCAGGAGGTGGGTAACAAACACTCAACTTCAGAGAGGACTTTGTATTGTACTAAAAGTTTAAAGTTATCATATTGCGATTAGGTGTTGATAAAGCGCCCTGATTACTATAAAATAGGTGGGACTTTGTCAAAGTATGACACATATTCCCATTTATCTAGAGTCAAACAATATCAATTTATAGGTTGAATAAAAGTTTAAAAAAAGTTATCATATTTGTGTTAATCACTTTCGTGATATCACAACTACTCAAACTCGCTTTACTAAATCTACGCTGAAACCGGGCTTGAACCACCGACCTCCAGGTTACATGTCCGCTGCCTTATCGATCAAGCTACTGAGGTCGGTACTTTGTATTATACTAAAAGACTGTGAGAGTAAAGGGACTCTTTGTTTTTAGTCTTATTCTTAAACAGTAAATAGGCGATAAACACATGGCGATGCCGCTCTTCTCTTAATTCCAATGCACAGGTCTCGCTTTTATTCCGACTCTTTCGCGGTTCAGGGTGCCAGGTTGTGGAATTCACTACCTGAAGTAATAAGAGTTTGTACACACCAGTCATCCTTCAAGCGCTTATTGTTGGAACACATAAAAAAGAAAGCGCAGTGACTAAATGACACTTACTCTCTTAATCTTTTTCTCCTTCTTCTTCTTCTTCTTCTTCTTCTTCTTCTTCTTCTTCTTCTTCTTCTTCTTCTTCTTCTACTTCTTCTTCTTCTTCCTTTTCGCCTTTCTATTTTCATTTACGTCTTTTCGTCTCCTTTTATTCCATGGGCATGAGCTTTTCACCATGAACTCAAAAATGTTAAGAGGTAACCAATCTTATGGGTTTGATGGCGGAAATTGCCTCAGGCAATAATCACGCCCTTTGTATCAATTTTTATTTGATGTCAATAAAGAGTTCTTAATAATAATAATAATAATAATATATTGCATTGAAAACAATAATAATATATATATAAAAAAAAACAAAAAACAGAAAATAGGCGCAAAATTTATAGCTAAGACAGAATTTTTGGACATTAAATATTTTTTCTTTTAATTTTTTTTTTAGAATTAACGTGACAAAGTTTGTATTAGTTCTTAAATTTTTATTTGTAATGAAAATGTATATTTCTCTTCTTCTCTTCATTGTTTCAAAGTATTCATAACTCTACCACGTGATTGACTCATGTTATTATTGTTATAAAATATCTCTTCTTACATCACCAAGAAAATATCTTTTAAAACTTTGCCCTTTTACTTTCCGAAAAGTTGTTACATCATCAGATGTTTGATAACTATGAACCTACTTTTACAAATTTCATATTACCTATTTCGTGTCGTATTTTAATTTTTTCTCAGTTTTAAAAAGTAATTGAAAGTATGCACATTTTCCTCAAGTATTGAAAGTGGATGTGGTTACGACGCTAGAATTGTTATGTCAATAATCCAACGCGTCTGAAAATCTAGCTTTTCCCCATGAATTCGGGTTCGGGACCACATAATAAAATAAGACTCTCAGAGAAATGGTAGAAAATGCTTTGAGCACACCTCACCTGGCGGTTACCTTCCACTGAAGACTTTTACTATCGTTAGATTTTAATAGGGATTTAGAACCCAAGTGACAGAGCGAAAAGTCTATTATAAAGAGCCTTCTAATATATTCAGGTTTCTATCACACATAAACAGGTAACGCAGGGACCTGAGATTTTCTTCATTATAAAGAGTTTTCTATTATATCCCGTCCTATTATATCCAGGTTCAACTGCACAACTTTTCACTTTTCTAGCTGATTTTACTGACTGATTTATTCTTGTCCCAGGTCTCCAACAACCTCTGCACGCTTCAGACCTGCCTGACGTCCATGATGGGTAGACCCATCACCATGGATCAGCTACGTCAAGACGTGGGTCTCATGGTGGAGAAAATCACTCACGTGACCCTCATGTTCAGGAGGATCAAGCTGCGGATAGAGGAGTACGTGTGCTTGAAAGTGATCATCATGTTGAAGCCATGTGAGTTTACCAACTTTATTACTATTGAATTGTCTTTCCCGGTAGCTCAGTGGTAAAGGCGGCACTCTGTGAACGACCAGCTGGGACTTGACAAGTTACCCTCTCATTTGGGATTTTGACCACATAATTGTGTCTTGGGCTTACTGCTGGAATAATGGGACTCATTAGTCCTGATCGGGCAGTGTAAATAAGACGATATTATTATAATTAATACTTAATAGGACATAATTATGGACAAACAAATAATGATAAAAATTAAAATAAAAAATTGAGAACAGTATAAACAAGAAAAAATAAACAACATAGATAAAATATATACAGATGTCCTAACTAAAGGACGGGGTTATTGCCCATGTTAATCTCTTTCAATTAACTTTATGTGCTTGATTTTTGTTTTTTATTATTATTTAATTAAAATTTATTTCCAACACCTCTCGCTAGAGGACTATAAACAGAGAACGAACTTGTATTTTCAAACCTGACCTACTTTTTAAAAAGACTGACAGATGATAATGACATCAAGTTCAGATGACAAAGCCTGGCAAGCCTTTGTCATTACTAGCTTGCAGTTTCCTAATGGTTCAATGGCTTATAAAAAAAAAGTTCAAGTCCTCAGGATGGTTATGGTTAATCGCACATAGAAATATGTGGTTCACGACGTGTCAACTTCGAAATAAAGTTGACTGGAAACCTCCAGCTGTAGCCAAGCTAGCTACAACATCAAAGGAAATATCGGAATCGAGTTTACTGAGGGACAGATGAAAACGAATTTGTACTTCTGTAAAAAAAAAAAAAATAATAATAATAATAATAATAAAAAAATGGTAATTTATTTTGCATTACTAAATCAACATAATTTCTCTTCCCACAGCCACAAGAGGAAATTCCAGTGAGCTGGAAATCATCCAAGAGAGATATATGACCTGCTTGAAGACGTTTGTGGAGCATACCTTCCCTCAACAACCTAACCGATTCCATGATCTACTTGTAAGACTGCCAGAGGTAAGCCGGAACTTTGTTTCTTACTCAAACTAATAGATTGCTAACGGTCAGATTTTCAAGTGTGCAGATTTACTTCAAATGTAGAGTAATGAATGGAAAGTTTAGCCCTGACGCTGGTTGGTCCTGTATCAAATTTTATAGAAAAAAACTGTGAGTCAGTAATTATTGAAATAAATAAAAAAAACACTGCCAATTATGGACACAATACTTCCTCGTGATTGCTTCACATTGTAAACACGTGCCAAATTTGAGATTCTTTTAGAAAATTACTTGTATCTCCAAAACTACTGAACCGATTTTCTTCAAATTTGTTTTATATGGTAGAATATCGTTTTTTCTACATTCTAGATTCTACAAAAAATTCTGTATCGGCAAGTCGTGGTCCTTATTTTTTGACTTCTTTGTCCAAAATTTCGGATTTTCTTAAATATCAGAGTCAAATTATAATTAATTTAAAAGTAATTATAAAAAGCCTATGTAAAATAATAATATGCATAACCATACAAAATTTCATCAAAATCGAGTGTACCGTTCACGAGATATCAGCGTTTAAGTAAAAAGTTAGTGGTCAGGCGCATGGTCTCTTTCACCAAGAACCGCTAGTACGAATTCGATGAATTTAAAATGGGACCATCTGCAGAATGTCTCCTAGATGTGTGCAAAATTTCATCAAAGTCGGTCGAGTAGTTTCCGAGATTTGCGCGTTACAAGGAATCGTTTTAACAGACCGACAGACAGACCGACAGACAGACCGACAGACAGACCGACAGACCGACAGACCGACGGACCGACAGACAGACACAAAACCAAATTTGCTCAGGAGGTTATGAAACGTCCAGAAATATGAAAAAAATTGAAATCGGAGCAAAAAAATATTTTTTTTTACAAAAACGAACACAATACTTCCGATTTCTAATATTAGAAATTTCTCGGAAGTAATAAAGTGATTCCTTAAAAGTGAAAAGATCGAGATCTTAAGTAATGACTTGGCAATAGTTTTCCCAGTCTAAGGGCGAAATTAATAGAAGACATCAGTAACTTAAGTCATTGCTTAGCGTCGGTTTTCCCTATCTTACACAAAAAAAATCTTCCACAATAAACAACAATAGGCAATTAGGCGCTAATTGCCACAGAGGTGTTACAAAATTGTCTATTAATGTCGCCCTAAGTAAAGATACAAAATCTAGACTCAGCTCCACAGAGGTATTACAAAAAAGTCTAATAATTCCACCCTAAATTTGTGAAATTGTATAAAAACGGAACTCGCTGAAACACGATGCTAATTTCTTTTGTTGTCTTTTTCAGGTACAATCAGCAGCGTCTCTCCTGCTGGAAAGCAAAATGTTCTATGTACCATTCCTGTTGAATTCCACGATTCAGAGATAGTACAGGAGCACGGTCATCGTATCGTGAGGGCCCTAGCCGATACGTTGCTGTCCATGATTACCTTTTGTTTATACTGCCAGGACTGCGAAGTCCCTTAGTTTTTAGTTGCCCTTTTTCTCGCGGCTCGAATTCATATTCGTAGATGATATATTTGTGGAGTGTTTTTGAAAATTATAATGAAAAAACGAACACAAAACTTCTGAATTCTAATATTAGAAATTTATCGGAAGTAATATTTGAAATTATAAAATCAAATACCTAAATGAAGTTTATCATACAAAACAAATGATGAATATGAGACAAGGATAAATTATCTTTAGTAAGTCCATTGTTTTTACCATATTTTTTTTTTGTCAATTTCATTCATTTGGTGGCTATCTGCCTTACATACTGATGGTAAACTTTGAAGTTAATAAAATTATTAGGGCTTGAATTTTCTTTATTCTGAATTAGTGTATAGTACCTTGTTTTGTTTGAAAAGCCTTTGGTTCGATTCCCAAAGAAGGCTTGGACTTGGCCTAATTTATTTCATAATTGGATTGAATGAGACAAATACCTCTTAGCTCGTTGAAAGTGGATAAAATATAATGTGCCTTGAATTCTACTTTATAAGTATTTAGGTAAATTCTGTTATACTAGTAAATATCACAAAAATTGTGCTTGTAATCAAAGTCAACTAATTTTTTTCTACATTTATTTCTCATTGACATTATTTCAGTTCTTTCACAAGACACTTCATAATGATCATTTCTAATTTTCAATCCGTCATATACCTATGCTTAAGAAGTTCAGTTATGTAATTATTACATTCATTTCATTTGTTAATAATTTGAGTATATTATTTGGCCATTTTCAATCACAATTCTTAGGGTTAAATTTTAACCTTCCATTATAAACCTTTGAGGTAAAGAAAATGCATTTCACCGTGAAAACTACAGATTTAATCATCTACTTATATAACTTTCAGCCAACTAATTAGCTTGTGCCTACATTTAATGGAGTTTTGACACGACTAACTTTACCAAATGAAAATATTGTCAGTCTTCAAATAAAATGTGGGTGCTGCATTGTTTTGTATCCTAACTTAAAAGTTTGTATAAAATTCATTGAAAATTCTGTGATCTTTTTATATTGCATGGAGTATTATTCTATGCTTTATATTATATAGGTTTGTATAATTTTATTTCATGTAACCTTTTTCCCCTTTTTGTTTGTCAAATTCCTTTTGTTTTTCTTTTGAAGATTAATGAGTTGTATCTGAACCTGTTCTCAAAATTTGCTATGATCTTAAAAAGCATATTTTCTTTCATTATTTAAAATATATTTATATATACATTATTTAAAATAAAACATTATTAAAATCTCGTCATCAATAGCTTTCCATTATTAAGAATCATTTTCTAGTGTAACTTTATGACTAAAACATAAAAACTCACGTCTTCTGATCTCTAATTTTCTTTGGAATCAAATACATTTGGATCCTGCAAGAAATATTCTATTCAGATTGTTATACCAGTATTCGTCATTTTCAAACTAGAAGAAAATGAGTGGATTATCCCGTATTTATTACTGCCAGCCTTAGAATTAAGAAATTCCCATTCATTCTGCTCTTGTTGGATTTATTGAATGTTTATAAGCTGTTTTAAGCTTATTGGATCTCTTCAAAATATTAATTTAGCTTTTATGAAGGATTCTATTAAATATAATATCACATTACAATTTAATTTGGCGTATTGATTTTTATAGAATTCAGTTTTCATTGAATTTCTCAAAGATTTTCTTCACCTGAGAACCTATTTTACTACATGAAGTAAAAGCATTCAATATTTTTCTCTGAGTAACTAGTTTGAAATTGAATTATTTTATTGTACCTTTCTGAGGGAATATTTTTTTCTAATTTTTAAATAGAACGTAATCCTCAATACATCATTTGGATCAGATCAACTCATTGTTCTCGTTGCAAAAATGTAAATTAGAAAATTACTATAATTTTTGATTAGTTACCGTTTTTTTCCCCTTTGTAAATTTTTTATTGTACAATATGCAGATGTAAACAATTTTGTTATAAAAGTTAGAAAATTTTTAATTAGTAAATTAATAAAATATTTATATTTTTCACGTTTAATCATATTGTTATTAAATAATATTAATATAAATAAATTAATTTACAAATCGGACTTGATCTTCAACAGCTTACGACTTTCCATGTTACCCTGTTTCGCATATTCATGAAATTTTCTTAAAATCTGTTGATAACAGCTGTCAAAAAAAAAATCTTATTTACGTCAAAACGTGAAAACTATATCTCGAAAAATTGATTATGAAGGAAATAGAAAATAGGAAAGCCGTGATGATCAAATTATAAAATGAAAACAGAAAACTTTCGCAGCATTGGAATTTTGCTCTTAGTTTTAAATTGTAATTCCAAGTAAAATTGTAAATTTTTAAAAAGACCCATGGAATATTTCAAAGAATTCCAAAGAATACACAATACATGAAATTTTCAAATTTATTTAAAAGATATTGTTTCTTTATTTATTTTGAATACTCTACCTACAGGAAAGGCAACTATACGACGCGACGAGACTAATGCCCTAAACCTTTCTTTATCATATTTGTGTTAATCCCAATCGTGATCACAACTAGCTTGTTGTTGTAGCCAGCTTGGCTACAGCTGGAGGGGTGACTAATGGTCTCCAGTCAACTTTATTTCAAAGTTGGCTCGTCCTGAACCACATATTTCTATGTGCGATCAACATGAGGACTTGGACTTTTCTTTATACGCCATTAAACCCATAGGGAACTGCAAGCTAGCATGGCTTCTAAGGGTTGGCTAGTCTGTTCTCTGTTTATAGTCCTCTAGCGAGACACTGGTTTTCTCCCTGTTTAACGTCCCACAGCCAGACTATGATCACAACTAGGTCCTCAAACTCGCTTTACTAAATCTTTGCTTAGGTATTATGTGGTAAAAATCCTAAATGAGAACATAACTTGATTAACTTGTCATATCCCGGCTGGGACACAAAACCAAAATTGCTCAGGACGTTATGAAACGTCCAAAAATATGAGAAAAAAAATGAAATCGGAGCAAATATTTTTTTTTTTTTACAAAAACGAACACAATACTTTCGATTTCTAATATTAGAAATTTCTCGGAAGTAATAACCAATTTCAAAGCTCCAACGGGTTCAGTTCAGTTAACTCATTGAAAAATATTAGATATCGGAAATATTCTGTTTTGATTTCGTACCATAAAAATAGAATATGCCCGAAAAAAAATGATAATAATATAGTAGTAGTATAAATATGGTTGTATTAATTACAAAATAATAATTGTTCCAATGTCAATAATAAAATTCTGGACATGTTTTATGCCTGTGTGTGCAACGAAAAATCAAATTTACAATTTTTAACGCCGGAATGGATAATTATTATAGAAGATTCATCAGTAAATCAGTATTTTGTAAGCGTATAAACGACAGTAGCGCTCTCTGTGAGGTGTAACGTGAAACATTATGAAAAGTGTGCTGAGATACAGAAAGAACTTTAAGAAAGCAATACCGATTTCATTATTATTCTCATGGGGAAATAATCATCAAGCTTGAATTTTTTCGGAAAAGTTGAAACTTCTAACAATAATATAATATATATTATTACTATCATTTTATCAACATAACCACATTTTTTGACGTCAAAATTGAATTAAACTTTTATCATTGAATAATTTACTTTTTTAATAAAAATGAGATTATTGTGGGAAATAAGGGGTAAATGTGCATCGAAGTTAACTTCTCACTTTCGCTTTTTTTTATGAAAGTTTATTTATAAGAAGATTCTGAAATCTGTATCTACAGGGGTCGAGTGGACCGAAGGGTATCTTGCTAGTCTTAGGACAAAACCATCTACTGCTAGGTGATTGCATGATCACAAGATATCAACTTCATACGATTACTCATACTAGGGATCTAATCGGGGATCTGTGTTTCTTAGAGCTACTCAGATCCAAAACATGTCAATACCCTCTCAGTCCGCGCTCATGGCCCCAAATTTTTTAACTTACAAGAATTTAACCTTTTCAATTTAACTTGCTGTGTTTCTAACAGAAAAATGTCAATGCCCTCTCAGTCTAAGTCCTAACCTCGATCGCCCATCTAAGTCCTAACCTCGCTGGACGTTGCTGAACTTCAGTGACAGAACGAGAACTGGTGAATTCAACGTGCCATTATTATTATTATTAAATTTCCTAAGGTTTCTCCTATCGGGGTGTGGACCACGCCCAAAAGCGTGTTAAACCCAAAAACGTCTGTCTCGGTAGCTCAGTGGTAAAGGCGGCACTCTGTGAATCCAGAGTCCAGAGGTCACGGGTTCGAACCCCAGCCGGGACATGACAAGTTATCCTCCCATTTGGGATTTTTACCACACAATAATAATTATTGGGCTTACTGCTGTAATAATGGGACTTAATACTCCTAAGCGGGCAGTATAAATAAGGCGATATTATTATTATTACTATGTGTCCTGTTCAGTGAAACCCTTACAAAATTCACACTGCGATCTAACGACATCTTTTGGGACCAGTTGCTCCTATTTGGTTTTAACGTCCTGATTGGACATAATCAGGACGGGGGTTTTACCATCCATTCGCTTGGAATCGTAACAGCCACCCCTATTAACCTCACCCAGCCTGGGTAGAGCCTGGAATTCACCGAATTACCTTTTCACGATTTGATTGACAGGTCCACTTTAGGGTCCCCGTTAGGATGCAAATTGGAGTTGACAGACCCGGGTGCTTACGTGTTCGGTGGAACAAAATTTTCTGTCAGAAAATTCTGCCCAAAACCGGAAAACGAACTCTGGATCTCTGGGCTACATGCAGTAGTCACAACCGTTACACCACGGAGATTAGCACTGATATCAGTGGACAAAGTATCAAATTTTATCATTTATCAAATTTTAAGACATATTTTTAAAATTGTCGGTTTTAAGTGTAAGTTTATAATTTCAACAAACTACACATACACCATACACTACACACTAGACTTGGAAGGAGCCCAGAACAATGGTTCTGGGCGTCCAAAGGGTTCACCCATATCAATCCTTCCACCACCATGACATCACACATGGACTCGGAAAGTAAGTGGACAAAGATAGGGTTGAAAAGTTCCCATAGGTTATAATCGCGCCCACTGAGTAGAACATGATTATTTTTCGCTGAAACCCACCAATTTGTGACCGCTAGGTTTTGCCCGTGGCTGGACTCCTATTTGAATTTTAAATAATAATAATAATAAGTAAATCATTTGTTTTATTTTTCATATTTTTTGTACAGAGGACCTATCCTAAGCCATTTTTATTTGGCTTCTATTTAATCCGTTCTTAGTTTGCACCTCTATACTAAACCGAGACTCTGATTCAAATTTGGAGTCACACTATATTTTTCTATGGTTTGTTTCAATGTCCAATATTTAGAAATATTATAAAAAATATTGTTAAGAAAAGTGAGAGTTCAATTCCTTATACTCGTACGCTCAACCCCAGATTTCAAGTTAGACATTATTTGTCTACAAAGAAAAGTTCTGAAGACGGTTGTGAATTAGCCTTATCACAAAATCTGTTTCGTGAGTAATAAGCCTCCTCACATTCTCCACTCGTATAATCCATATTGTGATATTTATGTTATTTTCATCCAGCAAAGGTCCTTCAAATGTTTTACATTGTGTTCACCCCCCCTCCCCTTCTCTCTCGCTCCGTGGGAAATGAATCAATATTCTCGACCTAGCTCTCGGGCAGGCAGAAGGCAGCTCCATGGAAATTTCCCTGCTATCGACAGCGATGTGTAAGCCCGCAGTAATGAGCTGATAGCTTTGGCTGGGAATCTAGATAAGTGTTATTAATTTTCCGACGGGGAACAGTTAGCGATACGACCGTTTCTTGATCAAACAGAGAGCGTCAAGTTTTGCTTTTTTAATCGATGGATTTTCTCTGGGCACGCGCGCCCAGAGAAAATTTTTCGTAGCCGCGCCGTGCTAGTTCTAACTAGATCTCGTGTGTTTTTTCTTTACAGGAGTCACGATGAACGGAAAGTGTTTGCCTACATGAAAACTTACAGGCGCACGCACGCGTACTGGGACGGAAAAGAATCTCCGAAAATAACCCGACCGACGTTTTCGAGTAGATTTTTGTGTCAAAGCTTCGCCCGCCGCTATCCGACAGGGCTTCAGTTCGCGTTGGACTCATCTATGCACTGCTTGTTTTTTAGTGAGTGAAGTGATTTTTTTTATCAGCAAAAATAAAAAAGAAAAAGTGAGAGCGCACCAGATTTTTTTGTTCATTCAAATTGTTGGAAAGCAGACTCTGACCCGAACGGAATGTTGGATTAATTTTGGATTCTTGTTCGAACTCAAAGGTAAGATTTTTTTTTTCGTTCGCTTTGCACTCCCGTCATTGTGACTAAAGAAATGAGTAATTTCCATATTTTTAAATGACACAGAATTTTTGACCCAATTTCGTCGCAAACTGCTGTTGGATTTGAAATATTTGAAAGTGTGCACGGTGATTGAAAAGGGAAAATCTAGTTTTCAATTAAATTGAGTATTTGTAAACCGACATTAGGGTAAGTTTTGAGTAGTTACGTAATTCTTTGGAATGCTCGATTGTACATCTGTCAGGTTTGTTAAGTTTCGTTCTGTAACCTGTATTAACCTGTAATAGATTCTCATGATTCCAGATCTTAGGAAATATTTGCATTTTGCACGGTGGTGAGAAGTTAACAGACTGGACCTGGCATTGTTTTGTTAAGTCTAATCTGAAGATTAAAAAATAATCGTACCACAGTCAAGCCTGATGAAAGAGAATAATTTCAGGGTCAAATTTACCTATCTGTAAGGGAAAATAACCTCATTATAGTTGAAACATGGGTATAAGAGAAAAAAATTCTTAAAGGATCGGAAATTTTATACGAAAACTGTGATATCCAGGTTCGACTTTCTTAAAAATCGGGTGAAATATAACTGTGATTCTTTAAGAAAAATGAATAAATGAGGAAAAATATCAAGGTACTTTGAGAAAACTGAAAGAAAATGTCGTGGGACTTACTAATAGTTAAGCAAACGCAAAGTCACGAGTTCAATATGCCAGCTTGGTTGAGAATTGATTAGGAAAAATTGACCAATGATAGAACTTTTTGTTTGTTGGCCTTGAAAAAAACAACATGGAAATATAGTTTCATGATCACTGAATTTTTTTATAATAATAATAACACTCTTTAGTGGAAGGTAACCACCAGGCGAGGTTAATGCTCAAAGCATTTTCTACCACCTCACCCTCAGAGTCTTATTATTATTAGGTATGTGGTAACTAACTCAAATTAATGAGGATAAATTCATGCACTGGGTGAGATTCGAACCAACGGATCCCTACGTTACCTGGATTACCAGACTAGCGCGTTAACCACCATACTACAAATGCACCAATTTTAAAATCATCCACTAATATTTTTCACTGTTAAAATTTTCTAGTGATATTTTTAAAAATAATAATAATAATAATAATCTTCTTCTTTTACTTTGCCTTTTCCCAAACCTACTTGGGGTCGGCATTAAAAAAAAAAACATCCCAACAATAATAATGCTAGTCTGGGTATCCAGGTAGCGTAGGGATCCGTTGGTTCAAATCCCATCTAGTGCATTAATTTTTTCTGGTGGGTGCCTTCCACTAGTGACTAGAGCAATCTAGAGCATTACTAATAACAACACTTTTTAGTGGAAGGTAATCAACCACCAGGCGAGGTTAATGCTCAAAGCATTTTCTACCACCTAACCCTCAGAGTCTTACCATTATGTGGTCAGTAGCCCCTTCAAGAAACACTCTCCACCCACATAATCTCCGAATCTCCCTTTCAACTGTCACACAACGCACTCTGATTGGTTAATTTGAACGCAATAACTAATCAGAGTGCATTGTGTGACGGTTGAAAAGGAGATTCGGGGATTTGAGAGTATTTCTTGAAGGGGCTACAGGTCACCTGGTCACATACTCAAATAAGAAAAATCCAAGCATTGAATGTAATCAACTACAGGATCGCGGATCAACAAAGCTGAAGTGTTTTTTATTTATTTAAAAAAAGATGAGTGTTTCACAGCTCTTTTTATTCCATAACCATGAAACAGGAGCTACTGTAGACGCTTGTGGTCTGTGTTGTAGCCTGCCCATCCCATAGTATGCCTCCCCTCTGATGGACGAAAAGTCACACAATACTACGTTACAAGTCTAGCGCTGTAACCACATCCACCACCAATGTTTGGTGTCGATGGTGCAAAATCAAAATGGACAGCTGATTGAACATATTGGTAATAGTTCTGAATATTGTCACAGGTACACTAACACTGCCCTCTGCCAACAACATCAGTACAAGAAATTACATAGGCTTTAGATAAAGACTATGGAAGATAGCAGAGACACCTTGCCAAAAAATGGTACACGAACCAACTTTTTTTTTTGTTGAAAAGGTAAGTGTGTCCCGGGACCGCTTTCGCATTACTTCAGGGCACTTTACATTTACATCCATGCCATACCGAAAACTGAAAAACTCGGTCAGAATTTTCCTCTCCGGCCGGTATTCGAACCTGCAACCTCCGGGTCAGTAACCAATGCTCTTAACCACTGAGCCACAAAGGTCGGCTAACACGAACCACCTAATCTGATTCAACTAACCCTCTCTATTTCTATCAGATATAGAAAAGTGAGAAGTTACTAAATTTACAAGTGAGGATCAACGGTCGGTGGGAATTTTTTTTGGGGGTGCTGGGATTCATGGAGTAGCTCTATTAGTATCTAAAAAAAATTGAGTTTGTTTACCATGCCTATCATTATTTCTTAAGTTCAGTTTTTAAGTTATCAAATTTGTTTTAATCACTTTCGTAATGTCATAGCTACTCATACTCGTTTTACTAAATATTTCTTAACTTGGGACTCGAACCAACGACCTCCGATTACAAGTCCGCCGCTTTATCGATCAAGCTACTGTGGTCGGTCATGCCCATCATTATTATTATAAATTAACTAGCCGCGTTGCGGCCAGGCCTGCGGCGCGGTGAGTTTATCAAGGCATGGCCGACTTGTAATTAATACATTATATATTATTATGTATGTACTTTTATTCTTCCACAATATTCCAATCGAAGCCGCTCAGATGCTATACAGAACAAAAGTTAAACTTATTAATAAAGTATTGTAATATATCTTGGAAAATCCTATAAATTCAACATTTGTAAGTCTCGCGATCACATGTCCTACCTATCTTTGTTTACATATTAAAATGTTGCAGCAACGTGTTGCATGTTGCACCTGTGTGGACCCAGCATAAATATAATATGAGGGATTATATGAGATTTATAGAGTAGCTCCCTCAGTACCAAACAAGATTGAGTTTGTTTACCATGTCAATCATAATCATTATTCTTGAAATGTGAGCTAGGACTTGAGAAAAGTCCTAGCTCACATTTTCCCTTTTCGTCTGGGGATCCTGCAGTTCCGGAACTCCTTAGCACCGGCCGCGCATGGTTGCACCTATGAAATACGATTACAAAATAATAATTCGTGTAATGTTAATGAATTTTTTTGTGTCTGAGAAATAGTTCAGATGACAAAGTACCCTTATCTTGAAATATTATTATTATCATACAGTCGACCCTGGATATAAGAGAACAATTTCCAGTCAAATTTACCTCTGTAAGGGAATATGACCTCTTTATAAGAGACACCTTGCGGTCCCTTGAGATCTCTAATATCCAGGTTCGACTGTAAAAGTCTCTTAGTATTATGTATTACATACAATGTATTACACTCATTTATTACATACTCATGTATTACATACTATGAACCCACCTCAGTGGCTTGATAGATAATGCGGCGGACTTGTAATCCGGAGTTCGGTGGTTCAAGTCCCAAGTTATGTAAAAATTTAGTAAAGTGAGTTTGAGTAGTTGTGATATCACAATTGTGATTAACACATTTTTTTTTTTAAGTTAGGTACTTAAAGTTATTATATCTTTGTTAATCACTTTCGTGAAATCACAACTACTCAAACTCGCTTTACTAAATCTGCGCTGAAACCGGGACTTGAACCACTGACCTCTAGGTTACAAGTCCACCACCTTATCGATCAAGCCACTGAAGTCGGATTAACACAAATATGATAATTTATTACAAATATTAGACTAATAGGCCGATATTCACTGTAGTGTACACCAATGAATTGGTTTGGAACAATTAAGCATGGTCGAATTTTTCATGAAATTTTTCAAGCATCAATCATGGCGGCCGATTCTTCGCCAAGACGCTTACACTCTGGCCTGTGTATATCACGCCTTCAAGGTCGCCTGTTGCCCCTTCTAGAGCTCATCTGCGGGAATTTCTTTCCCCTTATTCAGTTTCTTTTTTTGTACCTATGTGTCTGAATTGTTCAGTCAAACCTGCTGGATATAAGAGAACAATAATTATCATGTCAAATTTACCTCTCTATAAGGAAAAATAAAAGCCTCCGTGGCGTAACGGTTGTGACTACTGTATGTTGTTTTATTTTATTTGTGGTGAAGCACAAGGCCTCTTCACAATTTTTGTGGGTAGCACAGCATTACTAAGAGCCTCCTTCACATTTCGAATTATTCTATTACATTAATTTCTTTTTACTCTGATAATGCCGCCACTGGTCGTTACTCATACAAGTAACTACTCATTTTTCCTCACGAGGTATGAGTGGACCCCGAACATCCAAGTACAGAGCAGAAAAATTCCTGCCCCGCTGGGGATCGAACCCAGGTCACCGTGTGTGCAATGCCTAGCGCGCTAACTCACTCTGCCACGGTGACTACTGCCCGTAGTCCAGAGTTCCCGAGTTCTACTCCCGGTTGGGGCAGACTTTTTGACAAAAATTCTGTTCCCTCCAAACACGTGAGGCAGGCATTTCCGGCCCTACCCAGGCTGGGTGAGGTTAATGTGGGTAGCTAGTACGATTCCCAGCGAATGGAGGGTAAAACCCCCGTCCTGACTATCTCAAATCAGGACGGTAAAACCAAATAGATTCAACTGGTCACAATAGATCTAATTAGGTCGCAGTGTTAATAATTGTAAGGGTGTCACTGAAAACCCTGCAACCAGGTCACATAATAATAATAAAATACCTCTCTATAAGGGAAAATAAAAATACAAATGGAACTTACCCTTTAATCTGTAAAAAAAAATGATAATCCCTTTATAAAATAAACTCGGATATATGAGGAAAAAAATTGGACCCTTGAGTTCTCTTATAGATCCTGTGTCATCACAAATTACTCTAACACGCTTTAGTAAATATTTTTCATACTTGAGACTCGAACCACTGACCTCCAGATTACAAGTCCGTTGACTATCGATCGGGATACAGAGTTCGATATCTTCTGTTGAGTTTGTATAAATATAAGGAGCATTATGTATTAGTTGAGTTCTTCCATAGTAAAACGAGTTTGAGTAGTTATTACATTACGAAAGTGATTTACACAAATTTGATAACTTAAAAACTGAACTTAAGAAATAATAACTAATAGAGCCAGCAGCCAGCAAAAAAATAAGAAAAACAGAAAAAAAAAAAATGTATGAACCTTTTCGTGTCTTTCACGATTGTTTGGGGTGTATAAAAAATAGGGTTCCCGTTGGCCTAGGAAGTTGAACATAAAGTCAAATCAATTCCTGTTTCGACGTAGAGTTCATTTCTGTAATAATATCTGTAAAAATTGCAATTTTTGAAATTCATGTTGTACTTTTCACTGGCTGAAAGTATGTACATGAAATGCATGGGAACTATCTGCCACTCAGTCTCTTTCTTTGTATAGGTGTTCTGCACACCTCGGCCGAGGTGTTTAATAATAATTGAACCAATCTCTTAAGCTTGATCGATAACGCGGTGGACTGATATAATCTGGAGGTCGGTGGTTCAAGTTCTATATTGAGCAAAAATTTAGTGAAGCGAGTTTGAGTTGTTTTTTAATTTATTTATTTTTTATTAAAAAGATGAGCGTTTCACAGCCTTTTTTGATTTCGTAGCCATGAAACAGGAGCTACTGTAGACGCTTGTCGTCTGTGTTGTAGCCTGCCCATCCCGTAGTATGCCTCCCCTCTGATGGGCGAGAAGTGACACAATACTTCCCAATTAGGTGCGGGGTCAACACGAGCGCACCGGAAGGTATCCCTTACAAATCAAGAATAGTTTTGTTGGCACGGGGGATCAAACCCGGGACCTTCCGCATGGCAAGCGAGTGCTTAGTCACTGAGCTAATCGCTGTGTTATCACTATTGTGTGGTTAACACAAATAAATGTATGTGTGTATGATTTTATTTGTGGTGAAGCACAAGGCCTCTTCACAGTTAACACAAATAATAATAATACTCTTTAGTGGAAGGTAACCACCAGGCGAGGTTAATGCTCAAAGCATTTTCTACACACACGACAATATGATGACAACTTAAAAACTGTAATCCTGCTTATAATTCAGCCCTTAAACACACGACGTAATCGACCACCAAAAAAAATTCTCGTATGGATTTTCTTTCTCTTCGCTATCTTTTCATTTATAAATAAATTCGGGACGCGGTGCCAAAAACTTCAAGGTGCACAAACTGTCTAGAAAGCCAGGGGGGGGGGGGGGGGGGGGGGGGGGGAGGCGTAAGATAAGTAAATAAAGAGGAACGTACACATGAGGCAACCGGGGCACCCTTGTAATTAAAATATTAAAAATTGGGAAGAAAAACGATCGTTGTGCGATCGCCAGGAACCGATCTAGTGTGGGACTACACCCGTTGTCATTATCATATTTCATGGTTTTGTTAATACTGTCAGTTAATGAACATTGTGATGCAGTCGAACCTGGATATAAGACAAACCTGGATATGATACAAGTGACAAACCTGGATATAAGACAAACCTGAATATGATACAAGTGACAAACGGGGATATAAGACAAACCTGGATATGATACAAGTGACAAAGCTGGATATAAGACAAACCTGGATATGATACAAGTGACAAAGCTGGATATAATTTTTTTTGGCTGTAAAAAAAAAAGTTCGCTAGAACTTCTCATTTTTCTGTTTCTGCAGAACGCAGATTTTCTACACTTTTCTAGGTTGGGTGGAAGAGATTGCCATAGGCAATAACCTCGCCCTTTAGTTGGTACATATGTTTATATATATTTTTCTATTCTTTTTCCTCTTATTGTATATATTGTTTCCATTTTTTTATTGTTAAAATAATTATTTGTAAGTCCGTTTATATCATATGTCTGTTTATATCTAATTAAGTATTTAATAATAATAATTTCCACAAATCACAGAGCTCCAAATTGATCACGTGACGCTAAATCTACATGAGCTGGGACCCAGCAGTCGAGTCTCGGGTGGAGTCTCATGTAGACTAACACTAAACACTTAAGACTAGAATTTTAACTTAGAATTTTAAAAAAAAAAACTAAAACTAACGGACTAGACTAGGCAAGTAAGCACAGGATTGAATAAATTCCTTTTGGGAATAGAATAATAATAATTATTATTATAATAATAACGCAAAATTTCTTTGTAGCGAAGAATAATAGCGAACTTCACCCCAGAATTATTCACTACATGCGAAGCTGCTGGCAAAAATATTCAATGAATCATCGGATCATTATTCCAACCAGACCTATACGTAACATTTTTCTTATTAAAATCTGAATTAATACTTTGGCTTCCGTTGTGCGCTGGTCGCAGACAATTTTGGAGAAGTCGAAATTCAAACATGTGTCGAAAAATTGCAACACACTCGTAACAGTGTTGCCTCATTCAATGTTCAGTATAACAGTATTGCTTATTAAGTAGGTATAGTGTACTATTATTATTATTATTAATAATAAGTTTTAAGTTATCATATTTGTGTAAATCACTTTCGTGATATCACAACTACTCAAACTAGCTTTACTAAATCTACGCTGAAACCGAGACTTGAACCACCGACCTCCAGGTTACAAGTCCGCCGCCTTATCGATCAAGCTACTGAGGTCGGTTATTAATATTATTATTATTATTTAAATGAACATACCTATGTACAGTACAAATAATTATTTTAACAATGAAAAAACTGGAGACAATATGTATACAGGTATACAATAAAAATGAAAAAGAATAGAAAAAAACATGGACACAATACTTCCTCGTGATTGCTTCACATTGTAAACACGTGCCAATTTTGAAATTTTATAGAAAATTACTTGTATCTCCAAAACGGCTCAACCGATTTTCTTCAAATTTATTTTATATGGTAGAATATCGTTTTTTCTACATTCTAGATTCCACAAAAAATTCTGTATCGGCAAGTCGTGGTCCTTATTTTTTTACTGCTTGTCCAAAATTTCGGATTTTCTTAAATATCAGAGTCAAATTATAATTAATTTAAAAATAAATATAAATAACCTATGTAAAACAATAATATGCATATTCTTACAAAAATTCATTGAAATCGGGTGTACCGTTCACGAGATATAAGCGTTTAAGTAAAAAGTTAGTGGTCAGGCGCATGGACTCTATCACCCAGAACCGCTTGTATGAATTCGATGAATTTAAAATGGGACCATCTACAGAATGTCTCCTAGATGTGTGCAACATTTCATCAAAATCGGTCGAGTAGTTTTTGAGATTTGCGCGTTACAAGGAATCGTTTTAACAGACCGACAGACGGACACAAAACCAAATTTACTCAGTAGGTTATGAAACGTCCAGAAATATGAAAAAAATTGAAATCGGAGCAAAAAAATATTTTTTTTTACAAAAACGAACACAATACTTCCGATTTCTAATATTAGAAATTTCTCGGAAGTAATACATATATAAACAGCATGTCTCCTAACTTAAGGGCGGGGTTATATTTGTTTGTTTATACAATCTCGGAGGAAAGAAATATAATGTGCACTGGTATATAGTGAAGTGGTTAAAGCGCTAGTCTGGTAATCCAGGTAGCGTAGGGATCCGTTGGTTCGAATCCCACCCAGTGCATGAATCTTCCTCATTATGTTTGTGACCACATAATAATAAGACTCTGAGGGTTAGGTGGTAGAAAATGCTTTGAGCATTAACCTCGTCTGATGGATACCTTCCACTAAAGAGTGTTGTCAAACTAGTCATACTAAATCTATGCTGAATCTAGGACTCGAAGCACCAATCTCCGTGTACTAGTCTGCCGCTTTATCGATCGAGCTACTGGGGTCTGTATGAATGGATTTCAATGAACATTTCAGATTTTTTTTTTTTAAGTATACGAATAGGATTATAGCTTTATTTACGAACAACAATCAAATTAAAGTTGATAGATGTAGTCCAGAGGGGGATTGGGAGGAAAAGTCCCAAGAACACTGGATGCATTCATTCCCTCTCTGAATCGCCAAGGACAGGGATTCCAGATTCTTGTCAGATATTTGCTTTACTTTCCAAATTCAAGTCGAGAGCTGAAAGGTCTCTAATAAGCAGTTGAAATTCAATACTTTCCATATTTTATCACAAGGAAAGTAAAAAACTTCTTTTTTTTAAACGATATTCATTGCGTGAGAACACACAATATTCCTATGTTTTTCTTCTTTTTTTTCATAGAAGTAGGAGGTGCAGGAATGTTTGAACCAAGAACACATTTCCTGACCTTCAGAAAGCTGAAGGAGAAAGTATTGGAGAGAGTGATTGAGTGTGTGTGTGTGTGTGTGTGTGTGAGAGAGAGAGAGAGAGAGAGAGAGAGAGAGAGAGAGAAAAGGAGGGAGTTTTGGGAACATCATCATAGTCATCATCATAGGGTGGCGTCATCGTGAACGATGGTAGCCAGACAGTGGAGGAATGACTCAGCACTTCTACCACTGTCTTTACAAGGAGGCTAATAATTGATAAGGGCCCCCAGAACCAAGCCAATGCTGGTCTACTCCCTGTTTATAGTCCCCCAGCCAGACTGCTGGTCTACTCCCTGTTTATAGTCCCCCAGCCAGACTGCTGGTCTACTCCCTGTTTATAGTCCCCCAGCCAGACTGCTGGTCTACTCCCTGTTTATAGTCCCCCAGCCAGACCACCAGTTTTTGGGAACAGGGAATAAAAAATAGAGAGAGAAAGAGAAGGGTGTATGAGAGAGAAGGGAATAAATGTATTGAGGCAAGGGAGAGAGAGAGAGAGAGAGAGAGATGGAAAGATATCGCAAGAGAGAGAGAAGGGAATATAATATGGAAAAGGAGAAAGAGAGATGGGAAGATATGGCGAGAGAGAGAGAGAGGGAGAAAATGCTGAAGTACCTTGAAAGTAGGAGAAACAAAGTTACAGTGTTGCCTTTAAAAAAAGAAAAAACAAAAGAGCTCTTCTAGTTTGTTCTGGAAATTTCTTCCAGAATCCCAGGAAATATTCATCCGTTGAATATCAACATGACAGGGGCTGATTACGTACATCTGAGTTTCATGCCAGAACTTTCCGGATTTTTAATAGAAATTCTTCTTCTTTTTATGTTTTTAACTTTAATTCTTTCTAAAGTTTGACTTTTTCATGACGTTTGATCATAATTAATTTTGCTCCATTATAATAAATCAGTATATTCAGAAAAGTGAGAAGTTTTACCTTTTTTTTGACTTTTTTGTCTGAAATTTCGGTTTTTCTTAATATCTTAGCTATGTAAATCAATTTTTTGAAACATAATTATAAATGCTCCATGTAAAGCGCTCATACGCGCATATACATACACAATTTCATCAAAATCAGGTGTACCGTTCACGAGATATAAGCGTAAAAGTAAAAAGTTAGTGGTCAGACGCATGATCTCAATCACCAAGAACCGCTAGTGCGAAGTTGAGGAATTCCAAATGGTATCATCACTATTATCTATGGAATTTCTGCTATATGTGTACAAAAATTCGTCGAAATCCGTACAGTACATGATTTTGCTGTATTATGATGTTTCATTTTGAGTGTAAAAAAAGTATTGCTACAATGTTACATTGGTTCAAGTCCCTGTTTCAGCGTAGATTTCGTAAAGCAAGTCTGAGTAGTTGTGATATCACGAAAGTGATTAACACAAATATGATAACTAAAAAAAAACTATTATTCACAAATGTCCCCTTTTTTCCTTAATTCAACATTCTTAAATATCAATATATCAGTAACCTTCGTCTATATATCTCTCTATATCAATAACCCCGCCCTTTAGTTTAAGAACTATGAGTGTACATATTTATCTAATTTTTCCTCTATATTGTTTTCATTGTTTTTCATTTTCATTTCATTTTTTGAAATCATTATTTGTGTTGTACATAAGTCTTAATACTTATCGTGTAATAAATTATTAAATAATAATAACGTCTTAAGGAGAAAAATCTTTAAACCTTTGCAAAAGGTATCGAGAAGCGTTTGGCGACACTGAATAAAATACTAAGGACGTTTAGACAAGGACGGGATATTGATGTTCCATTTTATCCTTAGGCGCCACATATCTTTTCCGTCGTGTATATTTTCCCTCCTTCTCTCACACTCTTTTTCTACCTCTCTCTCTCTCTCTCTCTTTCTTATGTCTCTTCCCCCTTCTTTGCTCTTTCTCTCCCTAACTTATCTCTCTCCCTAACTTATCTCTCTCCCTAACTTATCTCTCTCTCTATTTATCTTATCTCTCTCCTCTTCTCTCTCTCTCTAACTCTCCTTTTTTTATTCAATTCTTTCACTCTCTCTCCCTTTCTATTTCTTACTTCCTTCCTCTTTTTTTTCTTTCCTCCCTTTTTTCTCCCTCTCTCTATTTCTATTTCTCTGTCTCTCTCCCCTTCTCTCTCTCGTCCTCTCTTTTTCTCTTTTAATTATCTCTCTCTCTCTTTATCTCTGTCTCTCTTCTCTTCTTTGTCCGTCTCTTTTTCTCCCTCTATTTCTAGATCACTATCTTCGTTTTTTCTCTCTCTCACTTTATTTCTATCCCACACTGTCTATTTCTTTATCTCTCTCTCTCCCCTCCTTTATTTCTATTTCACTCTCTCTTTTTTCTCTCACTAGAGTGTTCAATCCCTTTTCTTTCTTTCGCTTTTTTTCTGTCTCTTGTTCTCTCCCTCTCTCTCTCTCTCTCTTGGATCCTATACCTCCCTCTTTCTCCCATTCCAGAGTCTCTCTCTCTCTCTCTCTCTCTTTCTCTCTCTCTCTCTCTTTCTCTCTCTATCTCTCTTTCTCTCTCTCTTTCACTTGCTCCGTCTCCCTGTTTTTTTTTCTTTTTGATATCACTCTGTATCTCTCTCTCTCTCTCCTCTCTCTCTCTCTCTCTCTCTCTCCCTCTCTCTCTCTCTCTCTCTCTCTCTCTCTCTCTCTCTCTCTCTCTCCTCTCTCTCTCTCTCTCTCTCTCTCCCTCTCTCTCTCTCTCTATCTCTCTCTCTCTCCGGATTTTCATTCATTTTCATGTATCCTTTTATAAAAGGAATGTTCATCATTCATTATTCCCACATGGAAAGTTTGAAACAATGAGAATCCACGAGTTCACAGACATTACAGGTCAGGTAACCCAAGAGTTCAAAAATTAACTTTTGCGAATTGCTACAGACCAAAAGAAATACATAAGTATAAGTATAAGTAGTGCTTTATTTAGACTGTCAGCGCAAGACAGGTAGTCCCATTATGCCAACAGTTTCATAATGTGATGTTCAATAAATAAATAAATACATAATAGCAAAGAGGGTTGGACGGCAGTGATTGCCATAGGCAATAATCACGCTCTTTTATATTTATTTTTATTTCATACTTTAATGTCAATTAAATAGTTCAAAAATGAAAACATTGTTACACTTTTTCATTAAACTCATGGCGTGTGTCAAAAATCAACACACAGTTTCAATTTTTCATGAGAATCAATTTGAACAAGATCAATGAACCGTGTCTTTTGAGTCGGACATTTATGTTTCAAACTCACTCAACAAGATCAATGAACCATGTCTTTTGAGTCGGATCATTTATGTTTCAAACTCACTCAACAAGATCAATGACATTTCGTGTCATTGATCTTGTTGAGTGATTCACACACAACCATCAACAGCTCCTCCACTTCAACCTCTTGCAACTGTAAATCAAACCTTGAAAACCAAGTTTTCAAGTTTCCCTAAATGTTTTAAGGCTGTGCATTTGAATGCCCAGAGTGTTATGCCACACCTACATGAATTAAGAACCATTGTCGATGGCGTGGACTTACATGCAGTTCTTATTGGTGAATCATGGCTTAAGCCCGATTTATCAAGCAGCGTGGTTGACATTCCTGGGTATTCACTTGTTAGGCATGACCGCGTTAGGAGAGGTGGTGGAGTTGCGATGTATTTACGAGATGATCTTCCTCATAAGATTGTCTCGTGTAGTGAATCCACTTCGAATCCATGTTTTGAATATATGGCGGTGGAAATAAAATTGAAATTTTCAAAACTCTTGGCTGTGGTGGTATATAAGGCGCCAGATGTTGGTGTTAGTGAACTCACCATACTAGAGGATTTATTGACGGAACGAATTAGTCAATATGAACATCTAATTATTATGGGTGACTTTAATGTAAATATTTTACATTCATCCGATCATTCAACTTGCCGCCTGAATGAAATATTGACATTGTTTGGTCTATCTGTTCTTCCTTCGGGACCCACTCATCACCATCTGGATGCCCGACCATCGACACAGATAGATCTGACTCTCACTGCACAGACCGAGAGGGTTAAGCTCTATGGTCAGTTACCGACCCCTGGGATCTCGAGGCATGACATGCTTTATGTTGCCTACTCTGTGAAGGTACCCAAGTACCCTGTACAAAATATCAGGTATCGGGATCTCAGGAGGCTGGACAATGAGCTGTTGTCGGATCATCTTTCTGCTGTCGATTGGAACAGTACCACATCGGGCACTTCTGTGGATGATGTACTGTGTGCTTTCACAGGGTTCTTTCTGGAAGTGTTCGATGAGGTTGCACCGCTTGTTGAGAAGCGTGTTACTCGTCCACCCATTCCGTGGATGAGCTCTGAAATTGAATCCAGTATGGCTCTTAGAGACCGCCTGTGGAGTAAATTCAAGAAATCACGCAGTGACAATGATAGAAATGCCTACAAGATTCAGAAGAATCGTACTAATTACCTTGTTCGTCGTGCGAAACGGTGCTTTGCTGGCGGCATTCTGAAGGGTGGGTCAAAATCTACCTGGAGGAAATTGAACTCCTTGGGCATCGGGAACTTAAAGTCATCTCCTCCAGTCACCTTCGGGCTGGATGAGCTGAATGAGTTCTTCGTGTCCGTAGTTCCTCGTCCATGCCCCCTCGTTAAGAGGACCATTCTGGATGGTATTGAAAATAACGTTTTTGTTTTTGATACCATACCTTCTGATGTGTGGTTCTCTTTTGAGGAGGTATCGGAGGAAGCCGTCAGTACAGTGATTCGCGCTATCAGATCAAAGGCTAGGGGATTCGATGAAATCGACATTTCTATGGTGAGGATGTCTTTGGATCTTATCCTCCCATCGATCACACGGATTTTTAACCTATCCTTGACGTCTGGAGTATTTCCATCGGAATGGAGATCGGCAGAGATTATACCTTTGAATAAGGTCTCAAGTCCTGCCTCCTGTAGCGATTTCCGCCCGGTGGCAATACTGCCAGTTCTTTCTAAAGCCCTGGAAAAGGTTGCTTCTCAGCAGATCTTGCAATACATCGAAGCATTTGACTTGTTCGACCCTGTTCAATCCGGATTCCGTCGAGGCCATAGCACGTCTACTGCTCTTCTTAGAGTGACAGACGATATTCGTTTGGCAATCGACGCCAGAAAAGTGACTATTTTGGTGCTCTTGGATATGAGCAAGGCGTTCGATTCCGTCGACTTTGATGTATTGCTGGCAATCTTGGGCAAGTTTCGTTTTTCAGGGTCTGCTTTGTCTTGGATAGGTAGTTACCTTCGAGGACGAAGGCAGCGTGTTAAACAGCGCTGCTCTGTCTCTGGATGGAGAGACATCTCTTCAGGCGTCCCGCAAGGTTCCGTCCTGGGCCCTCTACTTTTTTCTCTGTACATATCTGGTCTCCGGCGAGTCTTTAAATATTGCAAATACCATGTCTATGCAGACGATATTCAGATATATACACATTGCTTGGTTGGGGAACTCGCTGAGACAATATGTGTGTTGAATAGAGAGCTAGAGGTTTTCCAGAGTTGGGCCAGCGAGCTGTTTTTGTCCCCGAATCCTGCTAAATCCAAGGCACTCATCCTTGGAACACGTTATTTCTGTTCATCAGTTCTCCCAACCCTTAATCTGCCACCTCTGGTTCTGTCCGGTACAGCTATACCAGTTGTGAATGATGCTAAGAACTTGGGAGTTCTGATTGATGATTCCTTAACCTGGACGAATCATGTTAGTCATGTGCGGAAGAGGGTGTTCTTCTGTTTGTACACATTGGGAAAATTTAAACATATTTTCCCAATGGATCTTAAAAGAAGACTTATTGAGTCACTCGTGTTTCCGCACTTTGACTACTGTGACTCCGTCTATGGTGGATTTGGTGTGGACTTAGGACACAAATTACAGTTGGCTCAAAATGCATGTGTGAGATATGTGTGCAATCTGCGAAAATTTGATCATGTTTCACCTTCCTATTCCCAGCTGGGTTGGATAAGATTAGATCAACGGCGTGATCTTCACGCCCTGACTCTCTTATTCAAAACACTTAGCTCAGAAAAGCCACAGTACTTACGCAGTGCTTTCTGCTATTTATCCGATATAAGCAGATACAATACGAGGTCTCAAAGCTCTAAAGACTTGGAGATTCCTTGTCATAGATCTTCAGCATACACAAAGTCATTCCATGTTCGGGTTTCACGTCTTTGGAATGCGCTGCCAGTTGAAATCAGACATGCGCTGAGTGCTCCCAGCTTTATTCATTCGATCAAACAGTTATATGCTGCTGATCAATGAGCCTTCTTCTTCTATTTCTTTCTTGGGTGTGACATTTTATTTTATTTATTTTTCTCTCTATCTCTTCTTTTTCTACTTTCCCCTTGTCTGACCATCGGGTTTTGCCTTGTGGAATGATTGAGGGGAAATCATCGGTTGGGTGGAAGAGCTCACAGTGTGAGAATCCTGCCGTTAAAGCCATAAAAAAAAAAAAAAAAAAAAAAAATGAACCATGTCTTTTGAGTCGGACATTTATGTTTCAAACTCACTCAACAAGATCAATGAACCATGTCTTTTGAGTCGGATCATTTATGTTTCAAACTCACTCAACAAGATCAATGAACCGTGTCTTTTGAGTCGGATCATTTATCTTTCATCTTCACTCATTTTCCTCTCTGTTAATTTCAATGTTGATAGGTATTGGTTCTGCGTTGTTTAAAGGAAAAATCTTTTCTCTTGCTCCCTTTTAATATTACAGTAGAACCCCGTTATTATGATCCCCGATATTATGAACTTCGGTTAAAATGACCTTTTTTCCGGCCGATCTTCTTTTTTTCTTCGAGAAGTTTTTTACGAAATGGAAATTTCCTCTCGTTCTAGACTTCTTGAACTCCTCACAATAGTTCTATGTACATATATATATTTTGTATTTGTGTACCTAATCTGTGCCTAAATTAACATTCAAATATACATGTACCCCCGTTCATATATTATGTTCAAAATTTGATTTATTTCCCTTATTTTACCTATAACTATATGGAACAAGGATATTATGAACTTTTACATTGAACCCAGCTATTATGAACTACCCCTGGTCCCAATTAGTTCATAATAACGTTGTTCTACTGTAATTTCAATATTATTCTCTTTTTTATGAAACAATTTTCACCACGGCAGTGTCCGAAGTGGTAGGTTATATTTAACAGAGTAAACCAGCCTCCGTGGCGTAACGGTTGTGACTACTGCACGTAATTCAGAGATCCTGAGTTCGATCCCCGGTCGGAGCAGATTTTTCACAGAAAATTCTATTCCCTCCGTACATGTGAGGCTGGCAATTCCGGCCCTACCCAGGCTGGGTGAGGTGAATGTGGGTAGCTGGTACGATTCCCAGCGGATGGAGGGTAGAACCCCCGTCCTGTCTACCTCAAGTCAAGACGTTAAAACCAAATAGAATCATCAATGGACATGAAAGGAGCCTAGACATTGGATCTGGGCGTCCATATAATCCTCTCACCACCGTGATTTAGGTATCAATACCTATCTCACGGACACGGAATTATTAATTATTATTATTTAACAGAATTAATATACAATTATGAGTTTATAATGAACATGTGAAATTACAAATTAATAGTAAATATGCAATTACAAATTAATGGTACATATATTATGTTTTTTTTTTTTTTTTTTTTTTTTTTTCAACAGAGCTTGAGGTTATTATTCTCTTTTGTATCTACCTACTCTGTACAAGATCAATGAACTGTGTCTTTTGAGTCGGATCAATAATCTTTCATCCTCACTCATTTTCCTCTCTGTTAATTTCAATAATTTCTCAGTATGTACCAATTCTGTTCTCTGTTCTTTTAAGGAAAATCTTTTCTCTCCCTCCCTTTCAATATTAATTTCAATAATCTCTTTCGAATGTAGAATGAATGTACTCCGTACGAGATCAATGAACCGTGTCTTTTGAGTCGGATCATTTATCTTTCATCCTCCCTCATTTTCCTATCTGTTAATTTTAATCATCTCTCAGTAGGTACTTTTTTTTTCTCTCTCTCTCCCTTTTAGGAAAATATTTTCTCTCTCTCCCTTTCAATATTAATTTCAATATTCTCTTTCTCAGAAATAATGTGATTAATTTCATTTTGGTTCAGTAAACTGTCGTTCAAATGATTCGTCTAGGCATTTTCTTTTCTTTTTGTAGTCACCGTGGCCGAGTGAGTTAGGGCGCTAGGCGTAGGTACTCAGTACTTGTATGTTACCACGAGAGGAAAAATTAGTAGCTGCTTTAATGTGAGCAGCTCCCAATGGCGGAATCATAGGCAAAAATAAGATATTGTGGTATTGAGGATGCGGAAAAATCCATTAATTCTCCGTTTAAACATTCTTTGAGAAGTCAGAAATAAGTCACTCATTGTTGAATGTCTTTACATTATAATTTTGATTATACTTAGAAAAATATAGACTAGCATGTTACAACTTCCACAAGGGCCACAAAGACGATTGCCTCAATTTCACACCGACTGAACTCTGCAGGGATCAGTGGACACGTTTTGTACATTAGTTTCATGTACTACTATGTAATTATCACCGTGGTATATGTATTCTGTTGGATTGTTTTTCTATACCTTATATTATTATTATTATTATGAAATTCTTTATTAGAAGAACATAATTATCTACAAACATATGGTAAATTGAAATACAAAATTGACAATATTAATATAAGGGTGGAAGAGATTGCCTATGGCAATCTCTTCCACCCAACCCTTATATGTGTAATGGAAAGTATTTTTTTTGTCAGTAAACTTTGTGCCAGTGTGGTTTGGCACTAGATTTAGTGGAAAATTTTTTAGTATGTGCTTTGGATATTTGAAGTATTCTTGAACTAAGACAAGTGCAATGAACCCTTTGTAATTTATTTACATAAATTACAAAGGGCTGGATAATTACCTGGGGCAATCTCCTACCATCCTAGGAACATCTAGAAATTCCTAAGAACATCCAGAAGTTCTTGAAGAATTAAAAATTCAAATCAGGAACATTTATAAGTTCCTAAGAGCTCTAGGAACAACTAAAAGTTCCTAGGAACTTCGCGATGTTCCTAGGGCGCTAAGAAACTTTTAGAAAGTCCTGAAATCGGGAAGTTCCTGCAACATGTATACTTGTACATCAATAAAATTGTATGGGCATTGTTCATTATTGTTAATGGTAGATGTATTCTTCACTGGGTGGCTCCCTACTATTGTTGATGCTATCCACCCAATGATAATGATAGTAAAATTAATGATAAAAATTAGCCAGCGTCGATGGCGCATTGAATGCGCCGGTTCTCGTAGGATCACCGAAGTTAAGCAACGTCCAGCGAAGTGAAGACATCGTGATGCTGGCATTCCGGCCCAACCCAGGCTGGCTGAGGTCAATGTGTGTAGCAGGTTTGTAATTTTCCTGCGAATGGAGGGTAAAACAGCAGTCTTGTATGAACATGCAGTTGAAAAACGACGTTAAACTATAATAAAACAAAACAAAGATAAACATTATTATTACGATTATGACAATCATACTATTACGAGTAATACTATAGCAAAGCCAGATGACCTTCTCAACAATTTACAGATTGCGAAATTGGGAACATTGCAAAAGCAGACAAGATTAGAATTTTGTACAAATATAACATTAACTACCTAATTTTATTATGTTGTTCTTGTTGTACAAACTTGGCTATAGCTGGAAGAGGGAATGATGGTCTCCAGCCAACTTTATTTCAAAGTTGGCTCGTCCTGAACCACACCTTTCTATGTGTGATCAACCATCGTAAGGACTTGGGCTTTTCCTTTATAAGCCATTAAACCCTTAGTAAATTGCAAGCTAGCCTGGCTTGTAAAGGTTGGCTAGTCTGTTCTCTGTTTATGATCCTCTAGAGAGACACTGGTCTTCTCCCTATTTAACGTCCCCTAGCCAGACAAGTTTCGACTGTATTTATAAAAAGTTACCTTCAGAAGAGCATACGGTTTTCTCCCTATTTAACGTCTCCCAGCCAGACTACTAATTTTATTATTTTTCTGAAGGGTTATAACACTTATATAACAGGCCACGAAGGCCTAAAACCTTCACAAATCAGTTATTCTTTAGTGCAGCGGTTCCCAACCTTTTTATTTTTAAAACAATTTTGCGGCCCACCTTACTTATATTGCACTATTTTAATATTATTTCTTGAGTTTCGGCCAGCATGCGGCCCAGTAGCGAGCTGCCCGCGGCCCACCGGTTGGGAACCGCTGGTTTAGTGCATAACTTTGACAGTCAGTTCTTACAGTTCTTGTGTCTTCATACTTGAGGTTTGGAGATTCCTTGGTTGATGGCTCCGGAACAATTTCAACTACCTATTTATAGAAACTAAGAAATGCCTGGAGCAAAAATTGCACAGAGCAGATATAGTAATCCTGGAATGGAGTAGTTTTACATGATCAATCAGTGCAATTATACAATAAATTACAGAAAATAAGTTTTATGTATCTATTAATGTAGATTATCTTCCCTTGTATAAAAAAGAAAATGAGTTTTATTGAAAAGAAAAGTAGATATTGCTGAAGATTAAGTTACAGGTGATCAATTTATGAAGCTAGCCAATTAGCAGAAAACAGTAATTGTAGATACAAAAGCCGTGTTTTTCTTTTGGATTAAATTTTTTTCCAGGTTCGGATTCTTCCAAATATTTCTATTTTCTTCCAAGTTTAGCTTCCCCACAATTCGTGAAAGAAAAATGCATTTCGGTACTTTTAAAGATAAGCAATGGAAAAATGTAAACAAACCAGGTTAAAGAAATGGAAGCAAGAAATACATTTTGGATAACCAAACTGGGAGAAGATTTCTCCTCTTTTCGTTTTCTTCCAAAAGAAAAATAACTTTCTTTCAGTTCATCCATTTTATTCCATTTGAGTTTGAATGGGTGGAAAGAAAAATACGGCTAAATGCTCACTTTCTATAATATGTATGGAAAAGTGAGAAGTTGCAAACATATTATACATACTTTACACACATTTTATACATTGATATCAGAAAATTCAGGGACAGCTGTTTTAAGCTAGTTATCTCTTGTCAGCCGACATTTTTATTAACTGTAATTACTTAGTACTCAATTTTATGTGCTTCAATAGTTAAAAAAAAAGCCCTGTGTGACTGCTGGAGTAAAAGGAATTTTCTGTCTTACCTCGCCAGAAAAACCAGATATTTTTTTTCTTCTTTTTTAAAAAAAAAAAAAATGTTTGCCCATGAAATATTGTTATTAGATCTTAGTTTTAGCTCAATGGTTCCTATCCAATTGGGATTTATCCATTATTTGACCATATCAAAAGAGGTATTCTATATGATTCTTTTTTCATACAATTAGTACAAATGTAAAAGTGAGAAATTGTACTATTAACTAATACATTGCTATAGTAAGCTCTCAGAGACTTCATTGCGGGTATAACCATTAAAATTGTGACATAAAACACCTAAAGCCATAATTCCCATTTATTGCATTTCCTCTGTAGTCATAAAAGTGGATCAGGCAACATGACAGCCTCGGGCTTTCTACTCTTGAGGATTTCTTTGTTTCTACATGAAACAGAAAGCTCCTTCCTAACCCTAAGAGTTATATTACTATTTGGTCACAAACTCAAATTAATGAGCACAAATTCATGCACTGGGTGGGATTCGAACCCACGGATCCCTACGCTACCTGGATTACCACACTAGCGTCTTAACCACTTGACTACCTACTACATATGCACGGTTTCTATAGATCTATCTGGATAGAAACTACTGAAAGATCAACAAAATACTAACCAACGTCAATGGCGCGTTGAATGCACCGGTTCTCGTAGGATCACCGAAGTCAAGCAACGTCCAGCGAGGTGAAGACTTTGTGATGCTGACACTCCAGCCCAACCCAGGCTGGGTGAGATCAAGGGATGTAAACCCCAAGTTAATAATCAACCCAATATTATTTCGCCTCCAAATATTGATATTCCCTCGTCGGATAAACGTTCTGGGGAATATTATCAGGCAAGCACAGCAGGGACAATATAGAATATAGGTTAGTACTACTTGCGCAAATCTATTTTTCCGTCAATCGATATTTTCTCCACCACGTGTTTTCGTCGCTCCTACCTTGTGGAAAATGTTTCGAAAAGGAGTTTTTTCTCGTTCGGGAAATTTGAAGCATCGCCCATGTTCGAAAGAAAATGTGCAGAAATTGTAGTTTTAATTACATGTATTTGATGTTGTGCCAACTGCCAGATCGAGTATGTTTGTCAATGATAGGGCCGTACATAGAGACGTGCACAATACATATGAATGTGATTAAAGGTTCTTTCTCATTTTGAAACTTTTTAGAAAGCAGGCTGGGTGAGGTTAATGTGAGTAGCTGGTACGATTCCCAGCGAATGGAGGGTAAAACCCTCGTCCTTATCCATGACGTTAAATCAAATATAATCGTTGGCGTTAGGAAGGGCATCGAGCCGTAAAAAATGTACCAAAACCAACCAACCTCAACCATGAGGTTGAACAATGTCGACCCTGCTTGATCGGGATAAGACAGAGTGAAAGAAGGGAAGAAGAAGAGGAGATTTCATTTCTTTGTGGGGATACTTGAACACCTAAAGGCCAAATTATAAAATGTACTTGAATACCTAGAGGCCGAATTATAAAATGTACTTGAATACCTAAAGGCCGAATAAATTATAAAATAGAATTGAAACACAGATGAGCCAGACTGTCCCTCAAGTTGAAGTTTGAAACTATCACAGTGCTCTTGTTGCAATCTTGAATCATGATTTGGGCCTTAGGTACGTCATTAATAGTTTCTCACCAAATGGAAATGTGTTTTTGAGTTGGTTTTGATTGTGACTTCGGAAGAAATATTGCTAATAGGATATTATCACGCTGGTATTTTTGGGAATCTTATAAACCCTAGCCAGTATTGTGCATAGTTAAAAGTATTTCAAGTGACACACACCCTTCTGAATCAGCACTGTTCTCATCTATTTTGTATAAGATAGATTCCATCCTATTTATGCTCTTAATACCTAAATTGTAAAAGAAAACGCATGGAAAATGACGTAGCTTTCACATAATAATATAACATTCTTATTGGTTTACTCTATAGGTAAATATACCTTAGAAATAGGTTTTGGAAAGATGATGATATTGAATAGAAAAATTCGCCCAACTGTTGCTCGTGAAAGCCAAGATGGAGCCGAGAAGGGTTTGTTATCGAATAAAATTTGAATCAACCATAAAATCTCCGTTTGTTTAAATAATGAGATTCAAGTTGTAAACAGCAACATTTCAACAACATAAAGAATTTTTATCGGCCTTTGTTAAAAGATTCATTCTTTTTTCTGTTTCAGGAATCTACACCGGAAAAAATGAGTGTGCAGGAGAAAGAGGTTATGTGGTGGGCCCTGTTGAGTAAGATTTAACACCAATAACAATAATTTGTGACACATCACAACATTCGTGTAACCCACCATTCTAACCAATAGACATTCTAACAACGAGAGAATCTCTAATATTCACTCACTATAAACAATTTGCAAAAATCTCAACTCTTTCTAACCGTTAAACTGATTGATGATGTTTTATTGAATCGAACCTTTGCTGATTTCATCTTCAACGGAATACGATGATCACGAATCTTATTGTTTTGCAATTCATGATAGTAAAGCTGAAGTAGCCTTTGTGCTTTATTATGCTCAGTAAATACTTCCACTCAAGTCTCCGGTTAGAGGCTTACTCGCCTCTAGGGATGAACGTAACAAGATAGTCAACTATAGCATTTGTATTGTAAATATGAATAATTGAAATTTTTGGTCATACAATTTAGACAAGATGGATTCGTTGGCGGTTCCCGCGGCTAATAAGCCAGAACATCATAAGTCATCCGCCAAGTTGGATAACTTGAAGAAAGAAATCGAGCTCGATGATCACACACTGTCCCTGAAAGACCTGTGTGCGAGGTACCAGACAAATGCAGAGAAAGGTCTATCAAGTGCCCAAGCCAAGCAGTTCCTGCTACGAGACGGGCCAAACTCATTGACACCTGCAAAGAAAACTCCGGCCTGGGTCATATTGCTCAAACATCTTTTCGAAGGGTTTTCCGTGCTACTGTGGATAGGTGCAGCTCTATGTTTCCTTGCATATTTAATAGAATTCCATGTTTCCGAAGATGCCTCTAAAGACAACTTATGGTTAGGCATTGTTCTTGTTACTGTATGTATTATAACTGGTATTTTTTCATATTCCCAAGAGGCTAAGAGTGCAAGAATTATGGATTCTTTTAAAAATATGGTTCCACAGTACGCCAATGTCATCCGGGATGGTCAGAAAAAGACAATTTTGTCCTCTGAACTGGTTCGAGGTGATGTTGTCGACGTTAAGTTTGGAGACAGGATACCTGCTGATATCAGGGTGATTGAGAGCCACGGATTTAAGGTAGATAACTCGTCTCTAACCGGAGAAGCAGAACCCCAGGCTAGGAATGCTAATGTATCGACCACAATAGTTCTTGAAGCCAAAAACTTAGCGTTCTTTTCAACCAATGCGGTTGAAGGCACTGCCAAGGGTATCGTTATATTATGCGGTGACAACACCGTCATGGGTAGGATAGCAGGACTAACATCTGGACTGGAATCTGGGGATACACCAATAGCTAAAGAAATCCACAACTTTATGCATTTGATATCAGCTTGGGCCATTTTTTTAGGGGTAACCTTCTTCTTTCTCTCTTTCGCTTTAGGATATTCTTGGATTGATGCGGTTATTTTTCTGATAGGAATTATCGTAGCTAATGTACCAGAAGGTTTACTAGCCACGGTGACTGTTTGTTTGTCTCTAACAGCTAAAAGAATGGCATCTAAAAATTGTGTGGTAAAACATTTGGAAGCTGTGGAAACGTTAGGCTCTACATCCACCATCTGCTCTGACAAAACAGGTACCTTGACTCAAAACAGAATGACAGTGACTCACTTGAGCTTTGACAAAGAAGTATTCGAAGTCGATTACTTCAAGGATCCCACTGGTTTGATAGATAAGGTTAGAAACATGTCCTCATACAAAGACTTGACATTAGCTGGTTCTTTATGTAATCGGTCGGAGTTTACACCAAATCAAGAAAAGGTTCAAATCCTAAAGAGAGAAGTCATGGGTGATGCTTCCGAAGCCGCTATTCTTAAGTTCTCTGAATTAGCTATTGGAGACGTCGTGGAATTCAGAAATCGCCATAAGAAAGCATTGGAAATACCATTCAATTCTACCGATAAATACCAGGTTTCAATTCACATCATGCCTAATAACGAATACTTACTAGTCATGAAAGGAGCTCCTGAACGTATTCTTGATAGATGCAGCACAATGAAGCAGGGTGATAAAGATGTGGAATTGGACGCTAAAAATCGTCATGAAATCGAGGAAATATTAGAACAGCTTGGAAACTACGGTGAACGAGTTCTTGGATTTTGCGACTACGCCCTCCCACCATCTAAATTTCCTCCAGGATTTGAGTTGAATTCTGATCCTCCCAACTTTCCACTCACAGGGTTACGTTTTCTGGGACTAATGTCAATGATTGATCCTCCTAGACCTGCTGTTCCTGACGCTGTGGCCAAATGTCGATCAGCCGGTATCCGTGTTATAATGGTTACTGGTGATCACCCTGTTACTGCAAAAGCCATTGCAAAGGCTGTTGGTATTATTTCAGAGGGATCTGAAACTTTGGAAGATATAGCAAAGAGAAGAAGAGTGCCAGTCAGTAGTTTGGACCCAAGAGAATCAACAACCATTGTAATCCAAGGATCTATTCTTAGAGACATGACCACAGAACAGCTTGAAACTATACTCAGAACACACAGAGAAATTGTTTTTGCTCGAACGTCTCCTACTCAAAAGTTACATATTGTTGAAGGATGTCAGAGATTAGGAGCAATTGTTGCTGTCACCGGTGATGGTGTGAATGACTCTCCCGCCTTGAAAAAAGCTGACATTGGAATTGCTATGGGAATTACTGGATCAGATGTCTCCAAACAAACTGCCGACATGATTCTCTTGGATGATAATTTTGCATCTATTGTTACAGGTGTAGAAGAGGGTCGCCTTATTTTTGATAATTTAAAAAAGTCAATTGCATATACTTTAGCTTCTAATGTACCCGAAATTACCCCCTTCCTCATGTTTATAGTCATCGGTATCCCCTTACCTTTAGGTGTTGTTGCTATTTTATGTATTGATCTCGGTACCGACATGTGGCCTGCGATTTCTCTCGCTTATGAAAAAGCTGAATCTGATATCATGCGGCGACATCCAAGAAATCCAGTTACAGACAAATTGGTAACAGGAAAGCTTCTCTTTGTGGCTTATGGACAGATTGGAGTCATTGAGGCTTGTGCTGGATTCTTTTCGTACTTTGTGATCATGGCTCAGAACGGGTGGATGCCAGATAAGCTGATAGGAATAAGAGCTAGGTGGGAGTCATGTGCCATCAATGATCTGGAAGATTCCTATGGTCAAGAGTGGACCTACGCGAGTAGGAAAATCTTAGAATATACTTGCCATACCGCATTCTTCATAGCTATTGTAGTTGTACAGTGGGCTGATCTCTTAATTTGTAAAACTCGATACAATTCTTTGGTTCACCAAGGAATGAACAACTGGGTGCTTAACTTTGGAATAGTGTTTGAGACCGTGGCTGCTTGTATTGTGTCCTATTGCCCAGGGATGGACGAAATTCTGAAAACTTACCCTGTCAGAGCAGAGTGGTGGCTACCGGGGGTTCCATTTGCTATTGTTATATTTGTCTACGATGAGTGCAGAAGATTCTGGCTGAGAACTCATCCAAATGGTTGGGTAGAGCGCGAGACATACTATTAAGTTTTGCAATCAGAAATAGTTTCTGTAAGAAATGCTTTAGTGATTCCTCTAAATTTAGTATTGTAGGAAAATTAGGTAATCTTATACCTAGTGTTCAATAAGTAAATTCAAATTATTACCTACAATCCTAATGCAAGTTGTTATTACCTGCATTAAATGTTACTGATTTTTGTTGTTAGATGTTAGGTGTTACACCTAATATATCATTATAGGTTTAGTTTATGTAATTATACTTTTAAGTGTTATGTAAATTGAAAATAAGTAAATATACTAAATTGTATATCAGAAAAGTAAACAATGGAAAATGTTACGTAGCTGTAGATAAAATATTAAAAATAGATACCTAATATTTAATTTCATATGATGAATTATTAATTGATGCATTTTCCAGAGAATAAAAATAAATAGATAACTACTTATAAAGTTGATTTCTGTGTTTTTTCGATAATTTGTTCAATCATAAAATAAGTTACTTACTAATAATATTAATTGAATCAATGATTTAATTCCTATGATGATTTTATGCCTACAGCTTTTCGGAGTTGTTTTTGTAATAGATAAGAAATCTCGATTTTTATTAAGATCATGAAGCTTATAAAATAATCAATGTGTTTTAACATAAGCCAAATCCTGAAATATAAGAGTTTCGACTGAAGAACTTGAAAAATAAATTTTTCGAATGGAAAGTGTCCAATTTTTCAAGTTTCTGATTAATCACAACATATTACTTGGTGAAGCACAAGGTATATAATACTTTTAGCAATATCTTTGCGCTCCAATGAATTTTTTAATGCAACTGACCTATATTTGTAATTTTATCATGCAACACGTCCCTCGAACTAATGTAAGTTCATTAAAATCGTGTTCAATTAAGAGTTTAATTCGACAAAAGTTAAAAAAAAACATCTTAAAGTGCAAAAACATTGCCCAGGCGACTGTGGAAATATGAAAACAAATTATTAAAAGTATATATGAACGATAGAATAAAACAGGTAAAATCAGGACTATCTCCTTTGAAATTTAGAGTAGGCCTAAATTACTAAACCTAAATTAATTTTTTTCTACAGAAATAATATTTTTAAAAAGAAATGTTTATCGGATGGACGTAAATCCAAAACAGTAGAAATTTTTTTTTGTTAAAAAGTTCTAGACCTCAAAAATTAAACCCTTCAAAATATAATTTGTAATTTGACAGTCCTAATACCTAACTGGTTTGCAAAGATTGTATATTATTAACTAAATAGCTTTTGAATTAATTTATCTATGTAGGTATTTCCTATCATTGATTTTATTTTAGAGTATACTAAAACAAATTATAGTAGATTGTCGAAAGAGTTTTATGCTTAGACAAACTGATAATATGCTTCCTAGATGAAATGAACACTTTGCTGGTACTTCCATGTATGATTCGATTGTTGATCAAAAAGTTACGTTATTTTATTTTAGAGTAGGAACTACTTGCAGTGTGGGGTGTACCAACACGGATCGGACTTAAGGTAATCAGGCGAAATAGAAAAGTGAGAAGTGGTACTAGATGTGCAATTGTACATGAATATCAAACTATACCTGGAGACTCAGGAAATAATGGTTAGACCTAATGGGCTACTTCAGCAGACAGTGGTTCCGAATATTCTGGGACTTTAATCACGGGGACTTAAATGACAAATTTCTTCTTCATATTACTATGGACTATCGCCACAATGTTTGACAAATGATTGGCCTGATTCGTTCAATCTTATGAAGGCTGTTGTATGGTCTTTATTGTCAACATGTTTTCTCGTAAGACATCATAAGGTGCCTCAATTGTACTCAAAAATGCGTGACGAGGTCCTGACATTTTACCGTTTATAAATAATTATAGTTCCCTCTTCAATGGCTTATTATCAGTGAATATACGAGTCCCTTACACCTATAGAGGTTCAATTGAAAACTGATAGTTTCAGCCTAAAGAGAACTACACTGGTAGACAAAAAAAAAAGGAATGCACCAGTGCAAAAATTCCAACCAATACCACTAATCTCAATGTAACCATATAGTTATACAAATTCTTGGGTAATATTACTATAGAAAACTTCGCTTTGTGATTAAGATTCTTACCTTCGATGTAATGGGACTACATAACCCACTTAGAAAGTCTGAATAAACTACTAAAGGTAAACTTATTGTTGACATTACCTGTTTCTTTTCTTCAGTAAACCAACGATGTATATGATTGTGATTTTTTCAAAAAAAAAAAAAATGGTCTGCATGATTCTGATTAGTACACTCTGCACTTAGTTAAGTCTATTTTATTTTACACTTAAAAAATTATATACCTACAGAAACCTGATGTTGTTTTATATTAGGAAGCTTTAGCTCATAGATATATTAAAACTTTCAACACCTCCAATGATTCCACGAAATAATTATGTTGTTCACAATATTGTGTCTGCCTTCTTTTGGTACGTTTGGAATAAATTAAGATGTGCTTTGTTAAAGTGTTAGCATAATATGACTTCTTGCTATGACCGTATCAACAAAGCTACTTACATGATTGGTTCCAAAAACGGATCTCGAATACACATCCTGGCTATTTAGACATGATGTCAAATGAACTCATATTGACACAAAAAGGGTCCATATTTCCTTGGGCTGACTCCATTATATACCCTCCAATATGTTGTTAGAGCCTTTTGTGGGAGAAAATATGTGTTAGAGCCTTCTGTGGCAGACGGTTTCTAGATATTCCTTTACTAATTTTATTGTCATTTCCGGAACTAATTTTAAAGAACATCCTGTAGAATCAATTTTCAATCCACAGGGTGTATGTAGGAAGCCAACATGAACGATACTCAACATTTGTTTTGAAAAGAGACATGGGAGCAGAGGTCTCCCCTTGCTATTCTTAAATGAGCTATTTTTTCAACTGTGTCTTAACTTTCAATAAAATGTCTATTTATTATAAAAAAAATAAAAATGCACGAAATGAAACTTCTTCTAAAGAAGATAACCAAGTTTGACTTCTTGTGATTTTTAGTTGTCTATTATTATTTTTAAGTTTATAGCACAGTTTGTATATTCTTTTCAAGATTCGACAGAATCACTTCATTATTTGAGTTTTATAATGGGTGCAATGATCTTATTGCAGCAAGGAAAATCAATTTGTTCAAATTCAACATTGTAAATAACAAAGTTTCTTAGGCCGCATATATTTTAGAAGAGCTCATTTTTTTATTTAGAATTTTTAGGTGTCATTTCAGAGCCAGAATAATTCGTTATTACAATGACTGTAAAATTTGTTTCAAAGTCTAAAGAGATTTGCTTTGTCTAGTTTTGTATCAATAGTGCTAAAAAATTTAGGAACCAAAATTTCCATTCTATTGGCACTAGTAAAATATTGAAAAGTTTTACTATTATTTCGTGTATATTTTGCCAATGTGACAGACAAGTTTTTTTCTAATGTCAAAAACCATTACCATTATGTCAAACAAATAGATATCACTATTATAACTTATAACATTGCACTTCCAATTAATGTAGGCGTGAATCCAAATACCTAAAGACCTTGTGAAAGGCTTTTTTACCTTTTTATCCACTCCACAATTCCCAACCCATGTTTCGTATCATGCACAGCTTTGCTGGCTACTATTTCAGACCTCCAAATTGTCGCTTTTTGTGTGTCCTACCCTGTAAACGGCCCTGTGTCTTATAATACATATTTACCTAAACACTACTCTCAGTATGAGACTGAATCAAGCTTACAAACTTCTTGGATTTTCTTCTCGTCTTTTCCGATCACTGTTTGCATGGTACCCCTCACGAAGTGACAATATCCAAACACTCAACACGTATGATCAGTCAGTCAGTCAAAATAGAAAAGTGAGAAGTTGTACTACTTGTACACGATGGAGTTCGGTAAAAGAAATATGTGGAGAAAAGAGACCATATGGTAAGTAGTATGAAATTTTTAGACTTGCCAAAAGCCTTTGACCAACTTGATCAGGAGATTTTTCCTCTTAGATTTTACCTTTACCTCTTTATTTAGAGATTTTGGGTTTAAATCACGACAAAGGTAAAATCTCGAGACAGAAATGTCCAAATTTGAATTTCTGGAATGGCATTGCTATTAGATTATAAATATGATTTGTAGTCCTAGTAAGTAAGCTTAATGGAATGACTGTAACATTCTAAAAGGAATTGTTCTAAAGGGCAAATTTAAAGTTGAGTAACTTTCAGAAAACTTCTTGTTTCCATAAGACTGGAACTCAAAATACTTACCTTCGGGTAATTTCGGGTCACGAACGATTCGGTAGCCTTAACGATTAAGCTTCTGAATATTATTGAATCGTTTTGGCAGGTACAGAACTTCTACAATATGGGACTACCTGTCTTGCGCTGACAGTCTAAATAAAGCACTACTTATACAATATGACAGTGATAGAGGGACTTTACGAGTAAGTCAAAAATATACAAGGTGTATTAGGTAGCATAGAACAGATTAGGTGTGAATTATAAAATAGGATTACAATAAAAATAAGTCAGACCATCCCTCAAGTCGGATTATTGTGCTCTGCGATTTTTTGAACCTGAAACACGGTATGACTTGTCTTTGTTGTAATCCTTTTTTTTATAATTAGACCCTATGAATTTAGCCAATAATAAAAGTAATAATAATATATTTATCTCCTTCGCCAGGTTATTCTACACAAGAGGAAAATTCTGACCCACCCAGACCCCTTTCTGAAACCCTGGAGTGCCAACCAGAGACTTGAAACCGGCCCTGGACAAACCCTCCCACCTCTGCTAATCCTAGGAAGATTGGTTGCAAAGCCAATGAGTTTGTTGAGAACCAAAACCTATCTTCGAATCAGTCTGCTTCCATCCTTTCACGATGAAGTCTGCTATAATCTTAAGTGTCGTGCTTGCGTGCATATGTGCCTCAGGTAAGAAATTAGATTTAAAAACAGAAATTTAATGGACCATTAAAAGAATTAGATTTATAAACGGAAATTTGATAGAACTTCAATCCAAATTAATAACATAAACGTTTTGATGTACCATCAAATCAATTAAATGTATAAATGGAAATCCAATAGAACAATAAGGCAATTTGATTTTTATACAGAAATTTGATATAAAAACAATTTAATTTGAATGAAACGGAAAGTTGACAGACAATCAAACTAACTAATTAGATTATTTCATAAAAGGAAATTTAAAAGAAGATCTAGCCAATTTAATTTATAAACAAAATTTTGGATTAAATTTTATAACGGAAATTTGAAAGGACATGAAACCCATTTGATTTGTAAAAAGATATTTGCGAAAATATCAAACCAATTAGATTTATAAACAAAACAATGATGTAAAAACAAGCCAATCTGATTTATAAACAGAAATTTGAAGTATAATCAAACTAGACAGTTTGATTTAAGAACAAGAAAGTTGACTTATCAGCAAGATAGATCTTTTTTCTCAGATGCGACATTTTGCATCACGAAAAAGCGTTTGTGAGGTACAACTGCAAAACAGAAAATTTGAAGTTATAACCGTAATAAATGTGGCAAAACATCCATTAGCTGTAAAAATGGGGTTTACCCGTAGAATTGGTAACATTATTTAAAAGAATAGTTTTAGGATTATTCCTGAAGAAAAAGTACATAATTTGATTAAAGATTCACAATTTACAAATTACAAAAAAGGTGAATTAGTTAGTCATTGTTAGTATTAGGTTTAGTTGATAATAATTTACTACTTGCTTTCCGTGTCCATGATGGTTGTGTCATGGTGGTGGAAGGATGCCTTTCCTAACGCCAATCCTGTTAAAGGCGGCAGTAGCTTTGTCTTTTAGAACAACACAGCTGGTACCGTATCCCCTAGATTCCCTAGAAAGACAATATCCTAGTGTTTTAATGCAGATAGGGTAGAGATCCGTTGGTTCGAGTCCCACCCAATGCATGAATTTTTCCTGATATATGTGAGTTTGTGACGACATATTAATAAGACTGAGCGTTAGGTGATAGAAAATGCTTTGAACACTAACCTCGCCTGGTGGCTGGTTTTTACTTTCTACTAGAGCATTATTATTGAGATTTTATTTTATTTTAACAATATCACTAGAAAATGTAAATTGTGAAAAATATTAGGTGGTTACCTTCCACCAAAGAGTATTACCATTATAGTAATAATAATAATAACTCACTGTACAAATACAAATTTGTAATTTTATTTTACAAATCATACGTCACTTGATGCTAATAACTCACAGTACAAATACAAATGTGTATTTTTATTTTACAAATCATACGTCACTTGATGCTAATAACTCACAGTACAAATACAAATGTGTATTTTTATTTTACAAATCATACGTCACTTGATGCTAATAACTCACAGTACAAAATAATACAAATGTGTATTTTTATTTTACAAATCATACGTCACTTGATGCTAATAACTCACAGTTCAAAATAATACAAATGTGTATTTTTATTTTACAAATCATACGTCACTTGATGCTAATTTTAAGCCAAGACCATGCAGAGAAAGGACGGGAGTGTTGTGAAAGTACAACTTGCTGTGACCCTGACTGAGTCGTGATGCCACCTACGAGAGTGAATGTAGTTTTTGTTCTCAACCTGGCATTACCTGGTGATCAAAAGACGATTAGGTTGTTACCCAACAGAATAAAAGATTGATAATGCTTTCACTGCTCGTGTTAGCCTGAGAGGATCGTGGAATACACCAGGGTTCTATGTTAGAACCATTAATAATAGTACTAATAATCATAAATTTTAAATAAAATTTAAAGCTATTGGATACGCGACACTCTGTAGAAACAACTATTCATAAGAGTGTGATCCTGCAAACGTGTCATCTTGTGCGGAAATTTTTAAACAATTAATTTTAACATACTAGTTATAGTTTTAGTGAGATATACTGAAATGTCTCCTCATTATTAACTTAGAAGCAAAAAAAAATGAAATCTACCTCGAAATAATAATATTCTTTAGTGGAAAGTAACCACCAGGCGAGGTTAATGCCTAAAGCATTTTCTACCACCTAACCCTCAGATTCTTATTATATTGTCGTCACATACCTACTCAAATTAATGAGGAAAAATTCATGCATTGTGTAATATTCGAACCAACAAAGGATCTGCGCCTTAACCACTTGACCACCAATGACAATCAACCATTGTACAAGGTAGTAATTTTACAAGTATCAAGTAATTTTCCGACAAGAAAATGGACATGACTGGAGCCTAGATATTGGATCTGGGCGTGCATATAATCCTCTCACCACTGTAATGTAAAACTATAATAACGAAAAATATCTCATAATAATAATAGTCAATCTAATAAGGGCAAAGTTTTATAAGTAAAGTTATTAAGTCCAGAACATATTTGAGTTAGGTACTCAAATTTACCTTACTAAATATTTGCCATACTTGGGACTCGAACCATCAAACTCCAGGTTACAAGTCCTCTGCCTGATAGTACAAAATTGTATGTACAAAAAATATTACCTACGGAAGGGAGGTCAGTTTACAAGGATGTTCTACCCTCCATTCTAGGACTTCTGAAAATCTTCTAAAACCCACAAATAAATACACCTAGATCTGTGACGCCCAGTTCCGGCCCGAAACGATGTACAATAATGCTTCAATGTGTGGAGTAGGGTTAGGAAAAGTAAACATGGGGCCATGCCTCGGGGTTAGACCTATCTCACGGTGGTCGTAATGTGGAATTCGAAATTAAATCTTATTAAAAATGTGAAATTGACAGAAAAAAGCGAGGATAAAAAATACTCTCACGTAGAGAAGCAATTCTTCTTTTTTTCCGTTGAAAAAACAAATTTTCTTAATATTTCGATGGCAAATCTCCAATCCAAGAGTTTTGTGAAAAAATTCGTGTCTATGTACATAGTGCGCATCTAAATTTAGATGAAGTGGACAGAGAGAATTTCCCTCAGAGCGAGGGAGAGAGAAAGAGAGAGAAGAGAGGGTTGGGGAGAGAGAAAGAGAGAAGGGTGGTAGAGAGAAGAGAGGGTTGGGGAGAGAGAAAGAGAGAAGGGTGGTAGAGAGAAGAGAGGGTTGGGGAGAGAGAAAGAGAGAAGGGTGGTAGAGACAAGAGAGGGTTAGGGAGAGAGAAGGGCGGTAGAGAAAGAGTGGTTTGGAAGAGAGAAAGAAAGAAGGGTGTTAGAGAGAAGAGAGGGTTGGGGAGAGAGAAAGAGAGAAGGGTGGTAGAGAGAAGAGAGAGTTGGGGAGAGAGAAAGAGAGAAGGGCGGTAGAGAGAAGGGTGGTAGAGAGAAGAGATAGTTGGGGAGAGAGAAAGAGAGAAGGGCGGTAGAGAGAAGGGTGGTAGAGAGAAGAGATAGTTGGGGAGAGAGAAAGAGATAAGGATAGGGAGAAAGTAGGGAGATAGAGGATACTGAGGTGGTACAGTTAAGTGGAGGGAGAGAAAGAAGAGGGTTGGCACTGTTGGCAGAGAGAAGGTGATTGACAGGGGGAGAGAAGAGAAGAAGGAGAGAAAGAAAGAGAGGGTAGAGAGATTTTGGGGAAGGAGTTAGAAGTGGTAGAGGTCGAGGGGAGGGAGAGAGAGGGAGCACAGAAAGGAAAGAGGTGGTTAAGCTAAGCATGGCAGGGGAGGAATGTGAAGGAGAGAGAAAAGAGAAGGAGAGCGAGTTAGAAGAGACGATGTTTGAGGTAGAGAGATGTTAATGTCAGAGGAGGGAGAGAGAGAGAGAAAATGAAGGAGAGAAGGGATAGAGAGAGGGGGAAAGAAGATAAGTAAGGAGAGGCAGAGAGATGTCAGGGGAGGGGAAAAGTTGTAAATTAGCTTATTTTTTAAAAAAATCTTCTGATTTAGAGAGATTAGCCCTGGTGGAGAATTTCAGGCAACAGCTTAATAATAAAACAAATTAACGATCAAATTTATAAATGGTCGAATTCCTCATTAGCAAATAGCTTTTATATATTAAAATTCCTTCATTAAGGACAACGTAACTGAGGGTTATTATTACAGAAAAATATCTGTTTGTGATTATGTATACTTGTACAGTGTTGTAGCATTCAAAGCTGATTACCGCAACAGAATAGAAAGTAGGTATTCTTTTAAATAAATTATAAAATAATTCATGCATAAAAATAATAGGGACAGTTATTATTCATTTAATACATGACTAATAATGCACGCCGTAAATTAAACATGATGCTAATTGTAAGCCCTAACACGACCTTTCAAATCCAGTGGCACGGAGTTCCTCTTGATACTAAAGGCCGGAGTAAACAGCTCGAGTTCCCGGCCCTACCCAGGCTGGGTGAGGTTCGTTTGAGTAGCTGGTTTTTGAGAGTTTCCAGCGAATGGAAAGTGCCTGCGTCTTGATGTGACCATGCAGTTGAAAGCGACTTTAAAAGCCCCCAAAATATCTAAGTTGTTTTTAAACTTAAAAGTTGAAAATTATCATTTTTTTTTTTTTTTTTTAAATAAATATGGTTTTTTTATATATTGTAAATGTAAAATATTTATCCCATAAAATATATAAGACCTGTTTTACTGCTGGAGTAAAGGGACTTTTCAGTCTTACCTCGGCAGTATAAACAAGGTATATTCTATTCTATTCTATATTTGTGTCAATCACTTTCGTGATGTCACAACTACTCAAACTCGCTTTACTAAATCTACGCTGAATCCGGTACTTGAACCACCGACCACATGGTTAGAAGTCCGCCACCTTATCGATCAAGCTACTGAGGTTGGTAAGTTAAGTTAATGAATTAATAAATGGCAGTTGTTAGTAATTAGGAGTTTTTATTTCTTCGCGGGTATCTTTTTCTTTTGTTTTTATTTCATTTTTCACCAGGGGGTGAAAAGGCTCTCTCTCTCTCTCTCTCTTTCTATTTTTAACGACAATTACGATCAGTAAGTCAGTAAGGTGTTTTCTGAAAACAGTCAAATTGAAATATTCTGATTGATGTACAATCCGAACGTACGGGCATGTGTTTCGGTCTGGTTAGGTCTCATCAGCAATTCCACTACTAGTTCTGAATATTTCAACTAACCTATTTCAGTCAAAACAGAAAAGTGAGAAGTTTTGATAGATAGACTGAAGTACTGTTAGATGCAACATCAAAGTATCCGATAGAAACTGAAGATCTATTGTTTATTTTTTTAGTCCAGAACCATCTTATTTTTAAACAACGTACCGTCTACATGTCTGCATGAATAACGTACCGTCAAAATAGTTGACCTGATGACGAAACTAAACCGATAAATTGAAACGTACCGGTTCAGAATTTGCTACGTGACGCGATACATCGACTATAGATTCTGAGAACATGGGAGTGAAATAAATTAATGTGATGAATTTATAATAAAATTAAATAATAATAGTAACAGTTATTGATATACCTAGCTGTAAAAGTTTAAGTATATACTGTTTAACATTACCAAAATTAAATCCTGTACAATGACTTCATGGTCCCTGAAGTAATGCCACACGGCGGTACCAGAGCAACATATAGAAACACAACCAAGAAGAGGTTTACGATTGTGAAAAACCTACTCGCCGGCTCACAGGCATTAACCTACGCTGGTGTTTTATGCAAATTTTCCTCTTCTGAAAAAAAAAAATGCCTTCATGGTGTTAAAAATCGCTTCTATTAGAAGCTGCAGTTAATGAATATCAGAATAGACCTGGGCCACATTACAGAAAGCACTCTCACTCTCATAATTCCCAAATTTCCTTTCAACCCTCTCACAACGCACATTGATTGACTGTATTTACAAATTCTGTTACATAACCTAAAGCAATGTGATATCAAAATTAGTGAATCCTTTTCCAAAACAGACAGTTGAAATAACCATAGCACACACTATTGAAACCTTACAAGTGTATAAGATATGCTGAAAATCAAGTCCTCCCTTCAATGGGACGTTTTAACACTTCAGAGTTTCTCATAAATAAATTGTGTGTGCTATTCTGCCATTACAAAAATTGTGCCATGTCATTTTTTTTTTTAGTAGAAATTTAATGCCGAAAATAATAATAATAATATCGCCTTATTTATACTGCCTGATTAGGAATAAAGAATCCCATTATTCCAGCAGTAAGCACAAGACGTACTTTTATGTGGTTAAAATCGCAAATGGGAGGATAACTTGTCATGTCCCGGCTGGGTTTCGAACCCGCGGCCTCTGGATTCTCAGAATGCCGCCTTTACCACTGAGCTACCGGGACAGACATTAAATTGGTCACGTTACTCTAAAAAATTGTAAGAATTGCACCGACCTCAGTAGCTGGATCGATGAGGCGGCGGACTTGTAACCTGGAGGTCATAGCTTCGAGTCCCAAGTTCAACAAAGATTTAGTAAAGCGAGTTTGAGTGATATCACATCGTGATTAACACAAATATGATAACTTGAAATACAAAAAGGCCAAGATGTACTCATCAGTATGGCTATTGGATAAGCTTTACTTCATAATAAATTCTGTCCTTTGCAAAGTACGGACAAAAAAAGTTATCATATCTGTGTTAATCACTTTTGTGCTGTCACAACAACTCAAATTCGCTTTACTAAATATTCGCTGAAACCCGGACTTGAACCACCGACCTCCAGGTTACAAGTCCGCCGCAGACTTATTTTTTTTTAACACTTTATTAACTGGACATATTATATACAACACAGATAATTACAAATTAATATACAATATAAGAGAAGTAAAAAGAGAAAAAAAAAAAAAAATATATACATAATACTCGTATATGTCCTAACTAAAGGGCGGGGTTATTGCCTTTGGCAATCTGTTCCACCCAACCCTTATTGATCAAGCTACTGAGGTCGGTAATTACGAACAAACAACTAGTAGTAAAGGCTTCTTCAGTATTGATCTGAGACATTATGGGCAGAAAGAGGCGCTGTGAATATGGGAGGACTGAAGAGTCGATGGGAGCTTGAAATACGGGAATGCTTCCAAATTTTTCTATCTCATAGAAGAGTAGGGCATCGCAGGGCATGAATAAATATATTAACCCTTCGACAGCGAAATACTCCCTTGTGGAACTAAAATACAATATTATTATTATTGAATACTTCATTAATATAGGATATAATATATACGAATAAGTAATGATAAAAATTCTGAACAAAAATACGGGTAAAAAAGGTGAATAACAAA